>JALIZH010033007.1:427500-965000 GCA_030522465.1 Rhipicephalus appendiculatus | reverse complement strand
ACTGCTCTCACAAAAATTTCGAAAGACGAAAGATAACGTGTGAAGCTTTCACGGTGGCAACACGTTAACGTTTAACGAACGGTGACCACGGTATTGTTAAATTCTGATTTCCCCGATAATATGTTGAAAATGTTACGACATGACCATAGGCATGAGCAGAGTTCTCCCCCCCCCCCCCCCTTTCCTTTGGTAAATCCGAAAGATGGCAAGATTCACAATAAATGCGAAAATGAAATGAAAATCAAGGTATAATGTGCTGCTCACAAATTCCTGCCATTGGTCGCCGTCTTTCAGGGGGTTATGCTGGCCCTGGCAGCATAACAGTTCGTGCAATTCAACAACACGCCACCAGAAGCGAAAAACCAGCATGGGACAGGTACGTCTGACAGAGTACAGAGTTCAGCAGCAAGCAACGCGCGCCGTCGACAGAAACTTCTGGAATGTGTGACAAACAACTCTGAAAAGGTGAAAAGTGCGACAGCGCAGTGGCTCTTTAAATGCTGATGATATCGTGTATTAGCGTCCCCCCTCCCTCCCTTAGCGGTTTACATTTCTCGTTTTTAATGTTTTCGGCATGTTCATTCTAACTACGTATCTACACTCCGAATAGATGTTCTTCTAAGTGTTCCTCTGTGCGTGTTTACAGCGCGTGTGTTCATTGAACTTAACATATTTCCACTTTCCGCCGTAGACTGGAACGAGGTCGCGAGTTCGATTCCCCTGCAGCCATGGGAAGGAGCCCATCTCTATAAGTTCTCGGAGAATATGTTAAGTTCAGAAGAGAACATGCTGACAAAGATAGCGAGAAAAAGTATACTGAAGTCTCTCTTGATCTGCGAAACGTCCGCGTTTGTACAGAGATTCCTCAAAAAAATGAAACGAAAATAACGCTACATAACGTTTCTTAATACAATCGCAAAGCGGTCATAAAAGCGTGCTTCCGCTCAAACCTCTCCAGTTGAAGCCATGGGTTTAAGAAGTGTTAAAATCAATATAAGTTCAACTTTACAGAAAATGAAAAGTTGTGTGTGCGACCAGCAATCAAGGCATAACCAGAATTTTTTTTCTTTTTTCTTTTTTTGGTGGTGGTGGGGGGGGGGGGGGGGGGGGCACCCTTTATGTATGTTCGTGCATGCGTTTTTATGTGTGCGTGTATATATACACATGCACAATTCGGGGGGGGGGGGGGACCCCGGTTGAACCACCCAACGTCATCCCCCCCCCACCCCTTGGATACACTAGTGCCTGTACGGTAGGTATAATTCTAATTACAATTAGAAATAGCGGTCGTACTCAGTTGCGAAAGTTATGTGTAATGTGCTAGAAGGACATCGTTTTCAAAGGTCTACCGTTCCTGCCTTAGAGACAAAACTATAGGCTATGTCCTTTTTCTAAATACTATGTAATTTGCAGCGGCCCCATCCCACTTCTACTGCGTAAAATAATTAAGGCGGGGGGGGGGGGGGGGGAGGGGGGGGTTGCACCCTACACTATACACGCGACACGCGTATCTTGACATACACGTTCGCCGCGTACAAATCGGCCCAACGGGGGCGGCTGCTGTAACGCCGCAGTGTTATACCTGTTCTCCGAACTGTGCTGCACAGCAGGCAGATGTTATCCGAAGTGTAGGACGCCGCTGCGTTGCAAGCGCAGGTGGCGTGATGCGATGATGACCCCGAGCAAACGTGCAGTACACACCCTGCAGCAATGCTATCGCAGCGTGCCGTGCGACGTTTGTGACGCCTGCTCCTTGGTATAACCAGGGGAGGGGGGTTCTTCCAGGTAATTCCGCATGACGTTATTCGTAACATTTAACTGTACGGTCGGGGTCAGCTTAATTTATCAGGAACGGCCGGCAATCCAGAACACGCAACAAAGAAGAAAGAAAAACATGTGTGTGTATATGGAGGGTGAGGGGAGAGGCAGGCCGGGCAAGCAGGCTAGGCCTGCTGCAATGATCTGTCTTAATCATTCGGTTGACGAAGATACTCTGCTTCCTCGGTTTCTGAAGGTTCAAAGTGCACACACATATTTCGTCGTGCGTATGAGCATGCACGTATGATCATCGACGAATTTAAAGGTATTGTGGATGACCTCAGCGACCGTTCCCCAAGAATGGCAGCAACAGCCTATGACGTTAGCAGACTCTACACACCTAAAAAAAAAAAAAGAAGAAACAGATCAACAACAACGGGCGAACACACAGAGACAAATGAGCGCAGCCGTTTTTACGGTTTTTTTTTTTTCTACAATCATGAACCACCAACAACCGCCATTGTGAGATTCCATACGCTAAACCAACGGTTAAACATTCCAGTCAGCATAAAGAGAGAAAGACAATTCCGCACGTTGTGGCGTGCATATTCGTTGTATGACGTTGTAGGTTGTCCAGGCAGCCGTGGTGGAATCTTATTATACTCGGCGACAGCTTTTCTTGACAGCACTGTGGAAGCTACAGAACCAAAGCGCTTGTTCGCTGCCGCGCCAAAAAAATAGTACTAAAGTTTATTGATAATTTTCTCATTTGCCTTGCTGAAATAAATACTGTTTTATTTATTATGAGACTTACAGTTGGGGGAAGTTGCAGCAAAATAGAGTTATCGTTCACCTTGAAAGAATGCTTTCCTTTTCTTTCCATTTCTTAGAAAGTACCACCTTTTCAGCCCACCCGTTTTCCAAGGAAACATGGCGTCCGTGACGTCACTGTGTACCTAATACGCGCTGTTCAGTTCTCCAAGAAAAATATACTCGTAATAGGACACTAAAATGTACACTGAACAATCGAAATATTTGTCCCATTCATAATTTTCATGTGTGTGTTTTTTTAAACGCGTTAAGGATGCGAGCGAGCGAAACCGAAATCAGCCGCAAGCTGCCGAACTATTGCGGAGCAACACGAATGTATGGAAGCCCCGCCTCCTGTAGCCTTGCTCCAATGTCAAGATAAGTTGTCGCCGAGTGTAGAACTTGTATTTGGGCTAGTTGGTAACTACTTTATGTTGGGCTCATGGGCGTAGGCAGGATTTTGTCTTGGGGGGTGCAAAGCCGTGTAACGGTGTAACATCGTACGGTGGTGGTGGGGGGCGGAGGGGGGGGGTGGACGCTGGTGTGCCTTGGGTGGGGGGCAAGTGCTGGTTTGGCTTGAGGGGGGGCAAGCAGGGGCGTAGCCAGAAATTTTTTTCGGGGGGGGGGGGGGGCGGCACCACCTCCTAGATTTCGGGTGGGGCACCTCCTTGAAATGGTCATTTTTCGCTCTGTATGCCATGGCGAAAAAAAACTTCTGGGGGGGGGGTTGGGGGGCACGTGCCCGGTGTGCTACCTCCTGGCTACGCCACTGGGGGCAAGTGCCCCTTTTGCACCCCCCTGGCGACTGGGCTCAGCAACATGGGTCCCGTCGTTGTAGGAACGCTCTAGAGAAATCGCTTGAACAAGTTCCACAGCTCGCCGCCGCGAAGACGTGGTGGCGCTGCCATCGAATTTGCTTGGCTCAGCCGATCTGAGGCCCGCATTCCGCGGGATATCGTCGAAATATTGCTTTCAGTGCGCGCTGACTAGGCTGAACAAAATTCGTTGCTGGGCTAGTTACATTAAAATAGCACGGATTCCACGCAGAACATCAGCACCCTTTGCGTCAGTGTTCTTTATTTGTCGTGTGTCGAATCCGCGCTATCCAGTATTTAAGGCTGATTGAGGAAAAGCGGGCAACTTCATGCGTGACTTACGTCACTCAAAGCGACGCTGTCGCCAAAAATTATCATTTCAGAATACGGCACCTGTACTTAACTGACATGACTTTGTCCTTATCTCACGTTTTCCCTATCCGTTTTGTGCTGTTAGTGCATTTGATAAACAAAGTAGGTCAGTATTGGCAAGTAAATTTTGTAGTTGTCTATGACCCTGTTACAATTTTTGTGCCTTTATAAAGCACGTAGAATGTACAAAAACTTAAGGATAAGGGTGGCTTGTGAATACAGGCCTTTGGCTTCTTTCAACGTCTCGGCTCGTAGGAGATACTGAGAGCTCCCAAAGCACAGCCGCGGAAGGCATCGCATGTGCCGTAAAAGCCGGGACACAGCATTTTTTTTTTTTTTTTGTGACGAGAGGTTCCATTAAGCTATAATATAATGACGCAGATGAAGTCACGTGACTGCCGAAAGAACCATTCACTGACTGATGGAATGCAGGACGTCAAAGTTTAGTCAAAGTGCGATAGCTACGCCGCCTGGAAGGCTTGAAATCGGTACAGCCGAAACAAAAAAGAAAGACGGAAAAAGGAAGAAGGCAAGAAATAGAGAGATAGGAAAACAAGCAAGAATAGTATGTAAGAAAACGTAAAAAAAAAAAAAAAAAAGATGGAGACTTTACCGTTGAACAATAGCCGTAATATGTGGCGACGTGCTTGTTTTTTTTTTTTTTCATTTTATTCATTTTCTCTGAACTGACGTAGCCGCATCCTTTGTCACGAGCGTGGAATCCAGAGGACAAACTCTTCGCTCCAGCTGCTGCTTTGGGGGGGGTTCTATATATTCGCTGACATTTTAAAAGCGTGTTCCTTTCCCAACGACTCCGCAAGAAAGAAAGAAAGAAAAACACGAAGAAAAAAAGGCGAAAGAAAACAGCTCGGGCGAACAACGCAAGTGAGCAGCTAGCAGCTTTCCAAAATGCCGTTCAGAGAATAAAGTCAGCTGCGACAGGCGCCGAGCGGGCTTAGAGATTTAGAAAAATATAAATAAAATGAAGAGCATACGAAGGATAAGACGGAAACATCTAGGAATGTTCACGTGATGACAAGCGTGGGAGTACAAACAGTGCACAAATATATACTGACTCATTGGACCAACCAGACCTTCGCTGGAAGTCACGTTGGCCGCTCAGAAGGCTACATACAATTGAACTTCGATAAATAATTCATATCATAGAAAAGACATACTTCTACCAGGAAATAACACAAACGTCTCGTTGTCATAAATATATATATATATTGTATAAGGGAAACAAGAGACAACGCCCTGGGCCGGCTGTTCTTATTCTGCTGCGTTCTCCTCTGCTTCGCGCTAGCCCATCGAGCCTGATTCCCGGTACCGTTTTTTATCTTTACAATGTATGTATGTATATATATATATATATATATATATATATATATATATATATATATATATATATATATATATATATATATATATATATATATGTGTGTGTGTGTGTGTGTGTGTGTGTGTGTGTGTGTGTGTGTGTGTGTGTGTGTGTGTGTGTGTGTGTGTGCGTGAGTGCGTGCGTGCGTGCGCACGCGCGCGTGTGTGTGTGTGTAAAAACTTCACATGCAGTTTCAGGAGGTGACCTCCCTTCATCAGGGTTTATTGAAGCTCTAATGAAGTGAGGCTATGAGATATATGGAAAATGTTGTAGAGTGGACAACGAAACATCTCTCCGCCGGTGGGGACCGAACCCACAACCTTCGCATTACGCGAGCGATAGTGTCCCAACTGAGTCGCTTGAACACATCAAGCACGAAGCTTTTAGACAAGACGTAGAACTGAAAACACGGTTCCCGTAGCAGAATAAAGTTCCCAGCGCAAATTGTTAACTCTCACATTCTTTTTCCAGGAAACTTCACATACGTGTTATCGCACATACGTACGCACAACCGAAAACGCATCGGCTGATATATGTCTTATATGGATTGGTCTTGGATTGGGATTGGATAAACGTGTCTTTTGGATTGGCATCATTGTGGACCTGCGTAACACCGGAACGCCATATCATACAATTTTTCAACAAAAAAAAAATTGCAAAAAAGTATGACTTTCTTTCGCAGCTGTTCACGCTGAAAAGGCTGCAACACACTTCTCAGAAGCTGATAGATGTTCTCAAAACAAGTGCGTTTTAACGCGAAAAAATTTCGTACTAAAAAACACGGGTGCAAGATATGCCCTCTACGCATCCAGAAAACAAAACCTTCGGAAGTGAACTCTGTCTTTTTTTCTTAATTTAGTTTTCTAACATTGTTTAAGAACGATCCAGCAGCATCTACGTAAAGGTCGTTCTCCATCATTGCGCTAAGGAACCCATCAGCTGTTGTCGTCATCTGTTTGCGCGTTCAAACAAGACAATTCTTCAGAGAGATAAAAAAAAGAAAAACTACCGCTTAACAATTGCTGCTGCTACTACGTTGTGAGAATAACGCAGTACGATGTCTTGTTCGCAGAAAAAAAAGTGTGTAAAAATATAATAAATGAATATAATCAACGTACGTTGGCATTCTGCATTTACACAAAGCAGACCTGAGGAACAGAATATTTTTTAAACATTGCTGACATTTTTAGTCAAATTAAAGCTTCTAAGGCGCATCAGGAACTCTAACATCAACAAAAGTTTCTGCACAAAGGTCCGTATCGATCGAATCAAACATTCCTTAAAAGCGTTAAGAGGCTTAGGTAATGCCTTACGAGAACTGTAAATTCCATTTCGAGATTTACAAAAAAAAAAAAAAAAAAGGCGTGTTCAGAAAGAACAGTTAGCCGGTCGATTAAGGATACGGCTTTAAGATTCCCGACCGATGTGTTTCGTCGTTAAGATAAAAAGAAAAATGTCGATCCGCGAATAGAGCATCTGCTCACCGTCACTGAGCTAACAACAAACACAGCATGAACGAAGAATTCAGTGAAAAAAGAAAAAAAGTTCGCAAACACTTCCCGTCACTGAAAACTTGTTCCTAAACAAAGCGCAATTATGTGCTGCGAGCCGCCTTCATGCGACACCAGAAAGCTAAGTCATCCGCAATGCGGTTTCTCGCGTAAACAACTTTCTTTTTAATTAAAGGAGAGACGACTGTTTTGTAGGATGAACTTCGAGTTCACGAATCCGGAAAACAACAGCGGCAACAACACGTAACAAAGGGCGGAGGGACGCTATCCCAACAAAGAACGCCAGCAGCCTCACGTACGCACAGCTGAGAGGTCCAACTCGGTGCTACATCAAGGTCACAGGCAAATTCTGCATAGTCACTGCCCAGTAAAGTTGTCGAGCCGTTGCGGTCACCTCGGCTCATGGCGTTAGTTTGCGTGGTTATCAAAATCACGACGTGGAATGAACGCGAGTTGTCGGACGAGCCGATCCGACGATGTAAACAAAGGGACCGACGCCCAAGCCACATACCCCCCCCCCCCTTTCCCCCCTTAGGCCTAAACGGCCCATATTTAGTATCGCAACGACTGCTTCCATTAATTGAACATACGGGTAATCCTAAGAACGCTCTAGTCGCGTAACGTTTCAGCGACATAGCAGTGATAATACGTGCCGAATGCAAAACAGCTGGAGCACCAGATGGCCGTCGCTGGCCTCGTCGAGCGTCCAATATGGCGGCTCTGCCCTAGCAACAACAGCCGATCAGGAAATATTTCTGAGTGCGAGTAAAATTGAGGATAATAAGCAACAACTGCAGTGTTTCACACTCTTCGGAAAGTAACTCCGTTCGTTCTTTAACTACGCGAGAGGAAAGACAGGCTTTGCTATTGGGAAGAGAGTTGTAAACAAGCCTCGTCCACGTAGGCAGCTCGAAAAACCGGCTCTACGTCCGTCGGGGTTTTAAAGAAGAATAAGGACAGTGACTCGATTTAAGCATTTATTAAAGCAGACATAATGAATACGAGTTAGTGTGGATCCAGGAGAAAATAACGTCGGTGCAGGACCGGCTTACTTCAGAACTCCGGGCGAAAACAGCTTCGTAAGATTCCGCATAGGGAGCGTCGGTGGCAGCGGTGGAACGGGCGAGCGTCTGCTACGGAAGGGAGCAGACGACAAAGGCCTTTCTCTCCACGGGACGCGTTTCTCGCGTCGCCCCACCGGCCCTGACGTCGACTTCCGGAGAGAGCAGCCAATCCGGTCGACGGACAAGTTGTTTTTTCGAAAGCGCGAGCCTCCGATTGGCTGGAGTGCGACGTCATCGCTGACGTCGGCAGCGAGGAGGGTTTGGCGATGCCGGCCGCATAAATACGAGGAGCACGGAGAGCGGCGTTCAGTCGTACGCCTAGTAAAGGACACCAAAGGTGGCGGCTCTGCCGTCTTTTCGCGTTGTAACCCACCTGCCAAAAAATAAGTGAAAATATATATATACCTTAGCCGTAAACCTCAGTCGGAACCGTCCAAGTGTGTCTGTGTGCACCCCCTCGAGTCATCGTTGTGGCTGTTGTGTGATTGTTTGCGACTGGTGAGTCGTCGTCTCTCTGTGATCTCCGTAGTGAGCGTCGTCAGCTGGATCCCTGCGCCGCAGCGATCGCCATATTGGATAGTCAGCACTAGGCCTACCTGCGACAAGCCCAAGCGAGTCGCTTGCCCCGGGCCGTGGGTGGAATCAAAGTGGCTCGTGCTCGGTTACCGGTCAAAGTGTGCTCCCACCCTCGCTGTTGGCTTGGCCACTGCTGGACTCGAAGCTCATCATGAGACTGGAGATCCGAAGTGCGTCCGAATTCCTCATGAATATTCTTCGGCTCGGTCGGAACCTGGATTCCCGACTGCTCGACGTGTTCCGAGGAACCTTAGAGGACTTGTTGCGGCACCACTACCAGCACCACTGGTTTCCCGAGAAGCCGTCTAAGGGCTCCGGCTACCGCTGCATCCGAATCAACCACAAGATGGACCCGATCCTGGCCAAGGCGGGCCGCGCTTGCGGCCTCCAAGAAGCTAGTCTGCGCGAGCTGCTCCCCAACGAGCTGACGCTCTGGGTGGACCCGCTCGAGGTGTCGTACCGCATCGGCGAGAACGGATCCATCTGCGTGCTCTACGATGGAGGCCACCACCACGTATCGAGCAGCAGCAGCAGCAACAGCAGCAGTAGCAGCGTGAGCAGCCACGTTAACGGTGGCGGCAGCAACAACAACCACTACTCGTTGCTCACCAACTCGCCGCAGGGCGCTCTCTCCTACCACCACCAGCACAACAATCACCTGAACAACAACCACCACCACCACCATCACTACTCGGGCTACGAGCGTATCGCGGCGCGGCCCGCGGGCTGCAAGGGTTCGTGGGACGCCGACCCGCGGAACATCAACTTCGAGCCGATGGCCACGTACGTGTCGAGCTAAAAGAGCGCCTATTATCTCTCTCCTAAGTGTGTGACAAGAGACAGACTGCCAAAATGTACGCGCTTCAGTGCGTTTGAGGGTTGGGGGGCCGCGGTGGGCTGCGCTTAGCAGCAGCCGACGCCGCCACTCCGCGCATATCCGATGGTTGATGACGCCGCCTCCTTGTGTGATAGACCGGTCGGCTTTCCTCGGCTCCCGGTCACCCCCGCGGAGTCGGCAACTACGACGGACTCGTCGTGTTGTGTGCGCAAAGTTGTGCTTCTAAGCGAGAAAGCCGCCGGGTGCCTCGATTTACCTCCGCAGCGTCGCTATCGCCGGGCAGCGACTGTGGGCGCTGTGGAGCGCACCGGTGCGGTCGCTACCTGCGTAGTGCTTTACTTTAAAAGAAAAAAAAAAAGCGTACCGTGTTCGTCGTTCAGTGCGAGACCGCCGGCGGCTTTCTTGTTTCCTTCGTCCTTACTGCAACGACTTCGCGCACCTCACACGGATCCGTGCGCAAAAACCAGCGCCGTTGCCGATCCGCTGCGGTGTCCGGGAGCCGAAGAAGCCCGGCTGTTTTGCGAGGGCGATCGTCTTCGGGATCGGTACGAGTGCACACCCGTCTTCACCTACCAACAACGTCGACGCCATCGTCACGGTGACGGGACGGGGGGTGCATTGCGCAGTGGTGGTTCAGCCCGCCTCCCAACCTGGAGCCTCCTTCGCTTGGCCACAAGGGCTGGGAGGTATGGTACAATGTGATCTCGTTAAAAAAAGCAACCACAAACTTTTTTGTTCATTTAGAAGAAGGCCCCTCTCTGACTTTTTTTTTTTTTTCGAAACTTGTTTACCGCAATTATAAACTTCGTCGTCGTAGTTGATGCGTGCTTCACCGCAGGAAAAAAAGAAAAGACTTGACTGATGAAAGAGGCACCAACTACAGCGACGCGAGTTTTTTTTTTTTCTTAACTTCGGTCCTGTCAATGTCTCCACCACCTAGTGTGTGTGTGTTTTTTTTTTAGTTTATTTAAATGAACGCGTGATGAAAAAGAAGTGCTCTTCCTCTCCTTCTCACCCCCCGGTTTTTTTTTATATATGTATAATTATGTATATGTGTGTATAATAGTAAAAATGCCAGCCACTACTACACGAGTGAAGGTCAAAAAACAAAACTTGCGTAGCGGCGAGAGATGTTTTTAAAAGGGAAAAAACACAAACTCGTGTAGGCAATTGTACAAAAAATACGAAGCGAAATGCCAACAAAAATACACCCCCCATACAAAGAGTTTTTTCTGGAGAGTCAGGGGCAAAAGTGACGTGTTTGAAAGGCAACGACAGACTGATGCTGTTTGGAATGTGTATACAACTACGTCTCTCTCTCTCAAAGTCAGAGCAATCACGTTTTTTGTGTGTTTGTGTGTACACAACCTGAAAGTACAAGTTTTTTCAGGGACCATTGCCGCCCCCGAAAATGCCCATCTTTTTTTTTTTTCTTCGGAGAAGAAAAAACATACATCAATGAAGAGAGTGCGCGGAAGAGAGGAAAACAAAACTCCTATTAAACAAGTGTACATCTTAGCGACGCATCGGCAAAAGCAGCTTTGACGAACGTAAATACTACAGGGAATTGAAAGTAGCATCGATAAGCAAAGTAACATACACTGCGTAGGGCGAGGTGTTTCGAAAAACCCGGTCGAAATTTCTAATTACACACAAGCCTAGCCGGTCAGTCAAGCTCTTTCGAATGTCCCTTTTGTAACCGACTTTTTAATTTTTGCGGCCGCTGCCAGAGTTGAAGAGAAACCCCAACGGACGTTTAAAAAAAATCCAGGTTAAATCCCTCCGGTGAATTGGAAGAACCTCGATTGTTTTCAAGTTGATTAAAAAACAAAAAGTCATCGTTGTGCTGCTAATTTTGTCGTAAATTGGGGTGGGCGATAGAATTTCCTGCATTTGTCACTGTAATAACGTTTTTTTTTCTTCGTTATTATTTTTAATGGCCTCAATTTTTTTTTCCCTTTCGTCGATTGTCTCCCCCCGCCCCCCACGAGTAACTATTTGCCGACACCACTGCTAGTTACTCTTACCAACCACTGTGATCGCTGCCGCTACAGCCGTCATTATTACGTCATCTTTTGTCGTCTCACCGCTGTTAATGAAAGCAAAATGACACATTCAAACCTACTGCATTCTGTTTTGTTCACATCCCGGGCAAAAATGAAGTACACAACTCGGTTTTGTAAACTGGTCACTGAAAAAAAAAATATTTTTTGCTTTCTCTCTAGTGTTTTTTTGCTGTCGCAACGGCGTGTTCAAGGATGCGCCAAAGTATTACTGCCCTGCCTAACCATTACTTATGTATAGTTTTTCTCTGCTGTTACTATGTTCTGGCCCCCCGTGCCTGCCTGTGCGAATCCGAGATTAGATATTTACCGGTGACCATAAGAAAGTCAGTGTGTTATTCTTCGCGGTTGGGTTTAGTCGTTGCAGTTTTGCGTCAAGCGTTTCAGTTGGAAGGCTCTGTAAAGAATTGGCAAGATGCATTAGTGGATACTCTGGATCAGAAAATCTGCTGTTGCGTTTTCTAAATTGTGTGCGGCCCCTTTCATATGCACGCTCGATCAGAAGGCAGCGACGGTACCCAACCTTGTGAAAACAAAAAGGTGTGTTGAAGTTGTGCTTTTATTCTACATCTTGTCTTGTAAAGAAACCATCTGTTGTATTTTCTTTTGCTGGATCCCTGTGCCTTGTGTTGTCATTCTGAACTCCCGAAACGGTCTTCTTGCCATCCCTGTCTCCGATGGTCCACTCTACTCTTGCATGATGACCAGTCTAAGAAAAAAAAAATTGGCTGTCTTGCTTTACCCGTCTTACCTTGCCTTGTGAATCTTCTGTACAATTTCTCCTTTTTTTTTTCTTTCCAGAGAAAAACGTTTTAACAATTGTGTAAATGAGCGAAAGTGATAAGAACATGTCGTCTTCAAAACAAAACGTGATTGATGAGAGAGTTCTCGAAACACATTGTTGTTTTTATTTTTTAAATCGCGCATTATTTACATGCTCATCAACCACAAACACATCGTGCGTCGTCGTCGTCAACCCTCGTATGACTGAAACTGCATTTTGCCAGTTTGTCTTGTAAAGATTCATTTTTTCTTTTTTTTTTCTCTATGTCTTGTAAAAAGGAAAGCTGTATAAAGGCATTATGTAAATGTACAGTCGTACAACTATAGGAGATTTTTTTGTACAGTAAATAAATCTCGTGGATGCATTGAAAACGTGCGACTGTTCTCTTTTTGGTGGGACCTGCTGGGCCGCTCAGAGAAAATGCGCTGAACATTTCAAAGAGTGGCTCACAACTCAATTCCCCTCACCCTTTACCGAGTTATTTTATTCCCCTTCCATTTATTCTGACGTCCAAAGTGGTGAAAACTCAGTGTTGGCTTCAAGCCATTGCCGTCACACAACTGTGGATATATGGTGAAGACATCCCGAGCTTCACTCATCACTAGAGGATACATTACTATGGATATACAAATCAGAAGCCTTGAGGATATCGATAAGTGACACAACGAAAATGGATAACGTACTAGACAGAGGTAAGCATAGCTCAGGTTGACTTTGACGTGCAAGGTGCAGTTAGCCTGAGTGTTTATTATGTTGTTTCTTCTGAAGTGCATACAACATTGAAGGATCGAGAAAACTCTTTAAGCAGGCCATAGTCACGACCTCGCATGTACACGTATAGGAATGTTGCTAGAAGCAAACCAAGCATGTACCTCCACGGGCTCGGAACATGATAGTTCAAGTTCATCTGCTCACACTCCATTAAACTGGTTTCTCCTAATTTTGCCCTTCAAGGACCGCCGCATCGGGTCTTGCAGTCGAAGCGTAGGGAACACTTATGAAGTCGTCCTAGGCAGAGCATACAAGATATTTAACGTTGCGCCACTGCCATCTACATGGGGTGGACGCATATTGTCACCTAGCCCAAGTGAGCTAATATCGGTGTTAATACGACCAAATAGCAATCTAAACCTTGTCCCAGCTCTTTTAGCTAGTTAACTTACCTATACCTGTGATTACACTTCTGCCTTATCTGCCTTCCAATGACGACGTGCAGACGCCGCTAGGTTGCGCATCTGCTGCATCCACGAACAGATATACGTAGCAGATGACGCCATAAAAGTTGAGTGTGACGCACTTTTGCGGTGTCAGCTTTCGCGACCAGAAAGTGGAGCGTCGCATACGAAAGAGGGGAGTAGGAATGGCGTTATGTAACGCGACGTAGCGCCACGCTCACACGCAAAGTCGCAATGTGTGAAGAAATTACAGCACAGAAGATGACGATGCATGTTTGAACGCATTAAACGAAACTAGCGGAGTGACACGTTAACGTACAACAAATCGGGCGGTTTTCGGGGATTCTGCATGCCACTCGGTCGCGACCGATAGAGCTTCTCAAAGGAGGGAGAAGCACTGTTGCACAGGAGTACAAAGGCTGATGTCGCTCCATCGGCAGTGCATTTTCCAGGGGTCACGCCAGGGGCGTAGCCAGAAATTTTGTTCGGGGGGGTGGGGGGGGCACCTCCTTGATTTCGGAGAGGGCACCTCCTTGAAATGGTCATTTTTCGCTCTGTATGCCATGGCGAAAAAAAATTTTTTTTTTGGGGGGGGGGGAGGGGGGGGCACGTGCCCGGTGTGCCACCCCCTGGCTACGCCACTGGGTCACGCATATCTACAACAGCACTGAGGCGACTATGGCGGCACCCAGGGAGCCTTCGTTGGACAGGTGCATAGATAGTGCGTTAGTCACTGAAAAACAAACGTATAATCGTGAGAAATATGAGAGAGATCTCTAAAACTACCTTTTAAAAGTCACAGCGGCGAAACGCAGTTGGCAAGCGCAAATGTGTTCATAACACTAGACTTAAAAGCTCGAGCGACAATGTACATCTGGCAATTGAACACGTCACATTCATATCGGTACAAGTAGGGATATTAAACACGAATTTACTGTTCCCTCTCATAATGATCAAGACTTCAAAAAAAAAAAAAAAAAAGGAAACGCAACACGAAGCTTGACGCAACGTAAGCTCCCCGATCTATGTTTGCACCGCACGAAGAACTCGCCCAAGTAGATAAAAGCCGTCGCAGATCGGAACTCACTTCAACGTTAAATGTGCGGATTCATACATCTGTCTGGGCGCACTTCCTGCGTACCTATCGTAAGCACACCAATGGCACAGCAGGGCACCCCGCTTTCTTTTTTTATTTTCGTTCAGGAAGGTCATTCGTGCAAACCTGAATGGTTGGAAGTAAATCTCTCGCAAAAGTAGTGAACGAGAGAGCTCTGTAACCCTTACGCGGAGACGTACGACTCCTATTCAATCTTCAGCGCACCTTCAGCCCTCCATCGGCTTACGTTTATACTGAAGTCTAGTCACACAGATTTCAACGCAGTACCGTTGATGCGCCACCTCAATATTTGTTTTTGTTTTTTTTTTATTGATCGGATACGTAAGTTAGCGGGATGTGCCAAGATTACCCCCCCGCAGACTCTTTCGCGGGAATTTCTTGATAAAAATATATTGTGTGAGTTGCATATTTCGTAAAAATGCCCTTACTGGACTGAAACCACTGTTAACTCGTATTTGACGGAACATGATCAAAAGGCGCATCATAGAGCACCGATTATGTGAGATCTTGGCGTTAAAGAGCATGGACACTACGATTGCAAAAAACTAATTTTAGGCTAACTGACTCATAAGTCGACTCACTCAGGCTCGCACAGACTCGGGTCAAAGCCGTGAGTCTGATTGATTGCGGCTGAGTAATATGTTGGAAAGTTTGAGTGTGAGTGAGTCCGGTTGAGGAAAATTGTGGTGAGTCCTGTGTCCGAGTGAGCCCACAGAGTGAGGCTGAGTGAGCTCCAATATTTTTGCCGACCTATGCGTGCAAGCGCACATGAACAGTTAGTCAGGTAGCGCACTATTAGAATGTGCATCCGAGGCCTGGCGAAATCCTAGAAATCTGTAAACAACAAGGAAACGCCTTTGGGACGCAGCACAAACACAATTGGCGATGTGACCACAACCAACATTGTCTTGATTAAAGGGACACTAAGGAGGAAAAACGATTTTTCGCGTATTAGTAAATTACAATTTCGCGATACCGAAAACACCACTCTAACCGCAAGAAGAGGCTCGCTAAGCGAGAAAACACGCAAAAAGAAAATGCGGGTGACGACGCCATTTTGATATTACCGCACCAAACGCCGTGACGTCATAGATTTCGGCGGCATCTCAAAGCTCGTTCGTAGTTCGCGATCGTTCAAAAATGAAGTACGTTATCTCTGCTGAGGGGGGCCACAGACTTAAGATACCAAGTTCCAGAAAATTTCGTGGAGCCAATGTCGCCAAAATACGAAAAAAAATACCCTTTGAAATCTGCGTCTTCATGCGTTGAGATTTCGGCGCGAGATTTGAAAATGAAGCGTTGACCTTGATTTTCCTCCTCTATTAATGGAACGTATGATGGTTAAATTAACGACATTAGAATTTTCAGAGTACAATTTATCAATCTAAACCGATTAATTGTTTCACTTTAGTGTCCCTATAAACGTGCCTCTTGAGTACGACACGCAGGTATACGGATTTTGTCACTATAGCTAGGTCAGAAATGTCAGATTCGAAAAGCCCTTCCTACAGTTTATTATTCAAAGCAAATTAAAACCAAACTTTTTGTTGGCAAAGGCTCAAGCGCTTGTGTTTACGCTCTAACACTCTTCGAAAATATAATTCTCTCTTTATCATTTTCTTTTTTTTTTTTAGCGCAGATACGACCGCATCACGGAAACTTCCAGAGCTGCGCTTCGCTTTTTTTTTTTTTTACCCAACTTTTTTCGCTATTGTTTCAGAAGCAGCAGCTGCAATACAAGCGTCGGGGGATAAAAAAAACAGTTATAAAATCTGTCAAAAACACTGTTCAGGATTCGCCACGCTCAATTAACTACTGCGCAGATGTTTGCCTTCGCGTAAACAACATTCCAGAACCTTTTATATTAGCTGAACGTCCACGGTGGTCGCTTTGATAGGCATTCTTCGAACAGCCTTAAATAGTGGGTTCACACAGAAGCGCTGTTGAGACTCTCTATGGCTCTCTTGCTGCCGTGTAGGCTTAGTGACTATGACGTTGCACGTGCTATAAGCTCGAGGACTCGGGTTCGATTCCCGGCCACGCGGGCCGTATTTCGATGGGAGCGTAATGCAAAAACGCAAGAGGTCAAAATGTACTCCGTTGTCCTCCACTACGGCTTGCCTCCAGAACATTGTGTTGGTTTTGGCATGTGAAACTCCCCAGAATTTATTTAGACAAATATTTAAAGGACATGCTTACGGGAAACTTGGATGGATGAGTGGGTGGATGTAACTTTATTAGGTTGTAACTTAGTCGCAAAACTTTCGGCTGGTAAATCCGCTAAGAAAATCCATGAAAATAAACTCCACTCATTAGATTTTTACGTCATCTGTAGTCCGCTAATGTCTGTAGCGGGGACGGTTTTTTTTCCCTATTGTGGTGCTGCTAACGCGCTATCAACTGGCATAGCAGCCTGTTTACGGACACCGAAATTACTGAATAATAATAATAATAATAGAGCTGCCTTTTCTAAGTGCTAACAAAACACGCCAAACTTTATTGACAGAGTAATGGAAGCGAATTCTTTGTTTCAGTGCTAATAACGCGCATAGGCGATTACAGGAGGGTCGCCCGCTTTGATAACGACCGTATCCAGCCGTGCTGTACGCGTTTGCCTCGATAAACACATCGAACGGGCTTTCACGTCACAAAGCCTGGGCATTACCTAAATCCGCGAGAGACTTGCGACAGCCTTGACATGACGTCCATGTGGCGATCGAATACCCAGCTGATGTGTCGCAATAACTCCAGCGATAAAATACGTACCTATCACTCCAATGATCGATAACGAAAATATCACACCTTATCGCAAAACCCGCTAATTGGGATTCGGCTTGCGCGATTTGCTGAATAGGAGGCTAGATAGGCGTGCGCAAGGTTACTAATATTTTCTAATGAGTTTTCCGTGCTATACCAAAAAGCGAGGGCTTCTTGAATGCGTAGTTATCAAGTGAACACCCGCGCTCAAGTCTCAAGACCTCAAGGCCAGAGGTCTCGATCTCGCCTCACCTGGCGGGCCGCAGTCCCAAAATTTAGTCTCCCGCGAGGGCCAGGGCAATGAAGAAGTCTGGAGCGGGGGGGCGCAAAATGTCAGCTCATGTTGCCATTTGAAAGAAGACCTTTCCTATATATCATATGTGAGTCATCTCTGAAGGGGATTTGGCGTTAGAAACGTATCAATACTGATCTCCAGAACGACAGAAATCTGCACGCCCATTCTGAAATATAGAGTTTCTGTTGAACAGGTTCGAGAAAAAGAATGCTTGAGACCAGTCACGTCTGTGTAGCTCATGAATATACTTAAAACTAAAGAGAAAATAATGGAAAAAGACAGTCATCTCCGGGCCGCTGGTGAAAGGCACGCGTACCGCGTGTTTGAGACCTCTGACGTAGACACTGGCGTAGGCAGTAAAGGGGGGGTTGAAACCCCCTAGAAATTTTTCGAATCGCGCATGAGTACATTTACACGCACACAAACAGACGCACAAACATGAAGTATGTTTGAAAGCCCCCGAAAATTATTTCTGTCTACGCTATTGGACCGAGGCATTCGTTCTTTTTTCCTTCTTTCTTTGTGTTTTAAACAGGAACGCGCAGTTAACACAGCACGCTGGGTCTGTCGCCTCGACCTGTCCCTGTCGAACAGAGCGCGCAACACGGGCCTCTGGCGCCTGTCAGGGCCGGCCTGCTGGCCTCATCGCGTAGCGGCGGGCGCCATCGCGGCCAGCGCCGCCCCTACGAGGCAGGCTCACACGCACGCACTCACACACGGCTCGCTCGGCGGATTGCGTTTTCCGCCCCACGCGGCCGACCAAAGCAGTCGTCGTCTCTCGAAATGAAACTAGGCCGACCGCTCGGAGCCGTCGAGGGGGAAGAAGAAGAAGAGTGGGGGAAGAAGCAAATAAACAAGAAAAAAAAAATAAAGAGGGGGAAAAAAATAAAACGGAGCGCTGAGGAACACGCGCAGAAAAAAGGACTCGACATAAATGCCAGGCCCCGCTTGCAGCCTGCGCGCTGTTTTCTGACTCTACTGCATGCTGCTGCCCTTCCCGACACTACAACAACGGTGGCAGGAGCATTCAATAGCTGGCTCCTTCGTTGTGTGTGTGACTGTGTGAGTGTGTGTGAACGAGTGGAAGGGAGAGATAAGAGGGAGAGGGGAAAGAGATGTAGTGAGCTGGTGTGGTGCTCAGCGGGCGGCCTGACGACGTGCTTTGGCTTTCCTGACGAAGGAACTTTCACAATGGGACAGCGGTTGAGCGAGAGGCGGGGGGGGGGGGGGGGGGGGTTGTGTTATAGTAGCCAGTCATCGTGCGATTACTGTTTAACCTCCATCCGATCACCGCCGTCACCAGGGGGGCCCGATATGCGAATTGTCACCCTCCAGCAAAAATGGAAAAAAAAAAAAAAGAAGGCATTGGCCAAGCCATCGCAGAACGGTCCGCAACCGGGCATAAATTTGAGTTGATAGGCGGTCAGGACATCCCAGAAACATTTGGCTGTGTTGATGCGAAGGCCAATCGATAAAAGTACAGTCTAAAGTACCGCCCCGTATGACGCGAAGTTGTGGTGGAGACACATACTGAATAGCTCAGATCTCCAAGGATTAACTTTGGCGATCCAGCTAGCACAGGAACCTACCGAGAGACACACTCTTCGCTGCCCTCGGTGCGGCCTTGATCCAAGCCTTCAATTCACAGGATATTTAATAAGTTTGTCCCACTCACTCAGTGCCTAAAAACACACGTACACACCCACAAACGTTCTTTCTTCCTCTGCTAACAGCTAGGACGGTATAAAGACAAATTTAGGAATCTTGAGCATTCTTGCTGCTTAATTCTTATATATGATCCTCTGGCTTCACCCTCCACGCAGGCAAGGATATTTCATGAAGCACATGTCGCAAAGCCTATTCATTTCCTTCATAGATTTCGAAACGCACGTGAGATCACTTGTTAAAAGACCAGTTTCCCCTGGTCGCCCACTTCTCAACTCTCACGCATTGTGTAGAGTACAACCGGTTCTCGGCAGATTAACCAAGATGAAGAGCATTGTGCTCGGCTAAGCTATTGAAAAGAACACCTGGAATCGCTCAGTGCTCGCGGCTGTGTGCTTTTACGCAACATGGTTACTGTGTCAGCAGAATAAAGATGTCTCACTTCGATGCCGTACTCGGAACACTGACCCCCCCGTATTCGAGGACGTTTCACCGCTGAACATTTCACCTTGACTTCAAGAGTGGACTAATGGTCCGTTTCCAATAGCGTAGCAAGATTGTTTCTCTTTTCTTTTTTTCTTTTTTTTTTGAAAGGGGGGGGGGGGGGGTGTTCCAATACATTTCATGTATGCTCGTGCGTGCGTCTGTATGTGTGCGTGTATATGAACACTAAAAATTATCAGGTGTGTGTGTGTGGGGGGGGGGGGGGGTTGAACTACACCCCCCAACCTCCCCCCCCTCCAGACTACGTCACTGTCCGTTTCCATCATCTCAACTACCTTTTACAGCGAAGTTGTCTTAGTCTATCCTGTGCTGTCATCTAAGCGGTAGTAATAGTAGTAGCAGTAGTAGTACCAGTAGTAGTAGTCGTAGTAGTAGTAGTAGTCATCACGCAGGTTACGTGACCAGAGGGGAAGTGAATGAAGAAACAAATACAGCGAAACGAAATGATAATGATGCTTAAAATGTTGGTGGTGATGCTTTTTTTAAGTAACACTAAAAGAGGATAGTGCTCGAAATGATGATGATGATGACGACGAGCGGCGCATTTACCATGCCACGTGATCTCGCTGGCCAATCACATACACTCGTGCGCTTACAGCGTCGTTGTCCGACGGTTTTCACGGCCTGGAACCGACTGAATTTTTTTTTTTTCATTACACTTCGTTATCTGTTCACACCTTCTATTGAGACAATCGACGACAGCGCCACCCCTTGATAGAAGTGGTCATTGCATGAACTTCATCGTCGTACCACGCCCATCCTTAACAGTGTATGAACATTCGCAATTTTCCAAATAAGCAAATGAATAGCGTTCTATTCGATTCGGTACTCGAGTCGAATCGAATAATCAGCACCTACGGGCAAAGGAACGAAACGTTGGCACAGCGTGAGGTTATTTATCTTGTTTTAATCATTGAATTATTAAGATGCATGCGTTAAGATGCATGTAGCCCGAGCTTTTGGGGAACTGTAGAGGCTACATTGATTATCGGATGAAGGCGTTTTTGCCTAAAACTCCAGTGTCGCCGGGATGAGAGTGTCGTCAGTCTACTACCATCACCATGAGCTCAGTGATTTTGTCAGTGGGGCTGTTGGCGATACAACGAAACATTGCAGGTACGCAGGTCGTACATTTCGATTTATTTTGCTTTGCATTTTCATTGAAAAGGGGCACTTTCATGTTGTTTCTTGCAGCTTTATTTATGCGTTTCGGTCGCTGTATGGGGCTTTATCGTGTAAAATTTTTGCTATGCTGCAGCTGCATTCTACCGATCAGTTCTTAGCTTCATCTTGTAAAGTAAGTGAAGGTGGGGACTACGGCTGCATTCAGCTTCAGAACTGTAATTTTCACACATGTTTACACGCATAACAGCAGACGCAAGTGTAGTGTTAGTGTTGTTCTTGCAGATAGAGTACTCAACACTGATGTTTACCGGGTTTTGGTCCTAAGGCCCATGCTTTGATAACTGCTTTATATGTTTCATTACATGTTTAGCTGTATGTGAGGTGTTCGGTTAAACATCGTTTAATTTTGACGTGTCAGTTGTACTTAAAAGCGCCACCTTGAATATTGAAGTCTATGCTATGTTCTAAACCACATTTAGTCCGAATGTTAGTCACTCCTATTCTATATACGAGCTTTCCTCGGTTGTCATAATTCTCGTATTTTTTGCCGGTTAACAACAATCGTGATGTTCCTTTCTTAAAGATTTTGAATATCTATTACAAATAAAATGTTGAGGATCTGAAAATGATTGCCTTACAATTCGAAAACTGTTCGGATAGTATTCGATTGGTATGCGTGTTCTATTCGGTTCTGGAATTCACTATTCACACACCTTTATAGTCGCCTACACCTTTGGAAGTTTGTAGCCGACTCGTGACATTTATTTAGTTTATGCGCACTAGTTCGTCCTTTTTGCCTGCAGAGTGGTACAGCTAAAACCCGCCACGCGCTCTAACATGTAGATCACTTAATGGGCCGGCATTTTTTTTTTTCTTTCAGTCGCGTCGCGCGATCCTTGCATTTTCCTTGCTACGTGGTATAGCTATCCATTCTCTCCACCCAATAGAGTCTATACTCGCTGTTGTCAGCCATCTGTGTATAACAATGGCGGACTGAAATAGCAATGTCTGTCTTGGTCGCATACACTTGTAATACATTAACCCATACCTTTCGAGACAAGGCACAAGTTTCAGTTTCGACTTATTACTCTTTCAACAAAAGAGCTAGTACATTGCACGGAATATGCAGGTGAAGGTGCCAACTTCAAGGACTGAAACTGGATCTTCGTTCAGTAGTAAAATGTAAAGATGCAAAAACAAAGAACAAGAATATATGCGCACGTGTAAAACAAGGGACAAAAATACCTAGCAACGTAACGTTAATATACGAAAGCTACCAAAACAATTAATGCACTTTGACGTAAAAATTATGTAAGAGTTAGGTATACATAATTAGTTACATGTGCAGATGATGGTAGTTGAGCAAGTTGAAATTAATACAATGTTGAAGAATCTGTGCAACATTATGGAAGGCTATTCCGCTGTGATATGACGGTAAATGGAGTTGTGATTTCAGGCGCAGTGTGTCTCCCGGCCACTGCAGGCATACCATTTCTTTTCTTTTTTTTCTTTCTTTCTTTTTAAGCGTGCGATGCATGTGTTTCTGCAACTTTGAGCATGTATGTCACTGCTACTTCAAGGAAACAACAAAAAGTGAGTCCACGTGAGGTTTGTAAGCACTGCCGTCGCCATTGCCATGTCCTTCCCTGTACAGCCACGCTGCACGAACAGTGCTTTGCGCATGGTCGCGTCCCTGCAGTCTTACCGTGCCGAGAGACCTTTGCGTGAGCGAGTCGCCGTTCGCTCGCCTCTATCCTGGATCCTGTACGAATATGCACTGCAGCGAACACGTCCACCATGGCCACCTCGAGTGCCCCCCCCCCCCCCCCCCGCTGCCCTCTCAATGTGCAGCAGCGAGAACCCGCTTCGCTGTTGCCACAGTCAGCTCAAATCAAAGTGGGTTTCATTCACAGAAGTAAAGAAAATGCGTACTAAATATTTGGACCAATAGCCTATGTAGTCCGACATAGAAAACACACTAAAGACAGCAACGCAGACAGATGATCATGGAACAGGGTTTTACACATTAGCATGAGCAGCTTTTATGTTATTAACATATTGATTTCTAGGGAAGAAATATTACGTTTGACTATGCAAGAAGAAGAGTTTACACGCAAAGTCAAAGTTACGTGTTACTTTTTATTTCCACATGCACAGTGTTCCATGTTACAGCACCAAGAAATTCTGAGACTCATTCACTATATAGACACTGTTACATGAAGGAACATCCCTTACCCTCTTCTCATTATTTACGCCACTGTCTCCTTTAAGCTTCGTCTGTTTACGCTGTTCAACTTGCATTGCATATATGTTTGAGGCCTCAGGACTACATTGTTTACTAGAATAAGATCTATAGGCTGTACTAGAATGAGATGTGTAAACGGCGCTAGAATATGGTCTAGAGTGTATTGGACTAAGGTCTAGTACATTCTACTCGCGGAGGCCGCCGCGCGTTCGCAAGGCGGAAAGATGGAGGAACATGGCCCCCGTCGCACCGGGACTCGGCGCACGCGTGCAGACCCTCAACGAGGCTCGACGAATGCGGCGCGTTTTCGTTTCTCTTTATGGCCGCTGCACGAACGAGAAACGTCCTTTATGTTTTTTGTTGTTTTTTTTTTGTTTTTAGTTTTTTTTTTTTCTGAGGTAAATCCCCCCGCGCGCCGCATATTCGCCAGGGATGCGTCCAAGCATGAATATGCGCTCGAAGCGCGTACGCGAGGCTGCGAGAGATTACAACGAACAGGACGGCCTTATACAACGTAGATCGCACAAACACACACAAACACACACACACACACACACACACACACACACACACACACACACACACACACACACACACACACACACACACACACACACACACACACACGCACGCACGCACGCACGCACGCACGCACACACACGCACACACACACACACACACACACACACACCGCGCACGCGCGCGTTCAATATGAGAGCTCAACAATGAATTAACGAGCGAACAGACATACTGCCAAAGAAGAAGCAAGTCTGAACTCGCGACAGCAAACCGTTTAATATTACTTCGCGCGAGCGAAAACTCGACATCGGCAAGCACCACAAAGCTTGCTCGCTCGTGCGCTTTTGCAATCCAGTGACAAAGCATTCCGCGCGGAAATTCCCCGCCTGTCAGCCCATCTGGTTAAAAAAAATAAATCCAGGACGCATGAAGGGATCGAGCAGGAAAGAGCGGCTGATTTCAAGCAACTTAATGAACGCACTAATCAATTAATTCATTCTAACTTCTTTGCTGTGTCATTAAATGAGCGTTGCTCCCTGGAACGCACGCAGAGAGCATTCCAGCTGTTGAACAGTCAGATATGCAAATGTTTTTTGCAGCTTGATATTCGATGTTATTCGAGGCAGCTGAGCGGTGTTAATTGCGAAGATGTCCGCTAAGGGCCAGTCGACGAGAAAAAAAAAAAACGCTTTGCATGGAAAATAACTGACGACTCGATCGATAAAACAGCGTGTTGAAAACTAATGTCTGTAAAGCGATGACTGGGGCTAGTTCGTACTTGTCAATGTTTTACTATGCGCTGATTGAAAGAATCACAACGAAGAAGACACTCTGACGAACAGAGATTAAAGGGACAAAGCGCCTAATCGAAGCTAAGCTTTCTCTGTTACATTAATAATAATAATAATAATAATAATAATAATAATAATAATAATAATAATAATAATAATAATAATAATAATAATAATAATAATAATAATAATAATAATAATAATAATAATAATTGGATGGTTTTAAGAAAGGAAACGCTGGCAAGCCAGATGCCGATTTTTGTTCCGTGGCAGAACTACTCTCCAAATACTCGATTTTTCCCCCCTTTCAGTGTAATACACTCTCTCTATACAGTGATATCAGAGGAGTATCCTATAACACAACCACTAATATCATTCTCCATAATTTTCACTAGAGACATTGTAACCTCGTTACACGTTGAATTCCATATTCAAAGTAAATATGTACGCAAAAAAATTATGCTTACGTAGCGTAACTTAACAGTGCGAGCTCGTGGTATTTTCCTTGGTTCGCCAATTCATCACAACGCTTTCCATTGTAATCAATGCGACTGTCGAGCGACTTATTCCATACTTGTATTCGATTATCTTTGGGGCCGTTGTTCTCCCATCGTGGAAACCGATACAGCTGTCCATCGTTGCTGATAAAAAACATAACAAAGGTAAAACCTACAAGCAGCTGTTTCAATTCCCCGAGTAGTGTGCACTCTGCTGCGCAAAGTACTTGGAAGTTCACCGCAGCTCAGGCGTTCACGGTGAAAGACAATGCATGCGCCCAGGCGCACAGCAACACGGGCTCAACTCCCGCACATTGAAGAGCAGCTGCGCACATGCTACACTGTCGTCTTTTGGGCTTTTCTCTCTCGCTTCGTACTGCCTAAACTCCCTACGGCTTGTATTACGAATTCTGTGCAGTATGGCGAAAGCGAGGGAGACATCTTCAGCCCCGCAATAATGAGAACCGGTTGTTTGTATCGCACACACATACACAAGACGTATGGAGCGACCACATTAAATCTTAAACACCTCACCCATGCCGGAGGGACAGCGATCTCGTTTATGAAAGCACTGACTGAAAGACATCGATATAAGCAAGAGCCGTTTCCGAACTCTAAAGGAGGCGGGGGGGGGGGGGGGGGGGGGCATTCATCCTTGTATGAACTTTTGAACTTATGCGAACTGCACCAAGTGAAGCAAGTGCTTACGTGCGTCATTCGCTTTATTACAAGCTTCGTGAGAGAACGCCTGCGACACCAAATGCACAAGACGGATGACAGTTTCGTGCCTTATGCAGTTTTGTTATCACTGTTTCTGCCCGCATGCGTGTATTTTTCGCTCGCTCCCGTGAGATCGCAGACCTTTGGCCATGTGTCAAGGCACTGTGATGATTCTCACCTCTTGCAGTAAGGTTGATACGAAATCCATGAACCTGTATACTGTATGCCAAGGTCACCTCGGCATCTCATGAGACTTATACGTCACGCCAGGAGCTCATGAGTAGATGGAGGCATGAAGATATTAATATTTTTCAACAGGGGGGCTGTCATTGGAGCTAACGTTTGGACAAGTGGTCCCGTCCCTAGCACTAAATGTTGACACAACGTTGCCGGAACATTGAGAAGGTTGCTTCAACGTTGTGGCCACATTGAGTGCTACCGGGGGCTTCTGTATGTCAGCAACTGTCTTGAAGGAGAAAGACTACTTTTCGAAGCGCTGGTTCCAGCGACACCCCCTTTTTCAAAAACATTCATCTCTTTACACGTCACGTACGTCTCACGTAAACTGTAACACGCTCCGAAACACATCGGTATGTCACGTAACTCAAACGTCATGCAACTCGTAACACTCCCCTGACCGTATCGGTATCCCGCGTAAGTCGCACCACGTGCAACTTACACCTCACTAACTTACAGCTCACGTGACGTATCTCGTGTAACAGCACCACATAGGTGTCTCGCGTATTTACCGGAGTACAAACAGACGCGTACCATCAAGAAAGGATTCAATACAGAACAGAAAAGGAAGCCATTTTATGTTCTGTATTGAATCCTTCCTTGATGATACGCGCCCTTTTGTACTCCAGTAAGCATGTAGACACTAGCTCGGCCAAGAACAAGTTTTACTAAGCATCTGACATAATCTACCTTACGGCATGATTTATTTACTCAGCTGCCTCGGAAAACGTCTATCGCCGTCACCACTGTTAGGCCACTGATTACCATATCCTTACAGTCGCACCAAAGAAACAAAAAATATATATATATATATATATATATGGAAGGATTCGTCCGGTACGATTTGCTAATCCGTACACGTTCGTCGCAATCAGCCATGTCGAGGAACGAAAGGATTAGCGGCGCGCCTATAGCCTCCTTGTAGAACAAAAGGAGGCAGTGCGATTGAAGGAACAGGTCGCACAGGGGGGGGACAAAGCTACGCAAGATAGCCCAACACGGTGTAGCTTTCTCCCTACTCTTCTTCTAGTCGCAGCTCTCTCGTCGTGGCAACGTTTGCATGTGTAGGCCACATTTTTACATTTATCAAATGAGCTCTTAGGTCGTGTAACATATTCAGAACTCTGTTACGTTTAAACGCAAGTATTTCCACCTTTATAAAAGTTCTTGTAAAGGTTTTTGTAGGTCATAGCCTTGACTGCGTGATGTGATATTTTTGAGATAGAGAGTTAGAGAGAGAAGCGTATAACTGTAAGTGCCCTCCTTTTGCATTGTAGACTGGGTTCCACAGGGATAATCAGCTAATAACAATTTCGTCATTCAGTTGGGTTACAACAGCGATGACTGTTTGTTCTTATTGGTGGATGTCTACTATATTTTAGCATAGCACATGTCTTCTTTACTATTTCTCCATCGGAAAGTTGGAGAAAGGTCACAACCAGGCCCGTAGCCAGAAATTCTTTCGGGGGGGGGGGGGGCACCTGCTGGAGACCTTGAAAACCACCTATTTTCATTATTTATTCTCGGTAAAAGACCCCCCCTCCATCCAAATTTCGTGGGGAGGGGGGGGGGGCCTCCCCCCTTCTCCCCTGGCTACGGGCCTGTTCACAACTAGCCGTGACCTGCACGACAGCTCTACACAGGAGGTCGTCTTTCGAGCTATAGCGACACGTACTTGGCTGATGGACTAACGCTGCCTAACGCTGCCTGTGCGCCTCGCACGCGTAACAAGGACTCCGTTAACCTTCCTTAACAATACTTGATTGACTCACTCTACTACAGAGACAGTCAGATAGTCAAGCTCGTTGTGCGTTGTCGCGTATTTCGTGTACGTAAAACGTGCTGAATGCGTAATCGGCATCGAGTACTTAGAACGAATATTCAATATCATCAAATCATTCACTCAAAGCCATGGGATGCGTCATAACACCTCCTCACATCATATACAGTGGCGTAGCCAGTGTGGGGTTCGAACCCTTCTCCTCCGAAAATTTTCATTTTTGCATGTGTATATATACAGGTGCACGCACGAACATGCTTAAAGTATCGTTGAACCTGCCCACCCCCCTCCCCCCCCCCCCCCCAAAAAAAAAAAGAAAAAAAAAAGAAAAAAAGTTCTAGCTACACCACTGCCTCACTCATACACTCTAGCCCAGCTCCACCCACCCTCTTGTTTCTGCCTATTTCTTTTTCAAATTTCTTTTTTCGCTGTTCTTTTTCACACGTCATGTACGATCCGTGTCCATGAAGAAACGTCGCCGGACAGCTCACCCGAAGCCCAGGAATGGCTCTGACGCCTAGGCCGGTTCCCTCATTCCTGCTTACTTCTTTTTTTCTTTCTCTTTTCGAGTGTTTAGCGTGAGAATCATGCCGTCAGCTGCCAAAGTGGAAGACGAGGAGAGGCGAACTAGCTCAAGGTCAGCATAATTGCCTTTTTTCTGCAGAACCAGGACAGGATAAACATCGCCGCCGCTGCTGCAGCTTTTGGCGGCGCCGCCGCCGTCGCTTCTGTCGCGCGAAGCGTGTGCCATTATCCTGCAGAGACCCGGCTGTTCGTTCCTTTTCTTTTTATTTTACTGTTCTATCTTTTACTTCTTTTGCATTTGACCTCACCTGGCCCCTATGCAACGCCGTTCTCGACGTTGTTAAGCCCTTGTACAACCACACGTAGACCGAGAACGCGATAAAAAACAAATAGCATCTGCGCGTGTACCGGTATTACTATATGTGGAGACTGCGGCAGCGTGACCTTCTAACTGTTCCAATTACTGGAGGCAAGCGCGCAGCCGTTCGGAACACACGCTTGCGTGCTTTCTCTGCATTATGTCTTTTGCCATTTACCTTGATGCTCAATTTTTTTCTTTAGGATCGCCTAGTTTATATACTCAAATCAAATTTATTTGAAAGGGACGCTAAAGGGAAGATACGATTTCTCTCGTATTGTTAAATAACCCTCACACAACACAAAAATCACAACTCTTGACGCGAAAAGATACTTCGGTATGTGAGAAAACGCGCAAAAAGGCAACGCCAAGGCAAAAAAGGCAGGTGGCGTCGCCACATTCACGTTCCCGCACCACCAGATCTCCATGACGTCACAGATTGTGACGGCGGCGACTAGGGCCTACATAGTTCACAAACCGTAAAAGCAAAGTACATTGTGCTTTGAGGGATTCATATTCTTAAGTAATGTAGCAAATTGGGCTAGTTGGAACATACTCATGACGGTCAGCGCAAAAAAAAAAATAATAATAATAATAATAAAAAAGGAGACGAAATACAAGAAAATACACGACACAGGCGCTGTCTAACAACTGAAAAGTTTAATGGGAAAAACGTGGGATATATAAACAAAAAGGAACAAAATGAACTTTTTTGTTTATATATATGCCACGTATTTTCCGTTAACCTTTCAGTTGTTAAACAGCGCTTGTGTCGGGGTACTTTCTTGTATTTCGTGTACTTTTTTTTTTTTTTTTTGCGCTGACCGTCATGACCCACATTCTTACGGTACCAAGTTTCGGGAAATTTCGCTGAGCCAATGTGGCCTTAAAAAGAAAAGAAAAACAATGAAATTCGTGGTGTCACGCTGACATTCATGTGCAGATATTGTGCAGCGGAGTCTGAAAAATGAAACTGTCAGCTTTATTTTCTCGTCTATCAATAAACCTAGTAACAACAGAGTTTTTCAGTGGAAATTTATCAGTGTAGATTGAATCAGCTTGTCACCTCGGTGTCCCTTTAAAGCCGTAAGATATCTCGAAGAGTAAATCGATACACGGCGACATGCTAACTCCAAAAAGCAGCAGCCCTCATGGCTACGGAATTCGGGTGATTGACAAACAAAGTGATGCGGTAATCATCATTACCTGTATATTTACCGAGGATGATGTTGATAGTAGGCGTCTTGAGACTTAGATGACTCAGGTGCTTTTGTTGAAGTGTCTCCGCTTTCCCGGCTGACATGCAAATAGAAAAAAGAAATACAGTGAACTGAAAGTGAATGTCAAACCCGTGCATAATATGTTTTAAGAAAAATGAGATAAATATTGCCCCACAGCTTTGAATCCACTTTATTCAGTTGCATCAGCGTCATAGCTAATACAAAGCAGTAGCCAAGAATGTTTTACACAAACTCTTAGTCGAAGCCGTAGTAGGTTCCACCGGCATTTTGTCCGGTCCTGTGAACACAGATGAGCGTTCAACAATAGCCGCATGTGTCCTTGTGAAAACTTAAGCCATTGATTGATTGATTGATTGATTGATTGATTGATTGATTGATTGATTGATTGATTGATTGATTGATTGATTGATTGATTGATTGATTGATTGATTGATTGATTGATTGATTGATTGATTGATTGATTGTCTATAACGTGTATGCACTGCTGTAAATGCACGGCTTTTAAGGAGATACAGTACTACGAGGTTCAACTACAGCACGGTAACTTAATTCACAATCGTCGTTGTCCTAATCATCGTCAATGTGTGCAGAGTGTAGAGGAGGACAGAAAACTAGCAACACCTTGCTACATTTGCCTGTCTAAACTAGTTGTATGTGCCTAAGCAGGCCTCCATAAATTATAATCTAGAAACAGGGCCGGTGGTGCTCGATTTGCATGTAATTCGAGCGCTAATCTACCCCGCATTACTGCTGATTTAAGTGTTTTTGTTAATGTTATCTACTTCTTTTGTAAACAACAGCGATCCAACAATGAATATCTGAAGCCAATGTTTCAGACAAACACTTTTTTTTTCATCAGGGCCTGACCATGACGAGTACTTTCGTTAAAAAAAAAAAGGTGCCTTCTTACATCTCTCAGCCAATCACAGTTGACTGTATACTGCAGTCCTCCACCTTTCTGTGAGCTTTATTATTAAATCGCTTCAATTTCTATCTACAGCACGTGTCACATGACCCTAAAAGAAACCCTCGCTTTGAACTTAACGTACGATGTCGTCTATAGTTGCAAGATAACATTTTTACGGTAAACAAAGGAGATGGGCAGTATGGCGTGAAGCTAAGTGCTGCTTAATTAATTCCTGCAGAAACAATGGCAGTCCGCATTCCCGATGCCTGCACATCGGTTGATACGCTCCTCTTTATCGGAAAAAAAAAAACGTGGTCACGTTTCAAGTTTGTTCTAATCTTACGCCTAGTATGATTGTTTGGCAGTCGGCCGGTATCGCATCTCGTTTGAAATAACGGCCGAACAAAGGAATGAAAGAACAGGACGATGGCACGCTTATCAGCACTGCTGGAGACGAGAGCCAGCCTTTGTCAAAATGTCGAACCCTCAATTGCTGTTCGCTTTTAGAGCAAATAGCAGAAGTTTTACTCTGCAGCGGAATGACCCCACGCTTCGGCTGTTCTGTTACGATGTCGCACACGTGTGGCTGTTTCCTGACTGCCGACGGTCTGCTGACTGTTGGAGTCGATACGGTAAACGCGTTTGCCCGGGAGCGCGTCTAAATAAAGCCGGTATTGGTACAGTGTTGACGACCAGGATAGCAAGGACTAGTGAGAGAGAAACAGGGGAACGGGGAAAGGCAGGGACGTTAACTAGAAGGAAAAAATCTTATGTTTTCCTACACGGTGGGACAGGCGGTGGTTGTACGATAAGAGGGTAAAGAGAGGGAGAGAAGATGCACAGGCACACCACAATCTGTCACTACTGCAGCTGACTGCCACTACACTAATAACACCCAGCTCTCGCTGAAAACGAACGCCAATGCAAGCTACAGCCGCTTGTGCAATGTCTGTTGTACTTAATTCGTCCTTCTGGGCAGCGTGGACCTATGAGGTCCACATTCGAAAACCAGTTTCCTCTTATATGTCTCTGGTAAAAGCGAGCTATTGCTATTGCTATTGCGAACGGTCGCCTCTGGATATATCATAGCGAGGACAGTGACACAACATGTGTTCAAGCCTCAAAGGTGTTATCGCGACGACAGTCACCACAACAGGCGTCGCTTACTCCGATGCGAAATGCGAGAGACGACAGACGAGGTGAACAGTGAGTCCACAGAGGTAAACAGACAGAGCGCAGCTCCGCCTCTTCGGTGGTGAATTTATAAGAGTAGACAGTCGTTTGCAGACACGTCAGTACGTGGGAAGTTATAATACGGTATCCGGGAGCAACCGTCGTAACGCGGATGTCTGGTGTAGCAGCACAGTGTGAGTCGAGTCAGCTGTGTGCATACCGCCTCAGGCCTGAAGTGACCTAAGTATTTTCGTTGAATATTTGCGTTTTAGACCACAACCATTATTACCGTCATCACTACCGCCGTCGCGATTATCATCATCATCATCATCATCATCGTCATCAACAATACTGTTACAAACACGCCTGTTTGTGTCACGTTACGGACTCTTTAGACGTCTTGCAGTGCATCATAATGCGCTATATCACTATAGGTACCCGATATCATCTTTTAAGGAAACAAAATACATGCACAACCATGACGAAACTGATATTTGGGTTCAAAGCATCCCGTAATTGCAGCGCACTGTGCTATGAATGACACAGCAGTGGAAGTCTCGGGTTTAAATTTGTATATCCGGGCTTCTTAACGTGCAACCAAAACCACTGTACACAAGTGACATTTGTGAAATTCGGAACCCATCTGAATGTGGACATGGGATCCATCCATCCGTCCATCCATCTATCTATCTATTTTTTTTTAAATATAACGAATGGAATAGCAGAGAGCTGGGCTAGTTGTGGTTGGTAAGTATCATTTTAACAAGAGAGAAGTCAAGACACCAAAAACACCTTCTTTCTTGGGTCCGTGTTTGCACGCCCTGTCTTTTAGAATAATAAATGTTGGAGTTGTCACCATTTGCCGGCGGCGGCTAACCCTCATGACTTGGTTAGCAGTCTAAATTAAGGACAAACAAAAATAAATCCCCTGCGTTAGGTGGCTGAGTTTCGTTATCCAGACGTTCTCGTTGTAGCAGTGGTGCACATAGGTACGATGCCGCCGAGCGAGTATTTATGGCTGCCCTGTTATTTATGTCAAATTCCAGCGTCTTCAAAGAAGCGTGGCAACGTTTTTCTTTATTATTATTACTTTGTCACGTTTGTATCTTGATGGTTGTAGAACTACCATTATGCTGCGCGAATACCGGATACGAGTAATAAATGAGCTCATATTGCGAGTCACTGAAATAGAAGGAAACCGCGCCACGAGTACCTGCGACGGCCTGACACGTGCAAGAGCCGTGCGAGAACTGGTCGTCACCGCCAGTGCAGACTGCGCACGGGCCGGTGACAACTGTACACGGGATATTTCGCGAGGAAGGAAGCCGCGTATCTGGTTATTCCGGCCGCGCTCTCGTATCACAGCCGGTGGAAACGATCTGCCTACACGGCTCCCATGGAGTGCCTGCTTTTCAGAGTGCTTCCTTTCCTCAGATCTTTTTTTTTTTTTTAATTTGGGTTCTCTTTCCTCTCCGGTTGCGTTGACTGCGACGATTAGATTTTATGGGACTCCCCTCCTCGCACCACCCCTCTCCACCACGATACCTTTAAAAGGGTGCGGTTGAAGAAGCGGATACGTATAAGCGCATACCTTGGAATACTGCCAAGCCCTCAACGGCCAATGACGTAGTACTCTTCTTAGGTCTGGATAGTGAGCTCATCACCACGAGGTTCCTTGAGAGGAGGTCGCGTTCGCCGTCTGACCCGCACCAACCAGTTTCTTTCTATCTCTCTATCTCTCTCCTTTTTTTTTTTTTTTTTTTTTTTTTTTTTTTTTTTTTTTTTTTTTTTATGCTTCCTGTTGAGTGTGCTGTCACTTGGTAGGGCTTGCTTTTCATATCGGTAGTGACAAGTCTTATTGTGCTCCCCTCGCAAAATCATTTTTCGATGGGAATCGCGCACTTAGGAGTTCCACGATTCTTTTAAACCCTAATAAGGCTCGCGTGATTTTTCGGGAATTCTTCAGAATGCCGTAAGAATCAATTTCGTGGTAACGAAGACAATGGCCACAGTAAAAACGAGAGATAAAAAGGGAACGCACGAGAAATGCAACAAAAAATGAAATTAAGGATGAAAAAGCGGCAGTCGTACACTGCCATAGTACAAAAATGTCCAGTGATTACGAGCTACAATACTTACAATAAGGGTGAAAGTTGAGAAAAAGTTTTAAAAATCAGGCATATCGAGAATATAAAGCAATGTGCACTATCCATATCTACATAATGCGGAAAGTAGGTTACACGCCAGGCTCATCATCAATAAAAGCATAAACAGCCTCCACACAATGATCCACACAGGGAATTAGTTTTCTATAATGAACTCTTATTTGACCTCCGAATGATGTTTGTACCAACGATGTTATGTTGTATGAAAGGAAACTGAACAAACTTGAGCCGTTCTATCTCTCTGGTCGAACCTCGCAGTCATCTCACGATGGCTTGTTGCTTCATTCGAATTATTATTATTATTATTATTATTATTATTATTATTATTATTATTATTATTATTATTATTATTATTATTATTATTATTATTATTATTATTACTATTATTTAATTGCCATACACACGGAGCTTGAGGAAAGAGGCAGAGAGCGGGCTGACAGCTCCTACCATAGAGGGGCACAACGCCCCTACCAACTCTTTCGGGAGGAAGGAAGAGATAGAGGAAAGAAGATAGAAAAGTAAAGAAAGAAATTACGAAGGTTTGGACAAAATAAGTAAAAACACAAAAAACAGAAACGTCTATAAACGGATGGCCAGATGCGTTTGGTCCATAAAAGTCAGCAGAGCTCGGAAAGAGGTAATCGTCAACGGTCGCGCTTTTAAATTGAAGGAATTTATACTCCTTAATCAGCAACGCACGGTGCGTAAACGGATGTGGGACAATCATAACAAGCTCACTTGTTTCCCCAGGAGCTACAATATGCACACAACGGACTGTCCACATGTCCTTGACCGTATAATTGTTCGCGCAGCACCACAGTGCCAACTCTTAGCTTATATGAGTGCTCTATATGCGAGCACAGCAGGATTTGAGCTTTAAATCCAGCTTTTTTTTCCAATTCGACAACGCGACGGTGACCAACAGAAACGACCTTCGCTCGAGAAGTGCTTGTTACGCGAACCTTTATCGCCAGTCTCGAGTTCAGAGAGGACGAGGAGGAACGGTCGTGTCTAGACACTGCCACGATCTCCGGCGGTCTCGTGTCGTATCACTCCGCGCAAAGGCCGAGCACGCGGCAAGAACACCTCAAGCTTGCCCCCACCGATGATAAGATAACTGCCCTATCGGCGGCCGCTAACGACGTCACAGTAGATTTACGAGTGGGACTTTCATTACAGGAGGCGTTGATCTGTAGCGACTGCGTTCTCTAAAAAATCACGCCATATCCACGAAGTGAATAATGATGAGTGGGCGAAGCTCGATCGTTTTCATCCATGGCAGAAAGAGAATGTGTGGTCTGGAACGCGCTTATACTTCATGGTCATCAGCGTCATCGTCATCGTTATCACGTGTAGTGGGTACATTCCACTATACTGGAACGCGCTTATACTTCATCGTTATCACGTGTAGTGGGTACATTCCACTATACTGCGTCATCGTCATCTTTATCACGTGGAGTGGGTACATTCCACTATACGTGGCTACGATATCTACCTACCTACTACTACTACTACTACAACTACAGAGGAGGGACAGACCCACACCCTTAGGAGCTTCGCCCCTAAAACGTGTGTGTGATGTTTAGTATAGATGGTTGCACCTTTAGATCATCTTTACAACCGCTCTTCACTGAATATGCAAAATAACGAAGGCCAGAACTTCAATTACGAAGCACTAGTGATCTAATTGTTCGATTTTTTCCGTGCCGAAACAACGATATGGTCATGAGGGACTCCTCAGTGAGGGCTCCGGGAAAATTTTGATCACCTGGGGTTCGTTAACATGCTCCTAAATCTAAGTACACTGGCCTCAAGAATTTCCGGCTCCATCGAAAACGCTGCCGCCGTGGCCGGTATTCGATCCCACGACCTTCGGGTCGGCAGTCGAGCACCATAACCACTACACCATCCGTGACGGGTGATTACGAAGCTCTAGAACTTGAAGTTAGAACTTGAAGTTAAAACTTGAAGTTAGAACTTGAAGTTAGAACTTGAATTTAGAACTGCCGTATAGAACTCCCGGTTCTATACGGCAGGGTCCTCTGAAAAATTCCTGGTAAAGTTTCCAGTTGCGTGAATATTTAATATTTTGCAATACGACCAGATATGTTTTTCATGGGTGTTCAACGTACCTCGGAAGCCACACGCTTTTACCTCCACTTTTACCGAAATGTTCCAGTGGGTCTCTGTTCTAAGAGCCAGGAAGCAGGAGGAGGAATAAACTTCATTGAATGTCCTGTACAGTGCTGTAGCGCCCGCCTAACTATACTCCCACGTCAGAACCGGGAGGTCGAGCCTCCTGGACCTATGAGGTCGCACTGGACAGAGGACTTGCTTCTTGTGGTCTTGGGACCTGATCATGCTTGAGAACCTGCCACGAGTAATGCCATGGCCAAGCGACCCACACTCTCAGTCTAAACGTTGTAATGTACAATAATCTCCCTTGCATGCTATACATATAGTATTCATGTCTTGAACGATATGTCAGTCCTTGTAATGTACAAGCAAGTGATACGAACGTGTTTGTAACTGTCTAAGCGTCACTGCTTGTGCCCAGTTAAGTTTGATGTATGGAGGAGGAAACAGTCTCCTACTCATGTAATATTGTTTTGTAATATAGTTGTGTGTCATAGGAGTATCTCCGGAGTGTATTGTCAAATACAGCAGTGTCGAGGCCATGGATTTGTGAAAGCGCCCCGGTCAGTGAGTTCGCGGGCAGCGCTGCTGGCCGACTCATTTGGATTGATGGGGCACCCTTCAATATTTCCCAAGTTAGCTGGAAACCAATAAACATACTTTAAGTCTTGTAAATTGATTTCTTTGATTATCTTATCCGCATTCGGGGAAATTCTTCCTCTACTGAAAGCTCTAATAGTGCCTTTTGAATCGCTATAAATTTCATTGAATCTTGTGCCTGCAATTGCCAGTGCTACTGCAACTTGTTCTGCAACTTCAGTTTTACTAGCATTGATTTTGATAACCAGTTCTTTCCCGTCATGTATGATTTTTTTTCTTTTTCTGTTTCTCGTTCACTTACGGCAGAGAAGGCGCCATCTGCAGATCTACTGAAATCCTGGGAATGAACAAAATTAAACCCAAATTTTCCGCTTTGTTGCAGCGCGTAGTGATTTTGTGGTCTCAGCTTACAGATCCTTGAGAGTGCAGCCTACAGATTCTCAGGAGTTTCGCCGTGCAGGGGAGGATGAAACATATCTTTGCACGAGCGCACCATGTTCGCATTATTCGGCACCGATTAGGTCAACGTTAGCGTTAAGGAAAAGCTCACGAAACTGCTCCAAAAAAGGGGGGTGAGTGGGGGGGGGGGGCTGCACTGCGCAAAACTTAACTTCCCGAATAATTAATTTTAGAAACTCGGTTAGCTAGCCGCAGCTGCTCGACTTGTTTTGTTAAGTTTTTCTTTGGTTGGTTTCCTCCGCGGTAAACGCGCGCTCGGTTAGCGACACGGATGTGAGTTTGGAGGCGTACGCGATACGACGCCCGCAGACTGTGCGTACAACTGCACGGTCCTTAACTCGGGAGTATCGCATTAAAAAAAAAAAAGTGTCGTGTATACCCAAGCGCGGTCGACTAAGCCCTCCATACGTGGCTGCAAAGACGGCGCGCTGCTGACCAAGAGCTTGTACTGTGAGCAGCGACTCTGTTTTTAACTAAACAACGACAAACATTAAAGATGAACAAGCGACAAGGAGAAGACAACTAGAAGAAAGAAAGAAAGAAAGAAAGAAAGAAAGAAAGAAAGAAAGAAAGAAAGAAAGAAAGAAAGAAAGAAAGAAAGAAAGAAAGAAAGAAAGAAAGAAAGAAAGAAAGAAAGAAAGAAAGAAAGAAAGAAAGAAAGAAAGAAGCGTAAAGACCGAACTTCTTATCTCGTTGCACCACTCTCTGTACGACTTTCAGTGTACATACATATGCCCCACATATGGCGACGTAGGACTTGGCGCCGCGAAATGAAAATCCCCCCCCCCCTCTACCCACAACCGTCCGCCACCACTGTGCACGCTACAGCCATCCTAGATCTAATTTCCTCGCCGACACCGAAGAGCAGGAACATTGAACATATATCTAAAAAAAAATGAATCATATAAAAAAGGACAGAAAAGGGCATTCCCTCCTTTGTTCCTCGGTGTGCGGAAGCGACATCTTGCAGCGATCGAGATCGCTTTATTTTTGGGGAGGGACTGAGCTGAAAAAAAGCGTGGGAAGTAGGATTGTCGAAAGCGGTCGTTAAAGAAGTAGATGGAGAGAGGGGCGACTGGAAACTCGATAATGCGATCGACCCCTCCCACGGTGTGCACGTCACGTACGCTTCTTATGGAGATATATATCGGCCCGTCTTCCAAGCGTAGGTTTTAATCGCTCATTGTGCGGACCACACCCATTTCTTCCTTGTTCGTTTTATTTCTTCATTTCTTTGATCCGTATTCTACTACTGCAACAAAGCACACTGCCTTTATGGCTTGTGTCGAACGGTCGGTCGACCCTGCGGCAATCAAGAAAGAATGTTTCTTTCGTTAAAGTAAAAAAAAAAAAAAGAAAGGCGCATTATTAATCCCGACCGTGGGCCAACTAATCCACAGACTCACACATTGAACCCCGTCCTTAATCCTAAAGGACGGCAGAGCTCGCAATGCATAGACTTAGCGCAAGTGCGTACGTGTTCAGTATAGACCTATTCCATGTTTGTAAACAGCGGTAGGCGCCGTCGACATACTGAGGCGCTTGTAGCGACGTCGCGGCGCGCAGGCTCCGCCCAGTCGAAAGCTCGCCATCACCCTCTATGATGACGTGACAAAAGGCACAGCAGCTGCAAAGCTGCCTCCGAGCACCGCGCGTCGGGGAGCCTCCCGCGTTCACGCGCTCCCCTAGACATGGTGCTCGGTGGTTGTGGTTGTCGTAGGAGTAGTAGGGGTATTTAGTACGAGTACTAATAGTGGAACTGGAAGTAGTAGTTTATTGTTGTATGTGTAGTATAGTTGCAGCAGACTAAGTAGTATTGTATAGTAGTGATCGCATTCCTTCACGCCTGCAACAGCAGCTGCCACGGCCTGAATGCTCCGCGAACGTAACTCCTTGCGTTCGGAAAACGCGTGTGCGAGCGATGCAGAGTCCCTAGAACATAACTCTCGTGGTTGTCGCCGCAGAAGGCCGCGTCGGCCCAGCGACAGCAGCAGCAGCAGCAGCAGCAGCAGCCGTGTCGCGTATAACGAGCCTTTGTCCGGGCGCAGACCTTCGGTTGGCGACACGGCCGAAGAAGAGGCGGCCACTTCCGCAAAGAGAGAGAGCGAGCCTCCGCGTGCAGCAAGAAAAGGTTCTCGTGTCGCACGCGCTGGCAGGCATCGAGATCGGCTCTGCCCCCCGGCGGCACAGCAGCCGGTCGTTGCCAGCGACCGGCTGCGCGGCCGGCGGTTCGGCGACCCCTCGCGAGCGCGTTCCGCCGACGCCGCACCTTGCCCTGGCTGGCCGGAAACTGCCGGCAGCCCCTCGACATCGGCGGTCGCGAGCAGGCGGCGATGTTTCTTTTCTTGCCGCGCGCGATCACGTAGTGCAGTATATGTGCACCCCATCTACAGCTATCGAATGGCCGCGGAGGCCTGTCCATCGCCCTCCCCGCCACGGACGAGCTTCGATGCCAGGATCGACGACCGCGCTTACGTGGTCCGAAGTTCGTCCAACGATCTTGTACTTTAGGAAATGGCAGTGAGAAGAAGAACAGCAACAACTACATGTTAGCGAAGGCGGTAAAGGGAAATTCAAGAGCTAACTGTATGGCACCCCGTGTCCAGGGCTCCACCGCCTTGCGCCGTCCGCCCGACGTGGTCCAGGAGCACGAATTGTGTCTCCGGGCCTGAGCTGGCGAGATGTGCTTCCCACCTCATCTTTATAAAGTCTATTCTTCTGCTTTCAAGCTTATCGAAAAAAAAAAAACCTACTGGTCTTAGTTCGCACCCCCCATGGGATGTGGAAATGAATGAATGAAACCACGTTTATGAGCCGAGGACGCTGCGGTGGAAAAAGAGGGGGGCATTATAGCAAAGCAAAAGGGCGAGGCTGCCTCCAAAAGCGTTAGCCTGCCGCCACATCACGAACAGGCGTCCTGGCACAGCGTAAGATATATTTTGTGCGATCTCGACAGCTGTGTATAAGTGTTCACGTGAATTTTTCTCATGCCTGTCGCATCCTCGCTATCTAAGGATTAGGGAGCCATCATGTGCGCGCCTCCGTGCCTCCACGGAGGCGCGGAGTGGAGGCACGGAGGAGGCACGGAGGCACGTGGAGGCACGGAGGCGCGCTCAGTGGAGGCACGGAGGCGCGCACATGAGACATCGACATCAGCGTGATGTCAGAGACATCGACACCAGCGTGACGTCAGGCTGGTGTCGTATGAATTCTGGTGACCTCACGCACCGGCATGGCTAGTTGTGATGACGCCAGGCACCAACGCATACAAAATGACCACTTGTGCGTCACCAACAGAGCCGCGGAGCGGAGCGACCGTGGAAACGTATTGGTATCTCACGGAAGCACCTCGCGAGAACCTCATACCGTTTCGTGACGTCAGGGTACAGTAGGAAAGGAAACTAGCTTTTAAAAACAAGTTGCAATTAATTTTTCAGTCCGCATTCAAGCTTACCAGTGTATTTTCAAGGCTCCTGAGCATAGGTGTTCGCAGAGTTCCCCTTCAGGGGTGGGGGGCCTGGGGTGCAAAGTTTCATTTCAGCCCCTCCACCCCCCCTCCCCTTTGTAAGGGTCCAAAAAACAATATGCTTCACAATGTACCAAAAATTAAAAATGAAGCGACAATGACCTGCCATTGGTACTTGGCTTTGTGGGAGTAAAAATGGGAAGTAAACAGTTATTGTCCACAACTGAAATCTCCTGTGCTCTTGAGGACTTGGCCTTTCAATCGACGAAAAAGAAAAAAAGAAAGATGGCTGAGAATTTTCCGTGTCAGCACCCCTTTTAATGATGTAAGGGGGGGGGGGGGGGGGGGGAGCTTATACTGAAGTATATGCTAGCCGAGCTGTAGGAAGACTCCCCGCTCGGGGTCAATCCCACGTTAGAATTTCAAATATGCTCTCTGTGCTGGCATCGTGCAGTCGTGGCTTCGGGAAGTCGTAAAGCTCGTGGAACGTGTACAGCTCGCCGAACGACTCAGTGTTTTCTCGCGGAGGACAAGCACCGAAAGACGGCGCGCTCCGCTGAACAACCTGCTCTCGTATGCGCACACTGGTGTTCGTAAAAAAACGAAGGAAGCAAACTTCGTCGCTGAAAAAAGAGAGAGAAAAAAAAAGCTTTAAAAGGAGGAGCCGAATTCGAAAAAAAAGGAAATAATAACAAAGGAAGATGTTAAAAGCACAAGACAAGCAAAGCAGATGGTTTTTAATGAGAACTGAACTCTGCCGACGCAAGGCCACCATGCTTGGTCAGCTTCGGCTGGTAGTTGCCTGTGCGCAATATTTTGCCTTTAGCACGAGAATGACCGACAGCGCTTTTTGCAATACTGTGACCACCGCGGGGAGATGTTTAGAGAGAGAAGGAATTTAGGAAAGGTAGGGAGGTTAACTAGACTACGTCCACTTTGCTACCCCTACACATGGGGAGAGGGGGAATAAGTGAGTAAAAGAGATAGAGAGAAGGAGAGACGCATTGCACACCACACACCAGGTTTCACAGGTGGTAGCGCAGTGATGTTGTCTTCAAGTACTGCAGGAGGGTTCGCGTGGACTTCTGCGCTGATGTACTAAACTTATTCTGTAGCATATCCTCGTTATTGTATAAAGTCTGAAAAGACGGTCGATATCAATTGCATTAGCTAGCTTTCATCGAAGACCGGTATCATAGCAAACCATATTGAAATGTCGAACTCGCAAGTTAAAATTGATCCGGAGTAGTCGAAGCGTGAACTGTTGGACAATAGTTGGTGAAACATGCTGTGGCTGTTAAAGCGAAAACTTTACGGTGCAACTACAGCGACGAAACCGAGGTCACTACACCGACGAGACCTTGGTTTAATCGATGTAGTTACATCGTCAAGTTTTCGCTCTTAAACACTGAAAACAACCCCGGAATCCCCCAGTGCAGTGTGCTTCATAAGCATACCGCAGTTCTAGCCTGGATGATAATAGCTCTGTTTCTTTCTCTTTGTGCTTACTTTAATCGTTTACCCTTCCAACACCCGCTAGATATATTGTCTGCCTTAGCGCTGCAGCTCACATTAAAAAGACTCCGAGCAAGGCGGTTGTATACGGTGGACAAGGCTCCACTTCTCGCAAGAGCTGCCGATAAGAATTGCCCGTTCGCTCACCCGCGCGGCCACACTAAAACCATCGCCGTCGTATCGTACCAAGAAGCACGCCTCGCCCTCAAAGAAAAAGAAAAAAAAAAGGGGGGGGGGGGGGGCAAGATAGCAAGAAACAAGAGCGCTCTCTTTGCGGGACAACGCCGATCAAGAGCGAGCGTGTTCCGTATTCTATACGGTACAGCCTTTTGTCTACAAATAAACAGGAGGCGGAGGGAGACACGAAAAGCGGCCGTCCCACCTTCCCTCCTAATCGCTTCTCAAGATGGGCCACTTCCGACCCCAATACTTCCAAAAAGGGTGGCCCCGGTTCGGCGTGCGTTCTATAAGGGCGGGCTTTAAATACTACCGTCCGCCGAGTCTCAGAAAGCGCCGAGGATCGCCGACAAGGCGGCAGCCGCGCCGCGCAAAGCCGACGAAGACAGCAGCGTGCGTGAGCTGAAAACGCGAATCGGAAAGAATAGGGCTACAGCGTGGAGAGTGAGCGGACGACGTTTCGAGGAGTGCCGTGTGTATACGATTCTATTTGGGAGGTGAGCTTGTTGTACGGTTATCTGAACAACCCATCCGCCGCGTTTTGATCCGCTCGTGGAACGTCGAGCGCGTTCTTCGTTCCTCCGGCGGCGCCTTCAAAAAACGCGGTGGCGCGGTCTTTTGTCTCGCTGCCCGGCATTGCTTTCGCCGGTCATCCACGGGATTATAATCCGTGCGATCGCTGCGCTGCTTACCCTAAACCCTCCTTCCCCCCGCCACTCTCACCGGGAACGAGTCTGCAGCCTGTTCATACAGTGTATACAGCGTCGGTTCCTCTGTTGTCAGCTTCTTCGTCGCATGCCACCATTTGAATCTGCCTTTTTAATTTAAGAAAATAAAGAAGGAAGAAACAATCGACAGATTTTGGTGGTTCATCCGGTTCTTTCTGAGATCGTTTTGAGTGACAGAAGCAGGATCTCGAATCATCTGAATCATATGAGTGCGCAGGGTTCTGTGTTAGGGGCAGTCAAAGTTTATCGCAACGCCAGCATCCCCTTCTCCCCTCCTACCAACCTCCTCTCAGGGAGGCCCTTACGGTCCGAACGCTCTCCAAAGGCGAGGAATTAGGGGGTGGGGGGTATAACGTAGAACCCCAATCGCATAGGGTCTGCAAGTTGCGCACCGCTCTGTCGAAGCGCACGCACGCACGCACGCACGCACGCACGCACGCACGCACGCACACGCACACACACACACACACACACACACACACACACACACACACACACACACACACACACACACACACGCACGCACGCACGCACGCACACACACGCACGCACGCACACACGCACACACATTCACGCACACGCACACACGCACACACATTCACGCACACGCACGCACGCACGAGGGCATTCGCCGTTCAATGGCCGAAGCAGCGTTTCCGTGCTGCTGCCATCGCGGGGGGCCGAGAGCGTCATGAAGAAAAAGGGGGGCGCTACCCTGCGGCGAAACCGGCCTGCAGAGGCCGACGACGCCATCGACGACGTTTCGATGTAACCGCGCGTGCGTACGCGCTCAACGTTGTAGTGTGCACCGCTCTCACCGAGAAAGACGCGAAGCAACAAACGGCCGTATAGCAAAGAAGAAACGCGAGAAACAAGGATAAAGAAGCCAGCTGCAGTACACAGCGTGCGACTCGGCCTGAGCGCTGCGGTCAACGGCGCTGAGCCATTGGGGGCATGCGGGGCGCACGGCATGACGCGAACGGGGCGATTGGGCCACGCCACGCTATACCGCTGCTGCAGCTTCTCAATAGAGCTCGCTCGGTCGGTCGCTGGCCGAGCGTAGTACTCCTCGAGCGATAGGAGCAATAGCCTTGGAAGGCATTGCGCACGATCTCGAGAACGGTTAAAGGGGGACGACGGAAAGCCGGGCTACCGTTGCGCGTAGCGATTTTTTTTACGACTGCAGCGTTAAGAAACGACGAGGCGATCTCTGCCCCGACCTCCCTGTAATCTCTCTGCCGTACGAGTTGGGAAATGTTTATTCTGGCCGTCACGCCAAACCTAACCTGACGCATCAGAACCACAGGTCGACAAACACACTCGTCAGTCGTCTCACTGAGACTCACCGAGTCCGAGTGAGTATAATATTTTGGTGAGTTTCAGTCCGAGAAAATTTTGGCAAGTCCGAGTGAGCGAAAAATTATACTGCTTGGGTGAGTCTGAGTGAGCTTTACATTTTTTTTTTTTTGCCGACTTCTGATCGGAACCAAGCCCGTCTACTGGTCATTCATTAAACGTTTTCCCTCTCTCCCTCTCTCGATCGACGGTGAGTTCGAATGAGAATGTTCATGCGTTCGTTTACTACCGATGCTTACCGTACGAAACGTTACGGTGTAGGTGTAACCCTCGAAGAACGAATTTACAAAGTTGTTTGTACATATAGGCTTCTACGCGATAAACACTTTGCCACTCTGTATAATTCATAAGCGACGCTGTTCGAGTGAGTCATACAGGCGTTTTTCTGTGCGGCCGCAGCATCGGTGGTAGAATAGCGATAGGGCCCGTGTTCACAGGAGTGTTCTTACGCTATGTTTAGTTGGTCTCGTAAAATGAAAAAAAGAGCGGATGTCGTGCATGCACAAATCAAGGTAGACTTTCCAAAAGTGACCGATCACTGTGTAGATACTGCATTTGAACGTGAAAGAAAGGAAGAAAGAAAGAAGGAGAAAAATGAAGAAGGAAAAAGAGAAAGAAAGAAAGAAGGAAAGAAATGAAGAAAGGAAGAGAGAAAGAAAGAAAAAGAGAAAGAAAGAGAGAAAGATAGAAGGAAAGAGAGAAAGAAGGAAAGGAAGACCACGTTAATTCTCAGTAATCACTTCTGAGCAATCTTACAGCAATAATTCTCACTTTCTTACGACGACGTCGTATCACTAACCGTGACACGCCTCCTGTGGAGCAACAGGCGTGTCCTGCCCACAAACTCCAAAGCGAAAGAAGGAAAAAAAAATGAGGCTGGCAGGAAGTGTAAGTGATTCATTCGGTCTCACCTCCGAATGTTCGGCCAATCAACGCGAAGCGAAAGTGATATCCTCGCGAAGGCAATCGTTCCAACGTGTACATACGACCGCACACAGTGCCTCTGCTGCGTGCGTGCATGCAAGAAAGCTCACGAGGACACTGCCTGCGCAGTGACTCCGTATTATTACACCGAGTAGTTCCGGTTACGTAATCGACCGCCTCAGACACTCGCTCAATCAGGGCGGTCGACCCCGTTGCCTTTCCTTTGTGCTTACCGCTGGGCTTTATGTTGACGAGCTACCAGTTGTATATGCTCACTCTCTCGGGGGTGGGCGACCAACGGAACGCGTTGTGCATTATATGTATACGCGAGGGATACACGCCCAGCCCTTCGGGCGCGTCGCTTCGACGGTGTTGGCGTCGAACGGGCAGGTCGGCCCAAGCTCGTTCGCGAGCGTAGACCCGACACGATGCCTGTGCGGGAGGACCGAGCCGACACCGGAACCGCAGCGGCCGATCACGGAACCGGAAGCCCGTTACGCTTAGACGCGCGTCACCCCGCGGCAGGCTAGCAACGCGAGGTCGCGTCCCCCCCTCCTTTCTTCGCATCACGTAGGCCCCCAGTACACACAACGCGCAACGTACACGCGCAAAAAATACACACATACAGACAACGCGCACGCGGCAGTCGTTGCTCTCCTGCGGCATGCCCGCGTGTGCCTTCATTTTCGCGCGTGTCGCCCCGGCATGCACTGCGCTGTGTGCCACCGCCGTACGGTCGTGATGGCCGATGGGACGCCGTGGCCGTGCTCTCGGGGAAAGCACCTGGATGTCAATAAATGTATTCTATGTAATGAAGGCAGTGGACATAGGGCTTGACTAAGAGAGAAAATGAAGACTACGCAATGCGATCGCTGCCCGTGCCTTTAGTTATCCCTTGCAGTAGGCGAACCCGTGCTCAGTTGTGACGACTTCTACCATTAATGCACCCTCGTTTGAAGAGGTGGAGGTACTGGTTAGCAATCGCACTTCGTACCTTCTAGTTTGTCATAGACCCATGCAATACACTATCCACAGGGTGACTGAAATTACCCTACTGAAACGTTCCATATGCCATTCCACTAATTCCGTATGTTTTCGCACGGAATCCATATGGAGTCCGTATTTTTTCCATATAATTGCCGTATATTTCCGTAAGAAACATGTGGAATTGAGGAAACATGGAACTATAGAAATGGGATCATCGAAATATGGAATTATTGTAACTAAAGGGAGCCTTTATATAGGTTCCCTTTACTCTTATATCATGCAGCCTCCTTCATAACGCTAAGCCGTTCTCCCGCAAGAATTGCAGAAGATAGCACGACCTTGCTCTCGTTAAAAAACCACAAGTGACCTCCTCCCTCTCACGATCTCCAGCGTGTATTCGACTAGATGATATGTTACTCTCGTACCCGCGTTTACAGCAAGCACTCATATTCTTGAACCCAGATATCACTTGTCAGCGCGGATAGCATATCCCAGTCATCGAAGGTACGTGGGACAAATTCGCCCACAGTACATTCTGATGCAGTAAGGAGGTACTGTCGGCGTCCAAATGAAACCGTGAACACCAGCGAGCATTAGCATTGGTGTAGTGCGTGCCGTCCTATCCACACCATCGACATGCGCAGTGCTGCAAAACCGGAGCGCAGCACGCCTGTCAATGGTGATGACTGGACGGCGCGCACTATACCATTTCTAACGCTTGCCGCTGTTCGGGTTTCATTTGACGTCGATAGCACACACGCTTTCTGCGAATGTTCAAAGCGAGAAGACGAGCGTGGCGGATGAAGACAGAGTCGTTCTTATAGGTATAACATCCGAATGAGCTCTGTATCTGAATCTCACGCGCGCGCCCAGGTCATGAGGTGAGGAGATTATCGATCGAATGCAACGTATCCCTCCGCTCACACCCAGCTGCACCACGAACAAGGTCAAGTTATCCCGCGTGCTTCCAGCGAACTGGAAGATTCATATGATACACCAAAAAACTTGGAGGACGCTTGAGATTCGACTTCAAGAGCAGAACGCGATAGCGTAATCGGGGCCCGTGCACCTCGCCTTCTCAATTGCTAACCTGGCTTCGGTTCTCGTTGAATGCCTCAACCGTGCTGCAAGGAAACGCACGTCTGTTGTGGCGTAGATAGAAAATGATCACCATCACGAACCGGCTCGCGCTCAGTCACCACCCAAGCACTCGGTGCAGACGGTTAACAAGATGAGCTGCAACCGTGCGTCCCCCAATCGGTGTTCGCAGTCCGTGTGTTCCCTTGCTAAATTTTAGTGGACCAGAGGGTGGCGAGTGGTGGGATTCGCCCTAATTTCTGTGTCCCGTACGCGCTATAGGAGTTTTACAGAATAGCTATTATGGTCAGGTTTGCCGGGTGTCGTAGATAGAATGAGATAGAAAGAAAGAGGAAGATAGAAATAGAAAGAAAGGGAAGAAAGAGTGAAAGAGCTAGAAGGCGGGAGAACGACTACAGAGAGAGAGAGAAGGAGAAAGAGAGAGAAAGACATAGAAAGACAAAGAGAAAGAAGGGCGAAATAAAAGACAGAAAAAGATAAAAAGACAAGGACACCAACAGACATAGAGAGAAAGAAATAGAAATAACGCAGGTACAGAAAAAAAGAAAATAAGAGAGCAAGCATAGCCACCTAGTATAGTATAGTATAGTATAGTATAGTATAGTATAGTATAGTATAGTATAGTATAGCACAGTATAGTATAGTATAGTATAATGTAGTATATCAAAACAGGTGGGAAAGAGACAGGTGAGAGGATAAAAGCCTAGCCAAGTCGGGACCAGCTAGGTGCCCACCAGCTCTCCTGCGACCAATCCAGCCTTGCACGACTTAGTGCAAGCTGCGCTGTTTTTTTGTTGTTGTGTTTTCGTATATGTCGGGCATCTGTAGTAAGCAGAAAAACACTAATACTTTATACATAGAAAGTTAGAACATATCGAATCGCACGTTTTTCAAAGCTACCTACGACTTTCCCACTGGAACTTTTAGCCCATCTTCATTGCTTCAAAAGTCAATTAACTAATTTTGCCTAATTAAGGAATTAACTGGAACATAAAAATAAATGTGACTTACTCCATGCCAGCAACATGCGCCAATAGCCAGCAACATGCATTTGGTCGCGTTGTCATAGAATGCGTCGGCGTATTTTTAGACTCTAGCTAGTGTTACCTGCGTCACTCTGCGCGCGCACGCACGCACGCACGCACGCACGCACACGCACGCACACACACACACACACACACACACACACACACACACACACACACACACACACACACACAAACACACACACACACACACACACACACACAACCTAACCTACTTCTGCGCATGCCCAGCATGCATTTCTATATTTATTGAAATTTTGTCAGTGCTTTCGAAGGTGCCGTAATAGGCGACGTCAAACAGCAGCGACGACACGAAAGGGCGTGCAGTTCGACCAGGAAGCCTTCGGTCTTTACAGGAACACTCCGTGCCGAACACGTCTATAAATGTGCGGTCGTTTAAGCACAGCCAGTGCGTATATATCGTGTCTCGGATGGACCGCTGCCACGCAGCAGCCACACACGCTGGTCCGGCAGCCGACGAAGAAACGTGACCGGGTGCTCGCGCACGAGCCGCGCATTCTGTCCAGTCGTCGTCCCTCACACGAAGTCCTCCTTTTGAGTGACGTGAGATCCTGCGTCCATGCACAAGCGTGCGCGTAGCGTACACGTATACATGCATGCTCTAAGAAGCAGCCGGTCAGACACGGCTGCCGGCAGGGTCTACGCACGGCATATAGTGTATAATGCATCGAGGGAAACGTGCCATCGCCGCTCCCGCGTACGCATCTATGCCATTTCGTGCAGTGCATATACAGCGGGCAGGACCGGGGATCCTCAGCCGTTACTGCATGCCGTGGTCACGCATAACATAACAGAAATTAAAACAGTATTGATCCTATCGAAGCAAGAACACCGCTATAAAACTACGCAAAGGTTTTATTCAACAACATTCAATCTTCATCATTTCATTCCGCCACCAACTCCGTACAACAGGCCTCAGGCAGCTGGCCGTCTGGCATGACCTTGATCATTTGATTCATGGACCATGTCATCGTTCACTGCTAGATATTTTGCATAAATCAAATTAGTTCGTGCATTTCGGGATATCTTTTTACTATGTTAATAGGCAAGCTTCGGAATTTAAAAAAATAAAGAAATTTATTTCATGTTTGAATATGACAATACACTTCATTTCTTTCACGTTTGTCATTGCCGTGTCTACCGGTCTGCCATTTGTAATGCCAGTATCTTTACGCACGATAACGCTTGCATTTGTTCTTCTTTGTTCTTTTGTTTGTGGCATTTGTTCTTCGAATAATTAATTGTTAGTAATTTTGTTTGTTTTATATGTTCGGTGTTCCAGAACAGGGAGTGTTGCTGGAGCCTCCGTTTCGACAAGTTATATTGTCTTCGTCAAGGCAGCAACGTTGCTGGACTTTTCATCTTTTCCTTCAGGGACCTCTCACCTCTTCCAATACTCCATCTGCTGATGCTTTAGTACTCACTTGCGCGTCTTCCTGCGTAGTATACAAAACGAACTAGCCCAATTTTACACCTTAACTAATGCTTTTCTACTGGACACTTGGTGAAAGTAATAATCATTGCCAGTAGGAACGCTGGAATAAGAGACGATAACGAGATTCGAAGGATAACACATATATGAACTAGACGCCTCATAATGATGCGCCAAGCTCCCCGATTCGAGCGTTGTCCGCCGCGGTGGTACACTAGTTACGGTGCTCGGCTGCTGACTCGAAGGCCGCGGGTTCGATCCCGGCCACTTCAGGTCGCATTTCAATGGAGGCGAAATGCCAGAGGCCCGTGTGCTGCGCGATGTCAGTGCGCGTTAAGGAGCACCAGATGGTCGAAATTTCAGGACCCTCCACTACGGCGTGTCTCATAATCACATCGTGGTTTTAGCACGTAAAAGATCAGATATTATCGTAGATTCAAGTGCTTCGCGGCCAACCAGTTCAACGTTGACGTGCGAAGAATACGTTCATTCTTAAGCCGCACAGCCGCGGTGATTTATTCGTCCTCGCCGCTGGCAGCGTGCCGCTCTAAAGCGAGATGGGAAGCGCTGCAAGGACGTCTCGGATAATAAGGCAGACAAAAGACGCCGTTATCTCTCCACGCTGCACCCTTGACGTCGCATTCGTTCCATTCGTTTTGCCTTCGAGAATAGTCCAGTCAGAAATAACAGCGTGCCAAAGGGGGGACGCATGGAAACGCAGCCCGTGCGCTACGAGAGCATTTGAGCAGCTGCGCTGCATGCAGTCCTAAAGGAAACACGTTGCAACAATACCCATGTAGCTCAGCTGTGCGCTGTTGCGTGTGCTGCATGTCGAGCTCTTGTGCTGCTGCTTGCGGAGCTAGCCAGCTGGTCTAAGAAGTGCATAACCTGCCTGCCTTAAATAACACCTCTACTTGGGCGAGTTGGTATACATCCTCGGACCAATGCAGCGCGACTTAGAGGAAGACAGGAGGCACATAAAACACGGACGAGCGCCAACGTACAACTGAGTTTACATGCTCTTCAACAAGCATTTTTATGCACCTTACCTATCTATATCGACGAAAACACTGTTAAGAAGAAGTTTTTGTTGATATAACCAGGCATGGTGCACAAAAATCTTTGTTGATGCGCATATAAACTCAGTTGTAGGTCGGCGCTCGTCTGTGTTTATGTGCCTCCTGTCTTCGTTGAAGTCGCGCTGCATTTGTCCGACTCCCTGTCTTTCCGTCTTTTTCTTCCTTCTCCCTCTCCTCATCCTTCTGTGCTGTCTGATGGCATCTTCATCTACAGCGCTAAAAAAGGCGAACACATGACATCATAGACGACAGGACATGTGAGAGACGCTTGTCCTGTCGCCTCCCAGGTCTTCGTCTCTTTAAAGCTAAAGTCAAGATGTCACGTATTCACCAACTCACCCAGCCACTTCTCATTTACTGCTTCTTCGTGCTCTGCTGTGCGCATCCGCGCACTAAAGCACACTCACACAGTGACACACATACGTGTACGACACAAGCATACAAAGAAAAATGTGTACACCCGCACAAGCAATGAATATGGTGCAGGATTGTGGTGAACATAAGCACGTTAGGTACATTGCTTATTGCGCCAGAAAAAAGAAAGCCAGAAGGAAACACCGCGAGTATGGAACAATGAAACGTGTAAGTTTGTTCTGTCGGCTTTATGCCCGTTGCGCGTCTTCACTTTTCGCTGTTCACAGTGAAAACATTTACTGAAAAATATGCGCACGCACGCACGCACACGCACGCACGCACGCACGCACACAAACACACACACATACACACACACACACACACACACACACACACACACACACACACACACACACACACACACACACACACACACACACACACACACACACACACACACACACACACACCGTTCTATAAAACGTGCAAATGCACACTTCTATGCAATGAAACACGCACGTACAAATCAAGGAACATGGGCGTAATCAGCAGCACACTGTAAAACAGAGACAAGAAGCGGACCTCTCCGGCTACGCCCCGGCACAATACAGCATTAAACAGACAACACCTGCCACAAAATACAATGAAATCCTCAGTGGTGAGCATATTGCGCGCGAAATCAACACAACACGAAGAAAACGAGCACAAGAATATCACGCGCAAGATGGCGGAGGAGACAACGAACACAACGTTTGTGTTGGTCTTCATGCGTGATCTCGAATTTTGCGCGCAATGCGTTTATTCCCGAGGTCCACTAACCACACAGCCCAACGACACGCCATTTTGCAACGAAAATCGCCTATGAAGCCAGGTAGTAACGCAGTCCTGACTGTTTACACGAGGCACGCGAAAGCATCGCTATTATATTATACGCGGTCGTCGGCCGCGTGGCCATGCATCCTGCACGGCCCTGAGTATACGCAGACAGGCCTTCGCCGTTCACCGGTCTCTGCAGCGGCAGCAGCAGTTAGCGTCGTCGTCGTCGCTGTACGCTGAGCGCAAGCAGGGCTCCGGCAATCGCGTTGTACGCACGCACGCACAGCCCATGCAGCAAGCGGTGGCGGGCGCTGCAGTCTGCCTTGGCGGATCGAGGCCAGCGACAAGGGGAGACGAGTCGCCGTCGCCGTTTGCCTCGTCTCTCCTTGATCTCAAAAAGGGTTGTGCACCCGGCCGAGCCGGGTGCCCCCCCGCAGTTGCATGCCCCGTACGCTCGTGTGCCGCCGCCGCCGCTGCTGTCTGTGTACGTGCCGGGAAGTGTACGCCTCGATTTCGCAGTTCTTGGCGGCGGCGGCGTGGAACACTAATCACTAATGTAATAAGAACGATAGACCTCGGGGATGTGTGCGTGTACGCGTGTTGGACGGGGCTGGCACCGGGATCTATGTACTCCGCTTCGTACATAAAGTGAAAAGCTTATGAAGCTAAGCGAGACTTCTTCCAGTGCACTCGCACCAAGATTTTCAATGATTTTACCACCCGCATTGTGATCTCTTTCTCTCCTTTTTTTTTTTTTTTTTTTTTTTTTTTTTTTTTTTTTTTTTTTTTTAGACTGAGAAATAAAATAAAGATGTCTTGTGCCTTCAGAAGTGAACAAACCCTGTTCTTTATAGGCTTGTCAACAGGTTGTTAAGGATCGCTTAGAGTCTTTTTGTTTTCATATCGTGGCCTCCGCAATCACTTTCAGTGACGCGGATGCCACATTTACAATTAACGACGAAATTCCAGCGCGAGACGCGCGGGCTTGCACATTTTGCTGACCGAACTTCTTGCATAGCTTCGACAGCGTTGCACTGGACGTATGAAACACGGTATGGTTTGTTGAAACGCATATTTGAACGGCTGCACCCTTAACGAGGACGCAACTGGCGTGGAGAGATGGAAACAAGGCGCCGCGTTTTCGTGGTACCGGCCTGTAGCTCTTCAATGTGTTACCGTCGTGTATGTACAATTAGAGCCAATAGAGCACGAGAAACAAGAAAAAGCTGAATATCCCCGCTGCTTCTGCAGGCAACCTTGAATGTAGATTTCCGGCCTTTTCTAAAACGACCTAACAACGTGTACCGAATACAGTCGCAAATGCGGGGAAATTCTAAAGGTTTTCTCATACCTATAGGCGGTCTCTATACCTCTGACGCCGCCTATACAAGAAATGACTACTACATCCCTCTGATGAACTGCTCACAGGTGCAATGCAACCTAAAATGCTAACACCACAAGAATTTACTCAGCGAATCTGATAACATATCTGCTAACATTTTATACCGAGTGGTTCGCACTGCCAATGCCTCACAAAGATCGAGTGTAACTCCGTTACGTTTCCAATGAATTTCGTTGCTCTTCAGAGGCGTTCGTGCAATCGAAAGTCAAGCGTAACTGCGTGTTTCAATGCTCTCTACATATCGCTGAACGTACAATTTAGGACACACGGCGGCGCGGACTTATATGCTTTGAAGTTATTATAACCTAGAACTATACTTAAAAGAAAACCCGAGCCGATTGTGACACTGCGCACATCATTGACGAAGGTACTGGATATACCATTGGCGAAATGACTTATCTGAACAAAATGACTTTGCGAATTCTTCTTCGAATGAATATGGCGTTACTTTATCTTTTGTGAGTGCGTTAGAGTCCTAATTCGCATTCTTTCGAGAACGCCAACATCTTGGCATATACACGAGGGTAGTGGTGTTTCACCTCCACAGAAACGTCACCAACGTGGCCAGGATCGAACCCGCCACCTCGAGCGTAATGAGCAGAACAAGACTCTAGCCACGTGGTCAATTCGCAAGTTTGTGATTTCACAAGAAAAAAAAAAAGCGTTGGCAAGCAAACATATTCCGGGCGAAGTGTCTTCAACGCCACCTTTGATCAGTCTCTTCTTTTGTCTTACCAATAAAGTTTCGTACCAATACTGTTAATTAAGAGAAGAAATGTCGAACTAATGTCGAGCCAGGAAACCATTTCATTCCGCGTCCCAGAGTATGTGAACTCTCCACTACAATTTGTTTCCTTTTGTTTTCTTTAAATGATGCGTCCAGTCAGAGCACTAAAGTTCGCCTACGTATGAGCAGTCTGTCGATATTCGAGCCGCGTTAAATGAGCGCACGGCTTCACGCGTGAAACGTGTGGGTACATGTATACTGCTGGCAGACCAATGAAGAAGCGAAACTCGCAAACGCTCCCATGACAACTCGTGACATTTCATCTTTAATATCCGACTGTGAGCGCGGCCCCGCGAAAAAAAAAAAAGAAACGAGAAACAAAGGTAAAGAAATTGCAGCACTGTGACCCGCGAGTCCGGGATCAGTGGCCTATGACTCACAGCGCAACCTGAATCTGCCACACATGAGTAACATGCGAACGAACTGCAGCTGTGTGCAGCGCGAGACAGTCATGTGCGCTCGCAGGGAGAATTCGTTTCCAGCGTCGGAATAGATTAATCTAAATCAGGGGTCTCGAACTTACCTCAGCTGTCAGGTCGCAGTCACGAAATTTCGCCTTCCGCAAGGGCCGTTACAGTGAAGATTGTGGGAAGCGGGGCGAGAGGGGGGAGAGATTTTGAACAAAATGCCACCTAACATTGCCATTTCAAAGAACACCTTTCCCATATTCCCATATATGCGTCATTTCTGCAGGGTATTTGACGTCAGGATTTCGAAAAACACATGGATACTGATTTCCACAATGACTAAAATCTAGACGCCGATTCTGAAATATAGTGCTTTCTTTGCACGGTGATGTTAGAACTCACAGTGACCGCATGGGGTGCCTCACGAAAAAAAAAAAAGAATACTTGAGACCAGTCCCGTCTCTGTAGCTTACCCGAGTGTAGAGCTATTAATTGCAATAGACGGGAAAATAATGCGAGTACTGTTTGTCAAAGTCACAAATCTTTAACTCCGTGTGAAGCCGCAGGCCGCGGGCCGCGTGTTTGAGACCCCTGACATAATAAAACAAAACTTCTCAATGCTGATGCGCGAATCTTCAAAACTGTAGCTAAGAAACCTGTAACTTCTAGTCATCCAAAAACGAAGGCAGAGTTTCAGATGACGATGGAAACTTGAAGAAAGGAAAAAAATTCTTGAACACGGGGTGGCGCTGGAGGCGACGTTTCGACATCCGAATATCGGCTCCAGAGACAGCCCGTGTTCACGAATTTTTCATAACCTCTAGTCGCGTTAGTCATGTTGCCAATCGTTTCATTTGCGGACCGGAAACCCGCCGTAATATAGCTTAGCGGCTGACATAGAAAGATAGAGAAAGAAAGAAGCAGACACGAAAACGAGATAGAAAAAAAAACAAAGAGCGAGAAAGAAAGAAAGAAAGAAAGAAAGAAAGAAAGAAAGAAGGAAAGAAAGAAAGAAAGAAAGACGAAAAGAGATATAAAAAGGGAGCAAGAGAGAAAGAGAAAGAAAGGGGGGAGATAAAAAGAAACAGTGAGAAAGAAGCCGACGGAGAGAGAAAGAAATGGAATGGAAGGAAAGAAATAGGCAGCAACACGTACAAAAAATAAATACAAGAAACAGAGAGAAAGAGAAAAAAAAAGAGAAGAAAGAAAAAATAAAGTGAAACAAGAAAGGCCACCCAGATCCGCGCCTGCTTCAGGCTTGGCACCACTAGTGCGAAGCTGCCGTAATTTTTTTAGAAATACTTTTTTCTGAATATTTGGACAACCGGAAGTAAGTGTTCAACCGGAAGTGTTTGGAAGAGAAATAATAGTGTCACTCGGTGATCATGCCACTCGGAGTAGTGAATAATATAATAATATCGGGGGTACTACGTCCCAAAACCACGATATGATTATGAGAGACGCCGTAGTGGAGGGCTCCGGAAATTTAGACCATCTGGTGTTCTTTAACGTGCACTGACATCGCACAGTACACGGGCCTCTACCATTTCGCCTCCACCGAAATGGGACCGCCGCGGCCGGGATCGAACCCGCGACCTTTGGGCCAGCAGCCGAGCACCTTAGCCACTGTTCCACCGTGGCGGACCTCGGAGTCATGAAGCCTCTAGACTATCGAAAAGACTGATTGAAACCATTGTCTGTACTGTCACGGCTTAGGAATATATATACTTGCACCCAACGATGTTGTCAACTGGCCTTTTTCACACAAGAAGCGGGGAAGTATACCGCGTGTTAAAAAAATAATAATAAATCGCAAAGGGAAAAGGTGTACCATCACAAAATTATGAAATTTTCAGAGTGCAGGAAATGTCACGACGTAGAAAAAAAACCTGGCTTTAGAGAAGTTGTTTTCACGACGGTTGTTCGTTATGCGGAATAATATCGACAGATGATCGTCGATAGACGCACTCACAACTGAATCATACAAGTCGCGCATCATACTCTCGTACGAGTCATGCATGAAACAATCACATGAGTCATGCGCAGACACCCGTGTCTCACACTGCATGTCAACCACCTGGGATCGTCATCACCATCATTATAAATCTAATTTATGATATGGATTTCTGCGCAATTTTCTTGCAAACATCTAGGTTCGTTGCCGTGAGCACACATCTGGATCCATATAGCATAACCCACGGATAATTCGGGTTTATGTTCGCTTATTTATCATCTGATCGCTTATTGATTGCACCGATGATTAATAATTTCGCCGAGCGATATAAGTACCACAATCACACATTTTCGTAATTTTTGTTATTTCCTCCTTTTAAAGTCAGTTAATTCAAAAATACAATATTTAAGTAGATGTAGTATTTAGCTCAAAGCTACGGTGCTCAGCGAAAATAATTTTAAACACAACGTATAGGACACATAAATTAAGTTAAAGTTAATTATCTGGTACATGTAATTTCAATAATTTTATTATTTTAAGGGATTTTACGTGTGATAACCACGATAGGAATCTGCGGCATGCCGGGGAGGGCTTCGGAAATTTCGACCACCTGCGGTTCTTTAACGTGCACTTCAATCTAAGCACACGGGCTTGTAGCATTTGATATTTGCACCGTGTATTATTTTAAGAACGACATTCACTGTGCCTTTTGACATTTTCCTTCCCATGTTACGAACCAGAAGTGAATTTTTGCAAGTTATTTTTTCTTTGTTTGAGTCCGAGCTCTAACGACCTGAGCTTTGATTTTTGTGAGATCCATTTTGGTCACCGGCTCTTAGCGAGGGAGCGCTGGATTTATCATTCACTTTACTTGTTTTCGCTCGTCTGACCTTTCTGTCATCAACTATCGATTATGCATTTACGTAGACACGGTGCCTGTCTACGTCATTGTTTTTTTCAAAGCGTAGTCTCTCCTCACACTAGAACCCCGTCATCAAGGCGAAAACAAAAGGAAAACAAAAATTCTGAGCCATTACACTCTTGAAAGGCGGATTACCACCAAATCCATTTAGCACACAGTACACAAGTGACAAGGAACTGCGATCCATAGCCGGCCACACCCTGCAACTAAATCCAAGATGTCTGCCCAGAAAGTCCCTTCTGGATTTAGCGTATGCTCAGTTTAAACCTTTACATTTCAGCCCCATGGTACTTGTGTCTTTTTGCCGCGTGCCCAGATTCGCGACACGCGTCTCCTTGCCTGGCTTGCCGCATGCGCTTGGCGTTCCGTGAACGATGTTAGATGGTGTTTGGCGCCCGTAATTAATAATAATAATTGTTGGGGTTTCACGTCCCAAAACCACGATATGATAATGAGAGACGCCATAGTGGAGGGCTCTGGAAATTTCGACCACCTGGGGTTCTTTGACTTGCACCTAAATCTAAGTACACGGGCCTCAAGCATTTTCGCCTCCATCGAAAATGCGACCGCCGCGACCGGGATTCGATCCCACGACCTTCAGGCCAGCAGTCGAGCACCATAGCCACTAGACCACCATGGCGGGAAACAAACAAACAAATGCAACTAACAAACACAAAGGTGCAAAGAAACCTTTTCCAGCATTGATCAAGAAAACAAGCTGAAATTCAGAAATCGCACCTCCTTTTCGCTAATGGCAACAGACGATTTCTAAATTTAAGCTTGTCTTCTTGATCAACGCGGGAAAAGGTTTCTTTGCACCTTTGTGTTTGTTAGTTGTATTTGTTTGTTTGTTTGTTTCTGGACGCACATGTATGCTGCACGTGCTCTGGCATGTTTACATCACTTGGATGAATTTACCGGACGTGCACAGTCGTTCAGTTGAAACGTGGTTGGCGTTTGCATTTATTCGTGGCGTTTATTTTAGTAAACTTTAGTCGAGAGTCAGCGCTCGTGTCGTCACCTTCTTCGAACTTAGTACCAGCCCGTAGCCAGGGGGGGGGGGGGGGGGGGGCTAAAACACCCTCCTCAATCCCCCCCCCCCGCGAAATTCGGATTGAGGGGGGTGTTTTACCGAGAATAAATAATGAAAATAGGTGGTTTTGAAGGTTTTCAACAGGTGCCCCCCCTACTGAAAAAAATTTCTGGCTACGGGCCTGCGTAGTACTCATCCCTTTAGCGCTGTAAGCTGGTCAAAAATGCTATCAGCTTTTAGCGTGATCATAAAGGATCGAAACTGTATTCAAAATTGTAATAAACGCATCCTCTTCTTTTTTTTTTTTCTTATGTTACTTTTCCTTCTCAATGCGCGAAAGGATATTCAAGCCGACTCAGAACTGAAGTTCTGGAAAATTACCGGCGGCGCGCTACGTGATATACCCTTAAGAAAACAGGGAATTGTCTTGAAAGGACAGGTTAATTAAAAGAAACGCGAGCGCGGTCGTTAGCCGAGACAGCTAAGGCTTCTATGATCATAAAAATTCTCCAACAACATGTGCGCTATCTTTTCTTTCGCGTAACCTTGAAAGTTCGGGTAAACAACCGTAGCAGAAAAGAAAAACAGGCGAAAAAAAATCACGTTTCGCAGAGTTTCCAAGTGCACGTAATTAGTGTAATTAGCGAGCAAGTGCATGTTTTAGTTACGTTTCAGAAGTGAGGTAACGTAAACAGCAGCACAGGAAGTGGTCGCTAGAAAATTCCTTAATTGTAAAAAATATTACGAGGGTGCACTATGAATGCGGACTTCTTAACTGATTTAATTGTTATTGTATAAATGATGCGTCGCGATGTGTTTCGCTTCCCTCGGTAATTGCGTGCATTTAAAACAAATTAAGCGTATTTAGGTCTGTTCACTGTTAATAGCAACTACATTGAATTATCCTCATTTCGCACGCTGGTTGCAAATTTTTTTTTTAAGCGCTATACTACATTGGCAGTAAAACAGTTAAAAACGGCTTCATAGGCATCGGCCTCTGCGCCGGCAAAAGCGTTGCCTGGGCTATGCATGCCTTTCAATGACCATGAGGCACTTCACAAACGGCAATCAATTAATCTATATATAGTGTCCCTTATGGAACAAACAAGGAAGAGACGCGATAGGTCATTACACCACATGCTTTATGATGGACGGTGCCGGAAACACAGGGCGCTGCCAGGGGGAGTGTTTTCTACAAAACAAACGAGACGTGGCCTTAATGGAAACTTGAACGCTAGGGGCTACCGAGATATATGTCATACTACGCATCAATCAATCAATCAATCAATCAATCAATCAATCAATCAATCAATCAATCAATCAATCAATCAATCAATCAATCAATCAATCAATCAATCAATCAATCAATCAATCAATCAATCCATTACAAATTACTAAACATCGCTACAGACGGAACTCCCATGATCTTAGAAAGAATGACGGGGTTCTCTTTACAACTCAGAAACAGCGATGGTTGAAAGACGGTGACATTAAAAATTGTGAGGTTAAAATTGTGTGCATCCGTAAGATGCACAGCGCGTTGTCGCTGTGAGAAGAGCGACATTCACGCTATGGTAATTCTTAAGCTGCAACGAAATTACGGCACGCTGTGCAGCGCTCTCGCATGAAGTCCCTGCTGTGAGGGACGTACGTCACCACCAAGACGATAAGTGCGAAAACCCGATAATTTTTTTTCATATGCGATAGTATCATTGCGTACCCTAAATTGATTTGCTTTGTTTCTCTGCGCCAATTTCAGGGAAGGGATGATTGATTTGTTGATTTATTTAATAACGTTGAAAACGTATTTGCGTTTCATTATTGTGTCCCTCTTTGCTGCAATGCCTGTGCGGGCGATGCACGTTCAATTTTATTATTAAATTAAGATCAAAGTTCAAATTAAACTTTAGGCGTTGAATTTTCCACACATACGATTGTAACAAAAATATTCGCAAAAATAATATGAGGAAATGAGCAAATGAAGACGCACGCACAAACACACATTTTGGTGTATACGTAGATGAATTCGCGAGAATTGCAGTGGTTACGACAATACTATATCCAGTGCACTGAGCACGTCTTGAGGCAAAGAGAAGTGATTAGAAAAGAACAACGGAATATACGAAATAAGTCTAAACACCAATCAAATGCAAGTAGATGCTGTTGAGAAACTAGCACAGCTTACGCAGAAATGCATGAATAGTGTTTGTTCTTGTTTTACATTAATGTTTGGACATGAAGTGATAAGAGTTCAACATCCGCAGGCGCATGGAAAATGTGGTCAGCCAAAGCGAGACAGAGCAAAAGCTGAAATTCTCTGAGTGATGCCCTCATGTTGCTGTTGGTGATAAAAGCAGTGGTCACGATGATTATGATGATGATGGTGGTGGCGGTGATAGGGGTTATGATAATGATGATGGGGAAGTGATGCAAAATGAGGTCGGCCCCATTTACATCACTACATGACATTTACATGACAGGGCCAGCTGGAATTCTCGAAGTGATGTCCTCATGTTGCTTCTTGATAATTAGAACAGTGGTCATGATGATGATGATGATGATGATGATGTAGGTGGTGGTTACCACGACGACGAAATGGGTTTACACAGCGGGGTCAGAGGCGAGCCCTCTAACGGCACTGAACGCGAGCTCCACTCCCACAGTACACAACGAACTCACTTTCATTTGTTTTAAATTGTCCAAACGCGAGTGCATCACACGCAACACGCCTCTCTCGTAAACTTATTTAAAAAAAACCATGTACGCCGACAAGCCGTTCTACCAGATCAGAGATTGCTAGTCGTGAGGGGGCACTTAGGCCGTTGACCTTTTTTCCAGCCCCCTCTCTGACGTCGACTTGACGGGAGGAGGCCGACGTCGTCAGCTAACGGCACACGCCCGCTGCCGAGTTTTGCCCTGCCGGCAGTCAGGCAAGAGTGCTGCACCGCTGGAGAACGACGGCCTTTTTCCTATCGGGGCGGTGGCTGCGCGGAGGCGTCTCGCTGACTGACAGCTTTGTTAACCCAGTTTTTCGAATCGGCGCCTTCGCAAGCGTCCCCGCTTGCCGCGGTCGAACGGGAACTCGCTTCGCACGCCCGCTGGCCTCGCTTGGCGAGAGCGGCGCCCTCTTCCTGCATAAAGAAAAGCGAAAAGGTTGGGCTGCACGCGCCAACCTCATCCCGAGCTGCGCTGTGAGAGACTGCCTTGCCCAGTCACTCCTAGCCGCGTTTACACGAATGCGACGGTGTCGCGTCGCATCGGCGACCGCAACATCTCGACATGGTCGGTGCGCTATACCGGAAACCGGTAACGCCGGTGCACTGGCGTTACCACCATGCGACAGCATGTAGCGCAAAATTCTTAAAATGTTAAAGTGGATGCTTGGGCGAGATGGAATACTTGAAATAAAGAAAGCGCAAAATACTGAGGACCATGCAGTAAAAGAAAGACACACACGACAGCGCTGTTGTCTATGTCCTTTTTGCTGGTTGTCTGTCTATTGCACTGTTCTTATTTCAAGTATTCTTATAGAGAAGAAAAGGGTGGGGGGGGAGGGGGGGGGGGGGGGCTGATTAGCTACATGTAAACGGCGTGGCATTGCCTTTCCTGGACTCGCTTGAAAATCTGATGGCACGTCGCATTCACAGGTCGTATCTGAAACATGGCTGCCATGACGTGTTTTCGGTTCCCGTGTCTGAATACGGTGCTTTTCGTGAGCATAAACAATTACCTCAGAGACTAGCGAGTTTCCGGACTCCTTCAATACGTGTCCAGACGCATGCGACACACGAAAGAACAGCCTTCGAGATGGCTTTCGATATACTAGGAGGGGCCGCTGCTTCCGTTGCGATTTCAAGCCCGACATAATTCTATCTCTTGATGTACCTATGTTCTTCCTTCTTATCAATTCTACGGCCTAAATTTCTAGATATCGTCACTATGCGTCCAACGTGTAAGCAATAAACAGATCATCCGATACTGGTGAGGGCTTTCTTCGGTCCATATATCTCCTAGAAGAGATAATCTATGTTAACATTGAAATTACCTGCCGCTGTGATTTTGTAGTTATGGCGCTCGACAGCTGACTCGAAGTTCGCGGTATCCCGGCTGCGGCGGCTGCATTTCGATGGAGGCGAAAATGCTTGAAGCCCGTGTGCTTAGATTTAGGTGCACGTTAAAGAACTCCAGGTGGTCCTAAGTTTCCGAAGCCCTCCACTACGGCGTCTCTCATGATCATATAGTGGTTTTTGGGTCGTAAAACCCCAAGAAACTAACTATATTAACATCTAAATTAACCGATAAGGTTAGCCTTTCCGCGGTCATTCAACACAGAGCCAAATAATCTAGGCTTCCACGACGCACTTTCTTTTGTTCAATTTTACCGATCCCTAAAACGAAATGCAAATGTCATCATCTTTGACAGAGATAAGCGTTTCCACTATAGACCCGATACTGATAAGCGTGGATATAATTGATATGCAAGACATCCCCCTTGCTGAAACCTCTCTGATAAGAGCCGTCGCACAGTCGGGGTCAACGCATCAACCAAGCAGGAAATCGTAAAGGCATGAGCGCACGTGCAAACGGCAGGTAAGCAAAAAAAGAAAAAGGTCACAGCTTGATTCCTTGTATCTTATCTCCTGCGGATGCACGGAAGCACGCGGACGTCTCGCTGAAATGCAGGGAAGGCAGTCGAGTATGTCGTATACCCTACAAGCGTCAATAGCGACGCTTGTTCCCATTTCTGCGTTACAGCTGACGAAACCGATATTCAAATAGCCAACATTATTTACCTGCACTGAGCTGATCCGTAAGTTCTTCGAGAAAGCCGTTTCTTCTTCCTCGTGTTCTTGTCATAAATTATCCACATGCATATGAGCGATCAGATACCGTCCGTTGTAAGAGGCTCGACCTTTATTACGTGCAGGGTTACTAATTGAATTGGTTCTGACTTCTATCTTTTAACAATGCAGACACAGTGTCGTGAACGGCATTATCAGCTTGCTGCTTATTGCGAAAACCCCCTATGATAATGTTTGCATCATTACCTAGACAAGCACGCAAGTAATATGCGGCGTTGAATGTGCTGAAACCATGATATGATTATGAGGCACTATACGCAGTGGAGGGTTCCGGAAATTTCGACCATCTGATGTTCTTTAAGGTGTACTGACATCGCACAGCACACTGGGCCTCTATCGTTCTGTCTCCACTGAAAATGCGACCGCCGCGTACGGGATCGAACACTCGACCTTCGGGTCAGCAGCCGAGCACAGGAGCACGCAAGTAACGGAAACCGTACAGAGTTCTATAGGGGTTCTCACACGCAGGCACGTTTGCATTTATGCTTTAATTGACATTGGTTACTTTACGACGTCAATAAACCCCATTACGAACTTTGTTATACCAGCCAGTTCTGGCGACTTCAAGCAGCAGCGGAAACGACTCACTACCGCGACGCACTAAGTGCTTGCTTGCTTGCTTTTGTTTTCTTCTAGTGCTTTCGAGACCTGCTCGCCATCATGGCCTTGAACGCATAAGCCTCGCACGTGAATCGCTCCCTTGCCTCTCTTCACTATTTACGTAGTTAGCGCTCGTATACCTGCATACGAAAATTTTCTTTTTTTTTTACTTATTCTGACTTCTTCGCACACCAGTATCGAACACGAAGCACGGCACCACGCTACGAAGGTTGTACAGCTAAAGACCTCACTTCCTGAAACGAACTGATCTCGGAAGCTCATCTCGATGGCTGAGCGTTAACACCCCGCAGCTTTCCGATGGCACGTGCATTAGCCGCACGACTCCCTCGCGCTATATGCTAATCTGACGCGAGCATCGCCCACCCTCATGCACTGTAGTGTAGCAATACCTCACTTCAGATAAGGCGACCCTGCAAAGGCCTCATACCTTGTCCCACCCATGCAGCGCACGGACGAAATCCACGCTCGCATTACCCACATGATCTCTGGCATAAGACCGCATGCAGTGAGCCAGCGATCGCGGATATACGCCGACGAGCAATCTCCGGAATCTCGACGGCCGCACGTCGATGTATATGGTGCCGTTCTCCCACCGCATAGATCCCGCGTGCCTCCCGCCTCAGAAGCTGCAGCCGCCCATTAACATTTAATCTTGACTACATGGGCCGCGGCAGATCGCTCGCGTTAGAGGCCATCTCATCGGAATTCTCGGTGTTATTTTCCTTGCCACTTTTCCCTGTTATCTTTTTCCCCTCGCTTCCGCCCTCTACAGGGTGTGGATTTGGAATATATCTCTTTTCTCTCTCACATACACTCTCTCACTGCCGAGTATAAGTGGATGACAGAGTTCGGTAGCCAAGTACACGATTTGGTTGCCCTTTCCTGCTTTCCCTTTCTCGCAGTCTCTCACTGCCGGATATAAGCGGCTCATCTATCTATCTATCTATCTATCTATCTATCTATCTATCTATCTATCTATCTATCTATCTATCTATCTATCTATCTATCTATCTATCTATCTATCTATCTATCTATCTATCTATCTATCTATCTATCTATCTATCTATCTATCTATCTATCTATCTATCTATCTATCTATCTATCTATCTATCTATCTATCTATCTATCTATCTATCTCACACTCTGTCTCTCATTGATGGATATAAGAGCCTTACAGAAGCGACACCCCCCCTCCCCCTCCCTCGCAGTTTCACTGCAGTGCCCCCCCCCCCTCCCCCCTTCCCCGTCGGCCGAGTCCTGCAGTAAACAAGCTTCGCGGTGGATGTAAAAATGAAGATGAAGAGCCGACGTGCTTCTCACGACGGCCTGCTTGCCTATGGTCTACTTGAATAACAATGATAGCGCAAGGAACAGGACACAAGAAGTAACATGGAGACACACACAGCGCTACTGTGTGTGTCTCCGTGTTACTTCTTGTGTCCTGTTTCCTTGCGCTACCATTGTTATCAAGTATGCCGTACCAACAAGCCTGCCTTGCAAGCTTTACTTGCCTATGGTCCCCGTCTTTCAAGGGGTAGAGGTGGTAATTAAACAGTTCTTGCAACGCAGCATCGGGGCTCCTTCGGCCACCATTATCGCCAGAAACTGGCGTGGCCTTAACCCTGAACATCAATGACAGGGGAGGTACGACTGAGTAAAAGTAGGGTGAAAACTTGGCGCCTCCCTTACATGGCTAAGGGGACGGCCCTAATCATGTAACAGTGCTGCTGTCATAGCAGCGGACATCCGACACTTGCTTACATTAACCAACATTCAGCCAGCGAGTGAAAGCATTAGCCGACCGTTGACAGTGCTCAGTATATAAACCAACAGCAGCGAGAATTCGCGATAGTTCAGTCATTCTTTTACGACAGCTTTTCAGTCAATTACATTATGCATCATTTAGTCAACATTAGCCCTACCTCGCGGATGCTGGTAATATGTGCGTAAGCGCGGCAGCCCAGAGTACCAATGCCCATAAATGAAAGGAACGCGGGCAGAGAGGGGAGGGGTTCAGTTCGCGCGCTTAAAGAAACGTGTGGGCTTGTAGTTCAGCGCAAAGTGTTTGACGTGTGCGCGTCCTGTCATGGGAAATTAAAGGGGGGAGGGGGAAAGGTCGCATGAAGTGTGGGGCCGCACAGCTCCAGTTTAATGCAGCTTCTGTCTAATTGCACCAAACGCTCACGCTCCAGCGAACCGTGGCTTGAAGCCGCTGCAGCCGACCATCACGCGGCTGACGTCGGTGCGAGTTCATTAGTGGCTTTCACTCGGCATACTTCGGTGTTTGGACGGCCGGGAGGCTATTTTGAGGGGAGGAGGGAGTGATGGAGGGGGGAGGGAGACGTCAATTTATAAACGAACTTTGCGAGGCACCGCATGCAGAACGCGGGAATTCTAGTTATGGCTAGTTCTACCCGACCGCAAAGCTGCGAGCGTGCCCCATTTGTCACGACACGACGCGCGATGCCGGACTTTCGGGTGTCCGACCTGTCACATGGCTAACTCTAATTTTCTGCCTTCTAACTTGCAGACGTGCCTTGATGTCACTCGTTGGACCAGTGTGGTTGGGAAGCGATTAAAAAATCACGCCATATCCACGAAGTGAAGATGATGAGTGGGCGAAGCTCGATCGTTTTCATCCATGGCAGAAAGAGAATGTGTGGTCTGGAACGCGCTTATACTTCATGGTCATCAGCGTCATCGTCATCGTTATCACGTGTAGTGGGTACATTCCACTATACTGGAACGCGCTTATACTTCATCGTTATCGCGTGTAGTGGGTACATTCCACTATACTGCGTCATCGTCATTTTTATCACGTGGAGTGGGTACATTCCACTATACGTGGCTATCTACCTACCTACCTACTACTACTACTACTACTACTACTACTACTACTACTACTACTACTACTACTACTACTACTACTACAGAGGAGGGACAGACCCACACCCTTAGGAGCTTCGCCCCTAAAAAAAAAAAAGAGTACACACAGGTTTTGCGGCCCCCCGAGCTGTGATTACGATGAGCTTCACAGAAATTGTTACGAAAATACTCTCGCGTTTTTGTTGACATTTCTGGGAAAACGCAACAGGATACTTCTCTTTTATCTTGCGTTTTTTTTTAAGTGCCTGGCACTGTGACTGCAAACACGAATAGGAAAGATGGCGAATGGCTCGAAGCATATACTTTGTTTGTCTTTTGTTTCCGGATCGAAGGTCGCGGCATCGAATCCCGGCCGCGGCGGCCGCATTTAGATGAAGGCAAAATGCTAAAGGCCCCATGTGTTTAGATTTAAGCGCACATTAAAGAAGCATGGGTAGTCGAAATTTGAGGAGCCTTCCACTACGGCGTCTCTCATAGTAATATCGTGATTTTGGGGCGTAAGACACCCATAATTGGGTGTTGTTACAATAACTGTTATTGTTATTGTAAAAGAAAGACCATGATCAATCCAACTAAGCAGATAGATAGATAGATAGATAGATAGATAGATAGATAGATAGATAGATAGATAGATAGATAGATAGATAAAACAACCAAAGAAACTATAGATATTACTGTGCACAAAAAGGATCTTGACCACAATATATATATATATATATATATATATATATATATATATATATATATATATATATATATATATATATATATATATATATATATATATATATATATATATATATATATGCAGGCCTTGCGAAATCCGGTGAAATATTGAACCAATATCGAACGTACGCCAGCGCTATTGTATATATAACGGCCCTTTTCGCACGCGGCCACGTGTTTTTCTTTCTCCAAGCCATTAGACGCGCTGTGCGCATCTATATTATTTGCGTAAGCAGAATATTCACCTGCCTTGCCGTCATAAAATATTCGAATGTCATAGCCTCCATTCTGCGACATTCCTTTCTACGTTTTATTTTCGTATCACCAGTAAGCCTGCGAAGAAGTACATCCCATTTCTATTTGAAAATTGAATGTAAGAGCTCGAGTAGGTATTTCTATGCTCCTCCACTGAATAACGCGGGAGCGTCCCCCGCTACATCGAAATTCCTGGAGAGAGTGGATATCAATGAGGGTGGAGGGGGGGGGGGAGTGCATATAGCCGAAGCTGTGCGTCTTTATACACGCATTCATTTCAATTCAACTTTGCACATGCCTTTTTGTTTGGCGGCGATATATCATATAAGGGAATAAAACCAACCTCCAGATACAGAGAGCACGACTTTAATAAAAAAAATTTTCCCTGTTACCCCCCGCGCAATAAAAAAAAAAAAAAGAAAGACGGAAACTCAAGTGTAGACAGAGAAGCACGTTTTCCGAAACGGGCACGATAGGCGAAAAGCAGGGTAACGTCCCGAATCGATTTGCGTCGCCTACAACAGGACTGCATGCTCGCAGACGGTTCGCGCGGCGGAATCGAGTTTGCTCTTCGTAGAAACAGGGGTTGCAGGGGGGGGGGGGATGTAAGGGGGGGGCGAGGGGGGGGCGAAGAGCTTTGCCTGTCCTCGTCGTTTCGTAAGGCTGTGCATGTATAACAAAAGAGATTGGATTTTGCGTCCACGCTGCTTGTATAAACAGTGCCGCGAGATCAGCTTTAGAGAGAACGAAGAGATGATGGTGGTGGGGAGTGATGGCGAGAGTGATCGGTGAGGGGAAGAGCGAAGAAGAAGAAGACCAAGCCATGCTCTAGAACGCGTGCCGGCCTGCCAGGACCACCGACCTCAATCTAACACTCACTTCCCTCACTATAGTCTTAACCCTCGTCCACCCCCCCCCCCTCCCCAGTGCTCTCCTCCGACTTCGAACGAAATAACTGTGCCCCTGGGTCCGCCGCGTGGGATTCAACGTGCCCTCTCGTAATCACTCCCGAATCTGCTTGCATAAACGTCCCCCTGTGCCGCCCGCGCGGTGTGGTAGCCGCTGAAGCCGCTCACTGCGCCCACACTCCCCATTCTATCGGTTCTTCTTCCCTTTGCTTCGATATTTCACTCTCTCTTGTTACCTCACGGCAGCGTCTTCCCCTTTTTTTGCTCCCTTTGGGAAGACTCCGAGGAGCTTCGCCAATGCTCGCCACGGGCGAGCGTGCATGTAAGTACGTACGCAGTGGGATTCTACCTTAAAGAAAGACGAAAAAGAACAACCTGATGGATGCGCCTTCCATCTTCTTGGGCCAAAGGTCGCCGTCGACGTTGCGTGCGTACCTCGATATAAACAACTTTCCTGGGACGCGGCAGTCGGCACTTTCGTTCCTTCCTCTCACTCGTTTCATCTTGCCTTATTTTCTATTCTCTCTTTCGCCTCCCAACGTTTCCTTTGTCAGCTTGTTTATGCAAACTGCTGTCACCCCTTCGTCTTTAGAGCACAGGAGGAAGACAGTGAAAAGCAACAGCGCCTGCTTGTATAAACGCCAATCACAGCCCCCCATTGGAAGGCCGGCTCCGTGCGTTCATTTTTATATTCCGTGTGCGCCACAGTTTGCGTCCACTTGCATTTGGGGAAGCGAGAGAGGAATCCGTCGTTGGTTCCTGGCAAGTCACGTGGTTCACCCGTTATGCTCGCGGCTTCCTTTGAAATCCAGCGCACCTTTAGTCGTCAAAACTACCAGCATGGAATTTCTAGATCGTTGGAACAAGCGCTAAGCATGGCCTTTGATGGAAATAACTGGCGCCGTTTGGTGGCAATAATGCGACTCAAGCTGGAAGGGTCCATTAGAAAGGGGAGAGAGGAGGGTGACAGGATGCGACGTGAACTAGATGGACACACATTTCCGCCCCCAATTTGAGCGTTTCACGCTTACGCCAAAGTAGCAAATTGGTTCTTGGTATTTTATGTAGGAACAGGCCCTCTAACGTGCCCTTACAGGCCATGGTTGCCGGAAGCCGACTAACCAAAGTTGATGTGGTATCTACTAGAAGTGCTTTCTGCAAGACGCGTTACATGTAGGCTGTCTAGGCCTCACTTGACAGTTGTAAGCACTGACGCCGAGGTTTAGACCACCGAAATTTCGATGACTTGACGACTTGCTTTTCGATGGCTCAAACAGTCGGAGATTAGTGCACCTTCAACGCAACAAACTCCGCTTCCTTCTCTTTGCCCGTTTTGCTACACTAGAAGAGGTGAGGTGACGTGACATAGATAGATAGATAGATAGATAGATAGATAGATAGATAGATAGATAGATAGATAGATAGATAGATAGATAGATAGATAGATAGATAGATAGATAGATAGATAGATAGATAGATAGATAGATAGATAGATAGATAGATAGATAGATAGATAGATAGATAGATAGATAGATAGATAGATAGATAGATAGATAGATAGATAGATAGATAGATAGATAGATAGATAGATAGATAGATAGATAGATAGATAGATAGATAGATAGATAGATAGATAGATAGATAGATAGATAGATAGATAGATAGATAGATAGATAGATAGATAGATAGATAGATAGATAGATAGATAGATAGATAGATAGATAGATAGATAGATAGATAGATAGATAGATAGATAGATAGGTGCGAGTAATTAAGGCAGACAGGTTATTCGAAACAAAAATAAATCCGGTTTTCTAACCCAAACATCACCCCCCCCCCCCCCTTTCTTTAGAAGGGCAGATTCGCCCAATTCCTTACGCGCATGTGTGCTGGCGCCCGTGCGTGCGAGGTTTTCTTTTTTTTTTTTTCCGTTTCGAATTCTAGACACGTAGCAGACAGGCCAGAGACAGTCGCTGTCTCCTACGCAGGCGACTCACAATAGATCAATAAGGAAAGAGAGAGAGAAAAAAAAAGCAGCAGCGTTGTTATCTGGCACGAAAATGGAGTTCCAAATGGCGTGCAGCAGATCTAAACTGTCGCCAACGAAGGCCTGCGCTTTAAAAAAAGAACCCGTTCTTCCAGTCCTATATATACAGGCACTCTGACGGGGGGCCCACATATTCCTGTCGTTCCGAGTTACCGATCACCAGTTTAAACCCGCTCCATTTTGCAGGCATCCTAGTCGCCAGGTCGTTAGCGTGAGCGGGTTTTCGATAACGTGTCCCCAGTGCTTGTCGGAAAAGCAATTTACTTCGCGTCATTACGCTGAGTGCGAGATCTTTCTATTCACCCCTTCATTCAGCGTCCGTATCTTTTTATTTTATTTTATTTTTACTTTTGTGGCTAGGAGACCTTCTCGATTACATCTATAGGTGAACGATCGATTAATGGCTGCCAATAATCGGTCAACGCTTTAAAACCGGGGGTGGTTAATTATGATTTTCATTAACTTGCCTACTTGCCCGAAGTATTTCGTGACAAGTTCGGTGCTCGTAAGATTATTTATGCTGCTTGCCTATGTGTATTCATTTTTTTTTTTTGCCTTATCTCATCACATGAGCAGCGTCGGCACAAGCAAGATAACGATTAAGTTGGTTGTCTTCATGCAACCACGAGCCTCTGATCACAGTTCGAGCAGTGAGTAAAATTCTTCGTTCATTCAAAACGCAGATTCAGAAGATGCAAGAGGTTAAAACGAAAATATTGAGACGGATGTGGTAAAAGTATAAATGTATGGTTCGCCACGAATGCGCTCAAAGAACGATGAAGTGTCGTGATTATAGCAACAAATGTTAAGGGAAGGGAGGGCGTAAGAATATGGCCAGAATATTTATCCTCCTTCCCCGTAGAGCTCAAGTTGATTCGCTATTCTCTCTATATATTCTCTCGCCCATATGCGATCGAGTGATGATAGACCGACCAATTGATCGATCAATTGATTGATTGATTGATTGATTGATTGATTGATTGATTGATTGATTGATTGATTGATTGATTGATTGATTGATTGATTGATTGATTGATTGATCAACTTGCTTTGGAAGAGCGGTTGAAAAAAGGGAAACAAAATGACCACTGTCATAAAGTCAGGTTAGGTAATACGAAGCTGACGGAATAGCTGTGAGACGGTCAGCTGTACTAATGACAATGTAGAAAATAGCGCGCGGTACGGACTGAAAGACGAAGAAGAAGGGGTAGTGGAGCAGGGGCTTGAGGAGTTTGGACTGTTCTTAGTACGCCATGTTGGGACGGGATTGCGCAGTGCGACAATAAAGGCTGCAGAAGAAATTTCCCACAGACAGTATTGGTGACAATTAGTATTGCATAGCACAAAATATAAGTTTAGTACAGCTGACAGGATGAGAAGCTTGTAGACTCAAAGAAAAGGAAACCAAATGACCGTGGTCGTAGGGTTAGGTGAGGTGAGGTAGAGCCGGCTTAACAGCTACTGTCAGAACGACATCTATGGTAGAACGACAGGTTAGTATATGGCCGAGAGCAGCAGAGCTCGGTACAGCTTTCACGTTTACTACAGCTTTCACGCTGAGTGCAACTGGATAGATTGCTGTTTTATGCTGTCGTCGTCGCTTGGCGTAACGCAGGGATAACCACATATGGCATAGCCAGCTGTAGCATATTGAGCGCACGCTCGCGCCAAAGGGAAGACTTCTTCCTCTTGTTCTCCCAGCGCCTCGATGATGATTTTAACGCAAGTATTCTTCCTCTTGTTGTTCCAGAGCCTTGATGATATTGTTGCGTGAAGGCACACAGGGAAACGAGGTGTATTCACAATGCATTTACACAGCGCCCAAGCGTAAGCCAAGATGGAAGAGAAGAGCGCGCCCCACACAACACAATCACGCCGTCTTCCTTGGCACCTCTCTGGCTGCTTCAGTGTGACATGGTCTTATAACAATATTAACGCAGGCAAAACTACATGTAGCATAGCCAACTGTAGCATATTGAGCGCGCGCTCGCGCCATAGAGAAGTTTTCTTTCTCTTGTTCTTCGAGCGCCTTGAGGATGATATTAAGTGCGGACATTGCTACCGCGGCTAGGGAAACACGACAACACAAACTACGTATGAAAATTGAAAGTGGAAGAAAGCGAGAAATGGAGAGACAAAGAAAGGAAAAAATAGGAAGGAAAATAGAAATAAATAGAAGTAAGGAGAAAAAAGAACACACAGAAAATACTGGAAAAGAGAACAAGAAAGAAAGAGAGGAGGAAAGAAAGAGAAAACCGAAGAGAAACAAAGAAGGCTGCGCAGCTCCGCACTTCCTTCAGGCTTGGCAACACTAGTGCAAAGCTGCCTTAATTTTATTTTTTCCAGCGAAGCTTGTATTGCCTCACAAGTGTGGTTGGCGATGCAGGCCTGACTGCTAAACAAAAAAGAAAAAAAGAAAAAACGCGGAGCCCGCAAGCGCAAAGACAAGCAGCCCTCAAAGGTTCGTCGGTCACACGTATTTGTACGCACCGTTTTCCAATACTTGACGCTCTACTCGAGCATGGGCTCGTTGGCACTCAGCCGTTTCCTGATACGGCAATATGATCTTTTATCGAGGTAGACTTATCATTTCGCGTTGCGACATTGCATTGTTTCACGGATACGAACGCACGACCGTCGTTGCTGCCCGTGACAACTGAAGTGTTGCGCAGCTAAGCACGTGGATCACGCTCCGATTCCTGGCGAGGAGGAGGGAAGCAGTAAGGAGGGAGCATTGCGCATGCGATAGGAAGAAAAAATCGTACGAGGGCTCCTGAATTTTTTTACGTAATCAATTTAAGACAGGGATCCACGAAAATGCATGAAATTTCGATATATTTCCGAGAACTACACGCTCTGCCCTTACGCGAATGCGTCGTTGGAATCTCGCTGCCCCCGCAGGTTTTTCTGACAGAGCCGCTGCGGCATAACCACGTGGCTTTACACGCAGAAGCGCTCAACGAGATTACGCGGCCTGCAATCCTTTCGGTGTTGTCTTACGCCTCTTCTAAACCTTGGCCTTTGAATCGGTTCTGCACGCTGTCTGCAATCGGGCCTTTTTCCTTGTTACACAGGAAAGATCACGCGTAGGCGCACTTCGGGATCGGCTTTCCAGGTGTTCACCTATGGCGCATTGGTCGCCAGTGAGTGCGCGTTATTTGCGATGTGCCTGCAATCAACTTTGCTCAAAGAGTGTGCGCTTACGAATAACGAACTTCATGCGATCTTCATGCGATCTCTTATGAACTTCATGCGATCTATGTATTCGCCTTAAAAGTGCACTCGAAGGCAAAGGCCGTCTTCTTTTTCTAAGTCCATTGTATTGATTCGCCTATCCGAAAGCGTTGTGGAACTAACTTGGCTTCACACTAGCCCCCTGAGCGGAGGCATTGCAAGCTTTATGCTTCTCACGTGTTTTTCCACTGTCTCCATGGTCGGCCTACCTGTGACCAATGCAACGATGTCGTGTGATGCAGTAACATGGTGACTTCGTCGCTCGAACAAGGTCACGTGGGTTTTTGGCGAGACTATGGTGGCTAGCCACCATAGCGAGACCTTGTGAGTCCTTAAGACCTCGCAAAATCTCGCGCAGGTCTCGCGGACGGGATTGCTAACATGTCGACTTAAGGCTTCCGCCTTGAAAAGACGACAAAAACAAGTTGACGAACGACACCTACGCTCAAACACGTGCGCAATGTCCGCACAGAGCGCCGCTAAATGTAAACGCTAGAATCGGTTTTACGTAACCTACAGCTGTACAAGTTCACCCGAATGCTTGGATATGCGTTGCGTTTACGCATGCATGAATCTACTACTTGAAGTTGAGAGTGAATTGAATGTGAAAACTATACCATCCCCGTCAGTTCCTATAGCTCGCAATTCGCTCCCCGTTATTCGGTCGCTAATCTCTGCTCGTCATCGTCACTAAACTTGAAGCCTACACCTTGAACGTTTTTTTTTTTTTTTTTTTTTTTTTGTCTTTGCAGCTACGTGGGAGAATCCTTCGCCCCACATTGTGGGCGTCAGATCAGCTTACGAAGTCGAAACAAGTACCTGAGGTGCAACCCAACGCCGGAATATACCGCCGGCAGCATCATGCCTTGAACGGTGTCAGTGGTTGCGCAATCATTCAATGCTGACTTTTCTTCCCTTTGTACCACATACAGCTGAATCGCATGACACGACTACAACCCTTAAACCCAGCCTTGACATTATAAGCAAAGCAGCGAGGGTCAGATTGCACAATTCACCTTTTGTCAAAGCAAAGGTCCCGAAAGCTAGCACTCACACGAGCCAGGAGTACAGTATAACGCCTGAAGACGGCAAACTTACCGGACAAAGTGTAGCCGGCCATTCTGCCTTTCTTTTGATTCATTCTATCAGTAACATCAATTCCCCCCTCTCACTATCTCTGTTCACCTCTCTCTCACTATCTCTGTTCACCTCTATCTCTCTCGCACCCACACACCAGGGGCGTAGCCAGAAATTTTTTTTCGGGTGGGGGGCACCGCCTTGATTTCGGGAGGGGCACCTCCTTGAAATGGTCATTTTTCGCTCTGTATGCCATGGCGAAAAAAAATTTCGGGTGGGGGGGGGGGGCACGTGCCCGGTGTGCCAACCGCCAAACACACACACACACACACACACACACACACACACACACACACACACACACACACACACACACACACACACACACACACACACACACACACACACACACACACACACACACACACACACACGCACGCACGCACGCACGCACGCACGCACGCACACACACACACACACACACACACACACACACACACACACACACACACACACACACACACACACACACACACACACACACACACACACACACACACACACACACACACGCACAATCATGACCCAACTTCATCAACTTCATAACCTTCAAAACCGTGTTTATTTTTACCACTCAATGAAATGGAAAGAACAGAATACTATAAACTAGCTACAAAGTTGTAAGTTTAGCTAGAGTACACCTGAAACCCGAAGTAAATAAATACATGACAGAGAAACAAAAACGTAGTTAACAGTCAGAAGTACCTCATATTGCGTTCGTACGGATCAATCGAAGCAGAAGTAGCGAACATCTTTTTTTGTAATGTTTCAAATCTTTTAACAACCTAGCAACAATATCACACCGATAACTTCCTGCAAATAATGAAGAGCAATTAAACGAGAATAAGTTATCTGTTATCCATGAACAACCTGCACTGATATGAAAGTCCATTTACCGACCATTCAAGAATATCGTTTTAATTCCTCTAGTTGCAGGAGAGAGAGGGAAAAAGATATATAAAACTTTCACAATACGATGGAGAACTTACCATGACTGATCTCCTGACATGCTAATAGAGATGCTAATCGAGTATTTGCTTTTATTTGTATGGCACGCGCTGAGAAAGAAAAGACCAAGTTTTCTGTCTTCTTACATAACCACAAGAGGACACGAAAAATAAACAACCAGTAAAGGATCAAAACTGCCAATTTCCTCGCAAAAGGTCAAGTTCCTTACTGTCGGCACCTAACTGAATCGCGACAGCTTTCGACATCCGTGCACAACGCCTGCGCAACATATTCTAAACGTGGGGGGTAGTTGGCCTACGTGATTGGCACGAGGAATTTAGAGGACATATGATCAGATAATGGTGTTTTCTAACGTTACAGGGCGTGGTATCGGTAGCGTCACTATGCACCTTACGAAACGTAGACTTACCTTTTCTGGGCGACCAATCCGCGTGGAGCATCTCGGCACCCCCAAACTTATCCTGACCCGCATCGACGGGAGACTTCTTTGGCCTTTCCTTCCAACGCACTGCGTGGAAAGCAACAAATCTCATTAGGAATGGCACGTGCAACGAGCCTAAATCGACGGCTAGCGATCGCTAATCCTCTCATCATGCTGTCGGACGAGGGGACCCTTATAAGGGGGGACGCCCATGGGGGGACGCTTACAAGGCGGCGAAGGCTGTCGCGACTTGTATGTGGCCTGACAAGATTACTAACCATTCCCTACCGTCCCACCTTTTTCGGGACACGAACAACATATTCATTCCGCATGCAAGCTATTCCAGCTAGGCGGACGAGAACCAATTATGGTAAACAACATGTAACTTTACCAGATCTCGGCCCTCATGAATCGCCTAGGAACTACCCAGCGCAATATAATTACTTACTAAAATACTGTCCAAGCTTTTCTTAATTGAAAATAAAACCCAACATAAGTGAGTCTTCTCATCATCATCATCATCATCATCATCATCATCAGTATTTTCACTTCCCTTTATATATTTAAAGTGAGCTTAAATCTACGCATTGCAATTTTTTGGTTGCTTGTTATATATGTCGTTTTAGATACGTTCTTCACTTTGTTTAAGGGCTCGAAACCATGTGGAATCTGAGTGTTGAACCATTACTAATTATTATATTGATATTTTGTCATTTATTCTATGTTTATATCACTGTACGCAATGTAGAAACTCTATCCCACTTATCATAATGTCATTTTAGTTGTAGTATTTATTTAATATTGCAAGCGAGTCACTCTACAATGCTGTTTTTGTTGTTATGTAATAACGCAAGAACGACGTTGCTTGTGTTAACTGTTGTGATACAGGTACGCTTTTTGCTGTTACGAAAAGGTTTTAACGCAGCAGGAGCCAGGCCTGGCCGCCTTTTGCTCTTGCTACCGTTCATGTAAAGATACGGAAGAAATAAAATTTTCTCCTTTCTTTCACATGCAGGTTGTTACGCAACCACGGCCGCGGTTCTCTGTCGTCTCCTCCAACAGGCCACAGAAATACGCAGGGACGAGTATGATTCATTAAGGCATGTCAAGTTGCCCAGGTTTCAAGAACTTATACGAACATGCCCAAATGCCAGTTATCCGAAATGTCATTTCACTAGGTTTCGTTCTCAACAGCGTCAACGGTGCTTACTGTCAGCGATTCGTCGCAGTGAATGCTCGAAGCTCACCCCATCTGTTCCTGCAAGCTGATTGGAAGAGCTAAGGGTGACGGGGCCGTCAAGATGGCGTCACTTCCGGCCTCCAGAAAACGTGACGTCATGACCTCTCCTTAGTTTATTTCCCCAACAAGAACTTGTCTGCCGTTTTAGCGGACTCCAAGACACCTTTGTCTACACTGGGTGACAACGTATTCATTTGACACAATCCCCGCCCACAAAACAGCAGGACATCTTTGCTTGCGTATGGCTCCATGCTCCCAAATGTACGCCCCCCAAAGATGGTGATACGTCATTCATTAAGGCTATCGTCATCCAATGACGCCACAACAGTAACAGGCGAATGCATCCGTGCACATTAACTTCCAGTTGGATAACTCTCCATTGCTTACCGCACTACTACGTTGACACCGTTAGCAGTTTGCATTACTTCGTAACTACTAAAGTTATTAACCAACAAGCTAATCATACTTACCTAGCAGTCGCGGACTGTACTTGCCATCTAGCTATTCGTACCAATATCGTCAAAGACGAGACACACCTCTGAACTCAAAGCTACAGAAAGTTGAGCTACATAAAGAGCACCACCCTGCCGCGACAAGGCGCTCGACAAGCAAGAAAACACGAAAAAAGAAAACGCAGGTGGCGACGCCGCCTCGGAGTGCCCGCACCAACTCGCCATGACGTCATAGATTTTGACGCCACCTGCTATAGACCTACTACCGCTACTACTACTACTACCGTTGCTACTACTACTACCACTGCCACTACTACTACTACTACTACCACTGTCCCTCCTACTACTACTACTACCACTGTCCCTCCTACTACTACTACTACTACTACTACTACTACTACTACTACTACTACTACGACGACGACGACGACGACGACGGCAAAGGCCCGCAGGTCACGGGATCGAATCCCGGCCGCGGCGGCTGTATTTTCGATGGAGGCGAAAATGCTCGAGGCCCGTGTACCTAGATTCAGGTGCACGTTAAAGAACCCCAGTTAGTCGACATATCCGGAGCCCTCCACTACGGCGTCTCTCATAATCGTATTGTTGTTTTGGGACGTTAAACCCCATCAATTATTACAATTATTATTTCGATGGTAAATGGTAGACTAAGACAGCGTCGCTGCAAAAGCCTGAACCGATTAAGTGATTCAGTTTAGTGTCCCTTTAAGACTATGCTTTTGTGGCAGCGGGGCTCTCGCCAACAGTGCTGCACGTATTAGGCGTAGCAGGGACGAGTTTCATTTGCGAAAGCGCGACGACGTCGCTTGGCGGCCATCGTGGTTCATCGAACTTCCTCCTGGCGCATACCTTGTGCCGCGTACGCGGGGAATACCAAATGAATGCAGCGAGGCTGCATGAGGGGCTGCTGCTATCTCCCCAGGACAAGGACTGTGCCGTCGAAAGGGTTTTGCAGATGGTGGGGCCTGCCTACTCGCCCGGCGCGGCCCTACACGCTGCGTGAATGCGTGCCGACGGCAGCTGCCGCGCTGCATATCGACACCGGAGGCGACGCATTGCGACAGTTGACGCTGCGGTCGCCAGGAATGCGACGCTGCGAGAAAGCGGGTCGTCGTCGTCGCCGTCGCGCATATATCTGCACCGAGGGGTGTTGCGTCGAGCGAGCGAATGCAATGCACAAAAGAGTCTCGGACGGACGAGGGAATTAGCGATGTGCGCGCACGGCCCCTGCACCACAGTCGAAACCTGGAGTTACTGCAATATGCCACGGCTTGACTTCGACATCATGTAGTCCCAGCTTGGGAAAATGCTTTGCTTCGTAGGCACCATTCGTGTACGTGTGCGAGTGTGTGTGTGTGTGTGTGCGTGCGCGTGTGTGTGCGTATGTGCGTCTTTCCCCTTTTTCATCCAGAATGTTGTACTGAGCACAACACACGAGGGACATGAGGATGAAGACGCAGCGCTTTTTCATCTCTCAGTCTGCTTACTCCTCCCCCCCCCCCCCCCGCCCCCCTTTCCCATTTTCTTTCCTTTTTTGACTCGTCACGACATAGAGGACGCACTGCACAATAGAATTGTACACTATAAACTCCCATTCGTCGTGACAAGGCTCTCTGTAAGAACAATGTGTAACTTTTTTAGGGGCGAAGCTCCTTAGGGCGTAGGCTAGTCCGGCGTCGTCCTGCGTCGTTGTCGTCGTCGTAGCCACCCCTGTGCGATGACGATGACGCTGCCATCACGGCACAGCACTGTGCCGCATAGAGGGTACATGGAATGTACCACTATGCGACATAACGATGAGGCTGATGACGATGATGACACTGATGACGATGACGATCGCGATGCCATACAACACATGGCATCGCGATATGGTCTCACATGCATATCGTTTGACCACATGCAACCAACCACCATCCGAGGAACCTGCATCGATCTCGTCTTTGCAAACTTTCGACTACGACCCATCCAGGAACCGCTCTCCCTCCATTTCACCGACCATAAAGCCGTTATAATGAAGGGGGGAACGGGAAGCCACGGCTTATGTAAACGGTAACCACGACCAACGAAGAACCGAAAACAAAACGGAAAACTCACGGCTCACGAATAAAATATAAATTTCTTGTATATATACACACAGTGTTTGTCACGTCTTTGATGATGTACTGGGCGAATTTCACAGAAGTATCACGGTTTACCGATGAACCTCCGGAGCTTCGCCCACTCATCATCATTCAGTCCGTGGATATGCTGTGATCTATTTTTTTTATATTGACTTACCTCGAAAAAGCTTTATAAAAAGAACGTACAGTCGTCAGCAAGCTTAACATGAGCGCTCCGACGCGTGACCTGGACTACTTTGACTTATGCCAGCCGCGAACCGCTGGGCGCTGTTGCCGAGATAATACCTCGGCATGCTTGGATAGTATGTCGGCATGCATGGGTAACATCTCGGCAACAGATCCCAAAGCTGCGCGGCGCTAGCGTCAGTCAAACTGTTGCAGGACACGCTGCGGAGCGTTCGTGTTAAGCTTGCTGACGACTGTACATTGTACATTTCGCATTGTCCACCAGTTGCAGCACTTTATTTCACCGGTTTTCCTTTAAGCTTCTCTTATCAACATCTGCTGGCCAAACAAAGGGCAGTTGGGTGAACATGATTAGCGCCGGGAAAATATGCGGGTACAGTATAGATGAACCAAGTATTGCGCAGTATTCAGGTTAATAGGGCCACCGCGAAGCCGGGCTCACTAAAGCTATAAAGATAAGTCAGATGACAGATTCTGTAATTACACCATCTGTGCACGCGTACAGTCCTTATCGCGGTGAGTCCTTTCGCGACATGCTCGGAAACAAGCGCGTTTCACGAGCATAGGTCGGCACTTTAAGGGAATACTCATCAAACTCACTCACCACAATTTTTTCAGCCTTCGCACTCACTCACGTTCCCACACTCACGTCCACTCACACTCATGAGTACTCACTCATGTTCACACTCACCTCCACTCACACTCATGAGTACTCACTCACGTTCACACTCACGTCCACTCACACGCATGAGTACTCACTCATACTCGACTCACCACGTTCAAATGAGTGTGAGTGAGTGTGAGTTGAGTGCACTCATGAGTGAGTGTGCCGAGCTATGTTCACGAGTGAGGGAAGGCAATGCAGCTCGTCACGGTTCAGTGATAAGCCTCAAAGTTCGAATGATAACAGTGGACAGGGAACGAGAGAACAGATGACTCTGACAGTCAAAAGAACATACCATCTATAAGGCGAACGCATGGGGCAAGGGGGGAGCCTTCGCCCCTCCTTTCCCAACTCATCTAAAGGTGGGAGCCAATGCTGCCCCATACTCAATCTGATCCTTTGACGTCATTGTTAAGTGCAGGATCACTTTAGGAGGCTGTACTGTCGTATGCTGTGATCGTATGCTGTCGTCGTAGCTTGGCGTAACGCAGGCAAAACCACATATATCACAGCCAGCTGTAGTGTCTTCTACCTCTTGAGAGATCTTCTTCCTCTTGTTTTTCGAGCGCCTTGATGATTATATTAAGCGAGAACATTACTACTATGACTATAGGGAAAGCGCAACACAAAACGCGTTAAAAAATTGAAAGAGCAAGCAAGCGAGAAATAGAGGGAGAGAGAGAGAACGAAAGAAAGAAAGAAAGGAGAGGAGAAAATGGGAAGAAAAAATAAAATAAAGAGAAAAAAAGCACGGAAAAAACAGGAAAAGACAACAGGAAAGAAAGAGAAAACCGAAGAGAAACGAAGAAGGCTGCCCAGCTCCTCACTTCCTTCAGGCTTGGCACCAATAGGGCGAAGCTGCCTTAATTTTTTAATTGCGCAGGGTGACGGCTACGCGTGTTCTTTGACAATAATGACGACCATGGATCCCCAATGCTGCATTCAAAGGTCTGTTTACCTTTCACCGGGAAATCCTGGGACCAATGGCGAGCCTTTGTGAGAAGCAGTGCGTGATCACTCCGTTTTCATCTTTGCATCCATTGCGAATCTCCTTTACTTTCGAACTCAACCAACAGGAGGGGGGGGGGGATGGCGCTGTGGAAAAACTTGGCCCCTCCTAAAAGAGAACACTGGTTGGACAGTGTTACAATTAGGACCGAATTGCCAGCGCACTTCTTTACAAGCGAATTTTGTTACGCGTCACAGATGTCGGTGGCGGTCATCGTACACGAAAAACCGGCGCCGGACAGTGTACCGAAATGCGGCACTCGAAGATGCGCCGACCACGCGCGTGGTTCCACGCGCCGTTTTTCAAAAGCTGATGATTTCTAGATAGTGGGCCTGTGAGCGATTAGCCGTTTCTGACGTGGCAATCTGATCCTTTATGGAGCTCACTTGTCAGTTCACGTTGCCACATTGGATTGTTGCCTGGATACGAACGCATGACCATCCTCGCTGCCTGTAGCAACTGAAGTGTTGCACTGCTAAGCACGTGAGTGAAGGTCCCATTCCCAGCATGGATGAAGGACAAAATTAGGAAGGAGCATTGCGCAATGAGAAAGAAAGAAAGAAAGAAAGAAAGAAAGAAAGAAAGAAAGAAAGAAAGAAAGAAAGAAAGAAAGAAAGAAAGAAAGAAAGAAAGAAAGAAAGAAAGAAAGAAAGAAAGAAAGAAAGAAAGAAAGAAAGAAAGAAAGAAAGAAAGAAAGAAAGAAAGAAAGAAAGAAAGAAAGAAAGTCAGGCACTAACAACAACAACAGCAGCAGCAGCAACAATAAGATTTATCATTCCTTACACGCTACCTTACGATGTAACCGTACGCGAGCACCATTATAATCTGTTTGAACGAACACTGAGCCCGTATTTCGAAACATCTTAATGCGGCCGCGGTGCACAGATGCCGTTGACCCTCATGCGAGCGTGCAGCCGACACTGAGTGTCTGTCGGATTACAGGCTGCACGCCCGTGCACTTTCCCGTAAACTTATAAGCTTCCTGACTGCGCAGGGCATTCACTGAGCATGCAGTCATTACAGCCGCCGAGCCCTGCAGCACAAAAGTACACTGACGGCGCAATCGCTTCGCGCACCCCGTCATCATTAAGCGCCCGCGCGAGCTGAACACAACGAACTCAGGTGCGGCACCACGGATCCGAATGTTTGGGGTAGTAGAACTAAAAAAATGCGAATGCATTAAGGATCTCTGTTTGTTTGTTCTTTCAAACTTGCATACAAGCAAGTCTGCTTGTTTGTTTGTTCTGGGTGAAATTAACGAAAGATGGGAACTGCACCATTATACCCTCATTAGGCTGTTTGAGCAGTACGGTATACCGTACGGCAAGTACAGAAATACCATACCGTCATGGGCGGGACGTCGTTTTTTTAATCTTCAGGACCTGTATTGGTCGCTGTAATCATATCAACATGCTAACCGCACGCACCGAGCAACACGCGCAGCTAATTTCAGTGCCTATACCTCCATAAGCATATTCAATGTTACTCGGTATGCACAGAATCATCAGTCCCCTTTGCTGCGTTTGTATTCTTGTATTCTATTCTGAACGTTTTGCTTTATTTTGCGCGCCCGGCCTTTAAAAACCCCTATTGTTGGAGCCAACGTTACTAGATTACCTACTACACTGTAAGCAAAAATGAGCCGAGATGGGAGGTTTTCCAGCATATGAGCCCCCAAAACTCCCATGCCCCAATCATTTACTCCCTGATAGCGGAGTGAAGTCGGCACATGTCGTCGTAAAACGCCCCTTGCTTAATGACAGAGTTTATGAACGACATGACCTTGTTAAACTCCCCACGGAGTTTCAGGTCACGTGGGTAGAAACTCCCTATGGGAGTTTTAAAAAGTATTTTTCGTCGTGACGTGCGTGTCACGTGGTTAGAAACTCCGTATGGGTGTTTTAAAAACCATTTTTGGTCGTGACGTGCGTGTGTGGGTCGCCGTGTGAGTATTTGTCGACAGACGACGAAATTATCAGTGCAGCGAGGATTTGCAACGGCTGGTTGGTGTTTAGTGTGAACGTGTCAAGGTGTTTCGCACCGCTGAGCCACTCTGAACAGAAAGAAGTTTCACTCGCGCCAGCGTCCGACCGCGAGCTGTCTGTCCGAACGGCCGTGCCCATGCAAGCAAGCACACGAGTACAAGCCACCGACACGCCGCGAATACCTCGTTTCAAAGTGCCGAGTTACGAAGAACTGCGAAGGATAACTTCAACGGTAACAACAGTAAGCTGTCGCGTTCGTCAGCGGTTGCTTCTGGAGTTTCACCGGCTAAAACTTCGAAGCGGTACAAAGTAGGCTTCGCACGACATCGACATCAAGCTGGCCGGCGGCCGGTGTGAGTGTCGCCGGCGACGCGCTCGCCCCGACCGCCGGCGACGGTTGCTTATCGGAGTGTCACCGGTATTTCACCGGCTGCAACTTCTAAGCGGTAAGTAGGCTGCGCTAAGTCGTCGGTATCAGCCGGCCGTGTAAAGCAAGCTCGCACTGCTGCACCGGCCGCCGTGGCGAGCTCTACGAGCTCGCACCGGCCACCGGCGAATCAAAGAATGTGTGTCACAGTAAATAAAGGCTGCTGGAATGAATAACAGTTGAAATTGTCTCTTCTGCGCCATGCGCTCACAGCTGTCAAACATATAACGCGAGGGCGAGCGCCGATACGAGGCAGAGGCACACTGAACACACTGAACTAACATACGGCTGCCCATGCACTGCGAGCAACAACAATCGCGACTGCGAACCGTCTCGTTCGTTGAAGTGTATCGCTCCGTAGGTTAAGCTGCGCGGATAGCGGACTACTATTTTTTTTTTGTGTGTGTGTGAAAAATAACGACCAGGAAAACTGCACAGCCGCAAGCATTTTGTGATCGTCAGCATTCGTTCATCGTATTCGCAATGCCCTTAGACTGTCGCGCCCCTAGCGGAATTTAGGAGCGTCCTCTCATGGATGATCAGTAGACGACACCATGGCAGCCCTACGCAGTCGCGCACTTGTTCGGCAGTGTTAGCAGGAAACAAACACTACGAGTTTGCATGTTTCCTGCTTCAGTGAACAAACCGGGCCCTCCGTGACACGATAAATCTGACTCGTTCTTTCGAGACGCGAAGTTTTCGTGAAAATACGAGCCAACTCGCGCGTTCAACGATGACCCACATCGTACAAATATCAGCTTCGCGAGGTTTTGTGTAGCCACGTAGGTTAGTTAAACGCTGTCGTCTGACCTTCTCAGTTGAAACTCACCTTGTTTTACTTGCATGGAGCATTCGTCAGTGCTCTTGTAGTGCATGAATTTATAACATTGTAGGCGGGAAGTTACGCGAGCTAGCGATGTGTAACTGAGTAATCTCAAATTGGCCAGCGCTGCGCGGCTTGTTTTTGTACGTTGGTTGATAGATGGCAGCACTCTGCAAGCGATTTGTTTGTTGACTGGTGTGAGAGCAAGAAGTTCTGCCAGGTTCTGCGCGCCCAGATAACGTTGTGACGAGGACTAATCGAAGTCGTTCGGCGGAGGAAATTCTTCAGATTGCTGTCAGCAATGATGTTAAGAGAAACCGTCTTGACGACGAGGATGTTTCACTGGACGGAGAAGGCTGTGAAAGCGTGTGTGTGTGTGTGTGTGTGTGTGTGTGTGTGTGTGTGTGTGTGTGTGTGTGTGTGTGTGAGGAGTGTGACAGCGACGATGAACGATCAGCTGCTAACTCACGAGGAGCGAGTTGCACTTCACGTCCCCTCGCGCGCTAATGTTTTTTCACGCTCGTAAGTCACTTTGATTGTATTTAATGTATAGTATCCTTCAGCGAGATCAAAATAAAAACATAGTTTTTCTTGTACATTGCACGTAGCGCGATTATTGTGGATATTATCGAGCGCCGCATTCCGCCAAAACACTCGAGTTCGGAACAGGGAAGCGAAATGGTTAGAGCGATGAAACGTGCAGTCACGGCCACAATCCACGCCTATCGGCTCACTTCTCGTGTACTTCACCGGTACCTTCCGATCAGCATAGTTGTTCGACGCATTTTCGCAACGTCGAAGAATTCGTCGTTGCGAAAAGCATACGTGCGTGTTCTTTTCGATATTCATGTTTCGATCGTGCTGATCGAACCTGCGGCATCCGAGTGCATGAGTCTGAGCATGGCTGTGGTACAAGCGCCACTAAATAGGATGTTAAATGCTTGTGTTCCGTTGAAGAAGCAACTCCGCGTTCCTGACTGCGCAAGTAATGACGACGGCGTATGTTTGCAAACCATCGCCACGTTAAACGTTCGGTCCCGTGCAGCAGCGATGACGCTACTCGCTAGCGGCCTACCACTGCGGCAAATCCATCAGGCAGGCTCGGTACACAGTATCTCGGAGTGCCGTTCAGGTCATACGTCAATTCTAGTTCATGAAGTTTTCTGCAGTATGCACAGGATTTCGCACAGCATCGCTTATGCACGGTAACGGAGCTGAAATATAACCTTTCACACCGCGGCAAATAATTAGGTGGCGAGCTTCCATGGTTTGAGAAAGCATTTCGGTCTCATATCCATTTCAGTGCAGCTCATGACTTCATCCGGTGAAAGTGGAACGGGCCGTACGTACGCACGTCCTATCTGTTCCTATGCTAACAAACGGATTGACCCTCCATCGGGCGCCATCTTGAATTGTACAGCGCGCCACCTATAGTTCGTGGGCATTGCGAATAGTCGGGCCGTACTCCTGGGAGAGGCCTAGCTACGGCGGCGACAAGATCGCGGTAGCGGCGGGGCGCCTCGGTTCTGCGCCGGTGTTGCTGAATGTGTGCCGCTGAAGTGCTCTGCATGGCCGCTCGTGGTTTGTGGGTTTGTGTACGATTCAGTGCATATTATGGACACACACACAGTACTGCTAATGCAAATTCAGCCCATGCGAGAGAGCGCCAGCTGATAATGAAGTTTCGCCAATTAAAAAGTGGTCAATGTTTGACGGATTTAAAATAAAAGATATGTGTGTTTCAGAGGTGCCAGTCAGCCCATCGTATTTTTATGCCTACGCCATGAATGTGTATTGCTTAATTACGCGTAAAAGAAGTGCCCACCAGAGCAACATGGAAGGTCAAAATACGGTGCCTATATATACCCGGTGACCGACGTGTGCTTGTGTAGTGCGAGTGGCGGTCGATGTGTGTGTTGTAATAATTTGCGAGCTTTGTGTGCATGTTTGTTTACTTGTGATCAATGTTAAGTACTTCGAAGCTACTCTAATTAAACATTTGCTCGCAGATTGTACGGCTGCGAAAGGCGTTCACTTTTTTTTTCGGTGGATATAAAAATTTACTCCCATACTTACCTGAAAAAATTCCCCGATGGATATAAAAATTTACCCCCATACTTACCTGAAAAAATTCCCCGATGGATGTAAATAAATACTCCCTTCAATCCATCCAAAAACGCCGTCTTTTAGGGGAGTAAATTTTTTACTCCGCCTGTAGGGAGTATATAAAACCCCCATCGGGGCATGCGCTAGAGGACAAGTCATTTACTCCCATCTCGGCTTATTTTTGCTTACAGTGTAGTAACGTCGGTACCCACACCCAAGAATCTAGTAACGTTGGTGGGTACCATATTTTTTATGTTGGTGACGCACATTGAGGCTCATATCCGCTACGTTGGCTTCTTAGTGCTCTTGATTGTGTTGTTGTCGTTGTTGTTGTTGTTGTTGTTGTCGTCGTCGTCGTCGTCGTGGTCGTGGTCGTTGTTGTTGTTGTTGTTGTTGTCGTCGTTGTTGTTGTTGTCTACCGATATTTGTTGTGACGTATGGCGTATTTTTCATCACTCTTGTTGTAATGCATTGTTTATTGTGGACTTCCACAGGTTGTTCGAAACTGCTCTGTATAGCCCCCCCCCCCTATACACACACACACAAACACACACAGTAATGCCTGAATGGCACGTTGGGCACGAGAGTAAATAAATAAATGAACAAAGAAATATCTCTAGAGATATTTCCCTATATGATGAAATTTGAACGTTGCAGGTCGGCTAACCGCGAACAAGGTTCGTACGTGACGTCCTTTTTTGTTTTGTTTCGAGCTCCCGACCGATAGTGGCCCATTACTGCGGGTCATACAGTACTAAAACTCGCCAGAACGGTACGGGTGAGCTCATATTCTCACACGAAACTCTCTTCAGCGCACTTTATCGTCCCCCCCCCCTTTTTTTTTTTTTTGTATTGTTTCGCGCGCCAAGCAGATAGCATCCGCGACATTGGATGCCCGATTCGTATCTCTAAAACTCCCCGTAGTGGACGTATAGGCCCGAACTCCGCAAGTCGGCGCACTGCGGTAGGGGCGTGCATGATAAAGCCAACGTGGCCACGGCTGGCCATGGTGATGTACAGTGGGCGGCTGCGCGGCGCTCGCGATGGGAGAACCATTTTCCGGCGATTAAACAGCAGCGCGTCGGAGCGTTTCAGCTTGCGTCAATAGCGGCGCGTCCTCACTCCTTTTCATACGCGGCGGTCCGACGCAAAGGCCCCATTGTCCCCCCTCACGCACAGCGTAAGCTGGTTCGCGCTAGCTCGTCTGTGCGCGGCACGTGTGTGTGTGTGTGTGTGTGTGTGTGTGTGTGTGTGTGTGTGTGTGTGTGTGTGTGTGTGTACGCGTCATCAGCCGTCGCGAACGGGTGATTGTTCGGAGCGGGTGCACGCCAGGCCCGTCAAGGCTGTCGCTATGCGCTCGTCTTTCGAGCCGCGAAGCCGGGGCCCCACGGCTGCGCACACACAAGCGCTTGCGCGTTACACAGAGAAAACTCGTTGCTTCACTATATATATAGTTCACTGATTCTGACCTGGTTTGTATTCTGTTCAAACATGGCTTGTCTGTTTCAAGGAGAATACAAGGTAACTCTGTGAACCGCAACGCTGAATCAGTTTGGTGCGTGCGGAATGGAAAGAGACGCTCGGGCGGAGCGAATGCGTGCCAGGTCGGTTAGGCGAAATTCGCCATCACCACCGCCACCATTACTCTCACTACCGCGACAACCATCACGTCGCCATCACCCACCACCATCAGCACCACTACTATCCCCAACATCGCTGTACGTTTGATGCTTGCGAAATATATGCTTTTTAGAACTCATATTCATGGATTTGGCGAACACGGATTACTGGATGAAAAAAAAAAATCTAGACAAAGCCTCCTTGCACCTCACCGCAACACCAGCATCAAAACATCAGTACAACTTGAAGCATTTCAATGCGCTTCCTCGTAGTGGCACCGTGTTGAACCACGAAAAGATATATATAGCAGAAGTTCGATGGGCAGCTGGTATGTAGCCCTTCTGCCCTATGCTTTGTCCATTAGCGGTAAACATGTTACTTTACGCACTGCACATCGGTGAACTTGTGGACAATCACTGGCGCGTTTCCTAAACCTAAAACGGCGCCTGAGCTGTTGGCACCACGCGATCCATAACTCACACACATTATAGCGCCCGTGTTTGCTCACAAGAGCGTAGTGGTGGCAGGCAGGCAGACCTCCACTGGCGAGATATATACTAAGTATATAACAATGAGCCCTGCGCATGTAGAGCGTGTCGGCGCACATATCAGGCGCTAAGTGCGGGAATCAGTTTACGCGAATCGGCTCGCTGGAGACAGCCATAATGAATGGTGCCTCTTGGCGTCTCGGGCATATATAGACACCCGTATCTGGGGCGCCTCGGTCCTCATCGCCGCCATGTCTAATTGAGAGAGGCGCGACGATTAATCACGCATAGCTTTCCTCGCACACCGTGAACGCCGAATGTGCGGCGCGGATGTTTGCGTTCGTATACACGCAAAGCGTGCAGAGCGAAGTTCTGTTTGATCGTGCACCGTCTTCGGTGTACAGTATCATTTCGTATGTCTATGCTTCTTGGCGTGTGAACATTTCAGGCCGTCCGCTGAGCTGCCGAGTTCGTTCTTGACAGATACCCGGAGGCAAGGATGTGGAGTCGCCACTGAAGTAATGTTAGGAGAATTGAATGAACGAATAGATAGATAGATAGATAGATAGATAGATAGATAGATAGATAGATAGATAGATAGATAGATAGATAGATAGATAGATAGATAGATAGATAGATAGATAGATAGATAGATAGATAGATAGATAGATAGATAGATAGATAGATAGATAGATAGATAGATAGATAGATAGATAGATAGATAGATAGATAGATAGATAGATAGATAGATAGATAGATAGATAGATAGATAGATAGATAGATCTAACTAACCGTCCAGTGTGCTACCGATCGTATAACGTTGGAAGAGCAAATATGAGGACAGACAGGTGGGAGAGAGCGGAAGACAAAGACAACACTTGCGATAGCAAGAACAGGGCCACGTCAGGCGCCTGTACGTTGAGTCGTCCTTCAAGAGGAGCAGAAGTTTCTTCATTGTTTCGTGGTCTGAAGAATAGGGAGACTTAGAGTTGACCTTCTGAATGGACGGTCAACGCCACCTATATAGACCAGTGGCGTACGTAGTCAGGTTTAGGGGCTATTCAAACCTCCCTACCCGAAGTACTTAATTGTATGTGTGTGTATACGCGCATACGCACGAACATACACAAAGCGAGGTCGGATCTCCGCGCAGAAAAAAAAAATTTTTCTGGCGACGCCCGTGACATAGACTGACAAGTGGTCGCCCGTCCTGTCGTGTGTGCCAAATTGGGGAGGATGGGCTGTCTCTGCAAGTCAAGTCGATGACAGTAACACAATAGGCGCTAAATGTGAATGTCGCACGCAGGCGTGTCGCGCAATCTTATGCGCGACGAATATGCTTCGGTGAAGGCAACTCCTACACACAGCCGACGCAGGCACAAGCCGGTGTTGCATTACCAGGCTGAAAGTCAAAGTAGCGTCGTGGGCTGCCTGTACAGTGCAGTGCTTTTTATACCGGCATAGTATTAGCCCATCGATCCCAAACATAAGACGGATGGTCAAACGCGTCATGCGATATCCATCCAACGCGCAATTGGTGTGAAAGTTGGATGAACTTACTCCAGCGTACAGTAATCGCGGATTCATACGCGACATCAGTTTGTCTAGTGTAACGACTGAAGAGCACAATTGCTCGATATAACCATGTCATGTCGTGACGAATCTGGTATCTAAAGCATAGGCGCGCGCACGGGAGGGGGGGGGGGAATCAGAGGGGGGACGGCGGCCCCCTAGTCACCTAAGGGGGGGGGGGGGGGTGAACTCTGCCCCATACATTGACTTAATGGGGAGGGGGGGGGGCTGCGACGAACCTTCGCCCCCCCCCCCCCCCTCACGCACGCTTATGCTCTATAGATTAATGTTGGCTCTGACCTACGCGTTCGAGTCGAAATTACGCTGATATGACCCGAACTGAAGACTGTGGAAACGAAAGTGTCTGCGTTACTTAGCCTTAAATTGTCCTGTTCTAATCAGCATAGCCCTATATTTCTCTATACCTGCCTCTTGTAACCAATGAATGCGCAATGAGGACATCGTCAAAAATATGGAGTGATGTGACGTCGCGTGGAAGTTGACGGCAGTAGAATGGCGAAAATAAGATGAGCCCATAAAAAAAAAAAAAAAGTGCAATAGCAGTGAAACCGCGCATGCGCGCGGACGGGGGCGTGAAGCCCCGGCAGCGCATCATCGACCGCTGGTTTTTCCCCAGACCCCGTGCCCAGCGGTGACAGGAGTATGGTGACTCACCCCTCTCGGAATCGGCGTGGGCGGATCTCTCGATGTCAGAACACCGGCCGCGTATGATGTCGAAACACCTCGCGCCTTTGTCACTGCGCCACGAATTTTTTTGCTTTCTTTATTCCTTCAGGACCTCAATAAAGTTTTCTATCTATCTATCTATCTATCTATCTATCTATCTATCTATCTATCTATCTATCTATCTATCTATCTATCTATCTATCTATCTATCTATCTATCTATCTATCTATCTATCTATCTATCTATCTATCTATCTATCTATCTATCTATCTATCTATCTATCTATCTATCTATCTATCTATCTATCTATCTATCTATCTATCTATCTATCTATCTATCTATCTATCTCCCACATTTGGCACTTCATTCGTTTTCGAAGGCAATAGCGCAAACTCATATATACGCTGTTAGAAGCAGCAGCAGCAGCAGTTTGTCATGCCTCCGCCTCGTCAGATAGTAAGCTCTCTTTCGACCTGTCCGCCGCGGTGGTGCAGCGGTTACGGGGCTCGGCTGCTGACCCGAAGGTCGCGGGTTCGATCCCGGCCGCGGCGGTCACATTTCGATGGAGGTGAAGTGCTAGAGACTCGTGTACTATGCGATGTCAGTGCACGTCAAAGAACACCAGATGGTCGAAATTTCCGGAGCCCTCCACTATGGCATCCCTCGTAATCATATCGTGGTTTTGGTACGTTAAACCCCATACACAATAATTATTATTATTCCTTCGTCCTGCATTCTTGAGCTTAGCAGAGCAACACGTTAGCCGATAAGTTGTAGAATACGGAGGATGACTAACAGACGAGGCTAACTTTAAAAGAACAATACAAAGAAAAACAAGTGACGCACGACTGGCGAAGCGCGCTGGAATCTACGACGTTCTAAACAAATCAAGCTCGTGAAACGTAGTTTCGCAATTTGCACTCAGTGCCTGTTCACTTGCTCTGACGACGTTAATTGTATATATGAAGGCCGCGCCGCAATATTCGACGACGGCTATTGTGCAAACGCACTGTAGTATGCTGCATGCACGCAACGAGCGCGCTCCACCGAACGAAACCAGCTCGCACTAATCCAAATGAAAGGAGAAAACGCGCATTGATTCTCAGAAGCGTTATTCGCATAACGTCGCGCCTTATAACGTCGTTACACGGGCCTGTTTATGGCGCAAGCGTTTTCGCTCGCGACGCTAACGTCATCTGCCGTATCGGCGGCAGATAGACCGTAAAGGTCGCAGATGCATCGCAATCCTCTTGCCCTTATCGAGGGGCATTACGAACACAATTCGCAGCGGTGCTGCGCGGCCCTTATCAGAAATGCACATATCTCTAGCGCAACTCTCCTCTTTCACCCTCACAATCCGGGTCCCTTTAACTCGCGCCGATGCCACTTAACCTATCCCGTGATAACTGGCGCAGATACGTGCGCACGCACAACCACGTAAGCGCTGCGGGGCGGCGCGCACTCAACCGCGAACTGTGTATTGCAGTACACAACGCCTTTCGGTGAGGTAGCATACAAATCGCTGCAGGCCTATCGCCTAGGCTGCCGGTCGACCGGGCCAAGGTCTTTGTGTTTCTTTCTCAGTACTGTCCGTACTCCATAGCGCGGAGTGTCGGGTGAGAGCACGGATGCTAATCCGCGCCGCGCCACGTGTTAAAGAAGCCTCAATGCTGTTCACTTGACACCGTATAGACCAACGTTACTAGTTTACTCTAGTGACTTTGGTATAGACTACTCTACGGAGGGGTTTCGGTGCCGCCATCTTGAGCCGTTTAACTACTATTCCAACCCTAATACGGCAGACGCATGGAAACGGTTTGGTTGGTGCATTCGACGTTTCATGGCCTTATTAATTCACGTCACGATATAAAAGAACAAAAAAAAAATCGTTTAACAGCCCAAGGTGCCGGCGCCCGTGTTGCTTACGTAAAATTGTCTATAAAAAAGGAGTCGCAGTGCTCAGCACGAGTACACGGTTCGACTCCTGTACTATGGCGGCCGCATTCCCACGGGTGTTAAATGCGAATACAGCCGTGTTCTTCAATATATGAGCGCGTTAAGAAGCCCCGATCGGTCGACATTAACTTGAATTTCCCCAACATGTCGTGCCTCAGTAAGACCGTGGTTTTGGTGCGCAAAACCCCAGAATTGTATCAATCTTTTTCTTCTTTCTTTTTCTTTCTTTCTTTTCTTTTTTTTCCACCGCCGTTCTTCGTATGTATATAGCAACAGATTGCGTTCGGTTCCCACAGCGATGTGAAAGTGACCGTTCCGAGTGTAGACCCCTGATGAGTGGAATGATGATAAGTCCTAAATATATCACGGTTTTGGCACGCAAAACCCCACAAATTATTATTAACAGGGGAGCTGTTTAAACTTCTGGTTCGTTGCGCCGCGCGGCGTTCGCAAGAACTCGGGCGGGTATGCCGCACAGGAATCAGGCAAGCTCTTCTACCGAGTGCAATCATTTATGGGAACCATATGAATGCGTTGCTGGTGGAAAAGTGAAGTAAGGGTGAAGGTGAGGGAAAGGAGGAATCGGAGAGGGTGAAGCATAGCATAGACATGCATAGTATAGTATAGTATAGCAAGGGGTGAGAGAGGGAAGTAAGGGTGAGGGTGAGGAAAAGGAGGAGGGGAACGCTACGAGCTCCGCAGTCTTCGCCCCACAAGTGCGTAGCTGCTCCAATTTTTATTATTATTATTATTTTTTTAATGCGATCACATGGAGGAAGCTTGTCCCACCCACACTAACGTAACGCAATCCGTTCATCGCAACCGTGGCGGAAGTCAAAGGAGGCCCAGTGCGCTAACCAGGCCCTCTCTCGGCGACGAGATCGTGCATAATCTAACCGCACCTTTTCTAATTTCCGCCGCAGCTCACGCATCACTGCGTACTGCATAAGGCCTGCGCTGATAGAACTTCCTGCATATAAAACATTTTACTTTACTTTTCGTTTCCTCTTATTCAACAAGTACGCGGTCCTCGGAGAGACTTCCGGCCGGCAGTAATTTTCGGCCGGGGCAATCGCTGCGTCTAAAACACACGTCACCGCTATATATAAAGCAGGGCTGTCGATATTTAATGGAGATAAGGCGCAGCAAGGTGTGAATATTGGGCGAGTTGGTTATGCATGTTTGACTAACAGCTCGACGTAACCGGAGGTTTAAATGAACACGCCAGGGAAAAAAGCGACGTCGGCTGCAGCCCCCCCCCCCCTTTTTTTTTTTGTTGTTGTTGTTGTTGTTGTTGGTTTGTTTCATGTGTGTTAATTATCTCGGATTACATGCTGTTTTCTTAAGATACGTAGGTTACGTCTCCTGGTAATGATTGAGCGACCCAGTGACTTAGATTTTGTTATTGGAGAGAGAAAGAGAGAAAGAAAGAGTGGTCATAAGGGAAAATCGGAGAATAGACTGAGCTCCCGGTTAGCTACCCTGCACTGGGAAAGAGGAATGGGGACTGACAGACTGCTGAGGAGTGAACATGTTCGCACTTTTCACTGGGTGAGGAAAAGAAAAAAACTGAAAAAATGCACCCCGTCAAAATCTCGCCAAAAACTGGACGCTTCAACCGCGACACCGTTAACGTCATAAAACTTACCACATCTTTTTCTTCTCCTTTCCGTTTTTTTTTTCCTTTTTTTTTTTTTTTGCAGAAATCTATGTTCATGGTCTTTGTGCTCTTGTGGGAAACTCTGTGCCTGACATCACGATAATTTAATAATAATATATGGGATTTTACGTCACAAACCCACGATATGACTATTAGAGACGCCGTAGGGGAGGGCTCCAGAAATTTTGGCCATCTGGTGTGCTTTAACGTGCACTGACATCGCACAGTACGCGGGCCTCTACCAATTCGCCTCCACCGAAATGTGACCGCCGCGGTCGGGATCGAACCCGCGACCTTTGGGTAAGCATCCGAGCACCTTAGCGACTGATCCACCGTGGCGGACTTGACATCAAGATGTGTTCACGCACTTGGAAAGACGAAAATAAATCGTTGTAGTTGACATCGCGCACGTAGATGTGTATCCATGTGTTTATTTGAGCAGTTTTGGGATAGTTGAAAATTTTACAGCCGACAACTATCATCAATAGGAGTACTGACACGATTTGAAGACATCGCAAAAGGGACATTTTTCGTTTCCTTGATATGCAGTGTCAACGCTCTCCACACACCGCAGTCAGACAACACGTATAAAATATTTTATTTTGATTTTAAAGTTTTCGTCGCTGAGCATCTGCAAGTCAGCTCCACTGCAATGGACATTATCCCGACGAGTCAAGACATTTCCTGAGTTTGCGAGCTCTGCGTCCTGCACGCAGCCTATCGCAGAAATCATTGTCAGGGTCACTGGACGGCAAATCACTCATCGTTGGTGACGCGCACCACGAGCACATGACAGATTTTCCGTTAGTGTGCCGCCGTCTTCCCGTGACGTAACACTGCTATGACACGTCACTGAGAAGCCAACCCCTCGATATCGAAACTGAAAGTGTTTTTTTTTAAGGTAGCGGTAATAAAAATATACTCGATGCATTCCCAGGCACCACAATACTCGTTTTAGGTTTCTCGACACCAGTAGTTTTATTCAGAGCCACAATCCGAAAATCTTTTAAATTCCTGTCAGTACTCATTTAAGAGAAGGATGAGTAGCCGGCGTAACACATAGGCATTAAGCTCTGCTTAAATGCATTTATTTTTTTAAAGAAAAAAGTTTACCCGATCACGAGTGCATGGTGTTATTCGCTGTCTTATTAGGAGACAAAAATTTTGGCAACAAGAGAAATGACCCTTTCAGAACATAACGCGTCGCAAGCCAACTAAGCGATGCGGGCATTGATACTGTTTTTATCCAAAGGGCTGAGCGATCTCTTGTAAGCGTATAAACCCAGACTGATGGGTTTACCCTCTTCTTTCTTTCTTTTAATCTCTCAATCCCCTTCCTCCAGCGTAGGATAGCACGGTTGACCTTTATGCCTTTCCTTCCTCTTCCTCCTCCTTTTTTTTCTTCTTTCTTTCGGCTATAAAGTGCGTTCCTGACCAGCAGGAGAGCGAAACTTAACTTGAAAACTTAACTTAACAGTGAAAACTCGCCTCCACATACTTGGTCGATCGATGTATCGGTCACTGCACTGCGTGCAGGTTAGACGCATGCAGGCCGGACTTGTTTACGTCAATACATCAGCCCTTAACGAGCTACATATGGAATTCATCGCTTTAAAGTTTAATGAACTTCCGGCACTGCGCTTTTATTACTCTTCTTGGTATGTTTCTTTTCACACGTGTCCCTTCGACGCTGAAACTGTACATGTCAGCACTGTTCTCATCAAGCCTTCAATTGAACGACGGTGACCTGTGGCAACGATAACTCACATATTCTTTTTCTTTTCTTCTATTTCTTTTGGGTTTTTCAGCGATCACGAATTTGCTCTTTCTCTTTCACTTCTTTTTCTTTAGTTGTTCTGAACTTATCTAAACTAGATGTCGCTGAACGGGAAGAACCGCTGTGCTTCAGGTTCAGTGCCCCTTAGGCGTTCATAAAAATGAACCCTTTGTTTTGATCAGAAAAAGCAATGATAGTGTCACTACACCGACGGTGAAAAAGAAACAAACACACATTGACTCAATAGAAATGTTGTATGAACTGAACCATTCCTCCCTTTTAATTTGTTCTAGTTCAGTACTGTGTACACTTTACGTTCATTGTACACTCAATTCCTATTGAATAATAATAATAATAATAATAATAATAATAATAATAATAATAATAATAATAATAATAATAATAATAATAATAATTGTTGTTGTGGCATTTTCACGCACCAACACCTCGATATGGTTATGGGGCACGCCTTATAGTGGAGGGCTCCGGAAATATGAACCATCCGGCGTTCTTTAACGTGCACTGACATTGCACAATACAGGGGGCTATAGCATTTCACCTACATTGTAATGCGAACTCGCCGCGGCCGGGATCGAACCCGCGACCTTCGGGTCTGCAGCCGAGAACCCAAACCACTGCACCACCGAGGCCGACATGCCTACCCCATTTACCTGGAAAGAAAAAATTGAAAAAAAAAAAAATCTTCGTCCCTTCCCCTCTACCTTTTAAGTGCCCTCAATTACTTCATTTCGCTTATCTGCTTAAAAAAGACTTCTCAGAGAGTGATAATTCCATTATTTACGAAAGGCTATTGTCGTCTTCAACAACATTTTACGAGAATAGTAAGCGCTTTCGTGTAACTCGTGATTTACTCTTCAATGACTACACGCATACTTCGCACTTGCTGGCGAAGACATCGTGCGACGAAATGTGGCAATCGTAATTCGGGCTTGCTGCTTGGTGTGATCGATGCGCAGTGTCACATGATTCGTTGCACATGCAAAGATTATGCGCAGGTAAACACAACAGTACCACCTTTTTTTTTTATTCTTAGTGTCAATGCTGTAGCCCCCCTCCTCCTCCCTCCAACTCCGTCCCCCCCCCCCCCCCCCCGACCCCCCTCACCCCCCAAGAAAAAAAAAAAGAAACAGATAAGCGAAACCTCTAAACGGGAGCTTTCCAAGATACGCGTTGCACTACATGACGGTCAGTGTGTGCGGAAATGGTATGCATATGGTACGGTAACTTGTGAATATTCGGTCTAAGGCCCGTATTCACACACCAACCTTATCCTTATGTTCTACCTCAGTTTATGTGCACTTTACGTGCCTAATAAGGGCCCAAAAACGGTAGCGGGGTAAAAAAAAATAATAACAATAACTGTTGGGGTTTCACGTCCCAAAAGTACCGTATGAATATGAGAGACGCCGCAGTGGAGGGCTCCGGAAATTTCGACCACCTGGGGTTCTTTAACGTGCACCTAAATCTAAGAACACGGGCCTCAAGCATTTCCGCCTCCACCGTCAGTGCGGCCGCCGCGGCCGAGATTCGATCCTGCGACCTGCGGGTCAGCAGTCGAGCACCATAACCACTAGACCAACCGCGGTGGGTCAGGGTAAAAGATAACGGCAAGATTTATTACTGAATACTGACCTAGTTTGCTTATCAAACGCACTAAAGGCACAAACTGGATAAGGAAAAAACGCGAGATAAGGATAAGGCTGGTTTGTGAATACGGGCCTAAGTCAGGTAACCTGCACTGAGAAAATGGGCAGAAATGATGAATGGAAACGACAGCAAGTAAAGCCTTGATGCGCGCATATTGAGGTCATCGACGTACGGCGTCAACTCTTCACCTGCAGTGAAGGGTAGAAAATGATTAACTACCTAACATCGCTTTGAAAGCTATCTATCTATCCGTCTATCCGTCCGTCTGTCTGTCCGTCTGTCTATCTATCTATCTATCTATCTATCTATCTATCTATCTATCTATCTATCTATCTATCTATCTATCTATCTATCTATCTATCTGTCTGTCTATCCGTCCGTCTGTCCGTCTATCCGTCTATCTATCTGTCTGCAATATCCGTCCGTCTGTCCGTCTATCTGTCTGTCTGTCTGTCTGTCTGTCTGTCTGTCTATCCGTCCGTCTGTCCGTCTATCCGTCCGTCTGTCCGTCTATCCGTCCGTCCGCCTGTCTGTCTGTCTGTCTATCCATCCGTCTGTCTATCCGTCCGTCCGCCTGTCTGTCTGTCTGTCTGTCTGTCCGTCCTTCCGTCTGTCTAGGTTTGTTTGTCAATCTCTTACTGTCATGATGAAGTAGTCTATGATGAATGGCACATAGCAAGCACTCTTAAAGTGTAGACGACACAATCAACTTATAACAGCATCATGGAGACATGCCCGCCTGCACAATAGACTGCACAACTCGATTCATTGCACTACATTACACTCCTTATAACAGTTCATCGCAGGTGGGCGAAAAACGCGGCCGCGACAGTCAAGTATATAGGTCAGACGACTGTGACAGGCAGGAAAAAAATACCGTATATAGTGGAATGTGAACACAATGTAATTCAAGTGTAGCGTATGTACTTACATAGATACAAATGTAGGGTATGTACGTGCGGCTTTAGATACAATAATGAGTGGTGGAAATTATTCGTTATGGCCTTCCATTTTTCAGGTCGACGAGTGAGCGCGACAAACAACGAAGGAAAGCTTTGAGCGACATGGAAAAACTGACACCATCTGCGTTCAGTAACTTAGCGAGTCTGCTTTTTAGGGCACAAGTTTCCGGTCCACTGAAAAAAAAACCTATTACAATGTGTTTAGTGCAGTGTTCATTTAAATAAAGCTATAGAAACGTCCTTTGAACTGTCGCTTTCATTCCGTCATCCCATTGGACATGGTTTTAGTGTTCTTCACGTCACGTCGTGGTTTCAAGCTACATGCGTAGTGCGAACCGCCAGACAGCCACTAGTTGTAACCCAAATGTCGACGAAGCCAGTGACATTCGGTGTCACGGGTACTTCGGAAAAAAGAAGAGTGATTTATTCAATTTCAGCGGTGTACAGAGCCCAAAACATTTTTTTTTGCACTAGCGAGATATCCATAGTTTCCAGATAGACGTAAAAACTGCGTAAGTTCCCGCGTATATAGGGCAAAAATTTGACACAGGACAAAAGAAGGGACGAAGGAGACGAGCGCTCGTCTTCGTCCCTTCTTTCGTCCTCGTCCCTTCTTTTGTCCTGTGTAGAATTTTTACGCTATGCGAACAGTTATGCATCACGTGCAAGCCAAACTTCACACTCTCGGTAACTAAGAACTGCCTTTAAATTGAGAAATATCATTTGACCTGGCAACTGCGGATGAATCCCAGAATGTGCGCACGCGCAAAAAAGAAGGCCACGTCGCACTTTTGTTGACAACACAGCCTCTCGTTCGTTCTTTCTTTCTTTCTTTCTTTCTTTCTTTCTTTCTTTCTTTCTTTCTTTCTTTCTTTCTTTCTTTCTTTCTTTCTTTCTTTCTTTCTTTCTTTCTTTCTTTCTTTCTTTCTTTCTTTCTTTCTTTCTTTCTTTCTTTCTTTCTTTCTTTCTTTCTTTCTTTCTTTCTTTGTGAATCCAGAGGTCATTACGCCTTAACGGTAGCTTTGCTTTGTATACACCACAAACGCTGGGCCTCGCGGGGTTACCCCGACAACACCGAGCGTGGGACAAACACCGGCCTTTTCATGCAAAGATAATAGGTGCGACGATACACGTCGAGGTGTTCTTTTTCTCTTTCTTTTTCTCTTAGCGGCACAACGATAACCCTGCTGCGAGAATTCTTTTCTTTGTCAAGAGGCCACGCTTCTCGGGCACAGCGCGGTGAGATGGTATGTACCTCACGGAGAGAGGGAGAGGGAGGGAGAGAGACAGGAATTCAGGGAGGTCAAACACTTGAGTCTTTAAAGAGACAGTAAAGAGAAAAAGATATTTTGCGTAGTAGTAAAGTACAATTCCACAATCCCGAAAACACCACTCTTCCCGCGAGACGAAGCTTGGTAAGTGAGAAAAACGCGCGAAAAGGAAATGCGGGTGGAGACGCCACCTTGCGATTCCCGCACCAAACACCGTGACGTCATAAATTCTGACGGCGTTTACTAGGTCCTACGCAGTTCCTAATCGGTAAAAATGAAGCACATTGTCATCTGTGGGGGCCATAGACCTCACATACGAAGTTTCAGAAAATTTCATCGAGCCAATGTTGTGAAAATACCAAAAATACATTTTGAAATTCGTGACGTCACGTGAGGAGATTTCGGCACGAAATTTAAAAATGAAACTTCAACCTGGATTTTCTCGTCTAATAATGAACTTATGATGGTGAAACTTGCGACATTAGAGTTCTCAGAGTACAGTTTATCAATCTAAACCAAGTCATTGTTTCCACTTTACTATCCCCTCAACTGAAAGGGAACTAAAGTATGACACTAAATTTCTTCAAACTGACACTTTAGTTGTGATAAACAGTGATAAGCAACAATTGTTGATCTGATTATGAGAGACGCCGTAGTGGAGGGCTCCGGAAATTTCGACCACCTGGGGTTCTTCAGTGTGCACCTAAATCTAAGCGTAGTGGTGATAAGAGATAACTTCGCCATCCTTGTTGTGAGACATAATGAAAGTCAGAGTTTCCTTCTCCGAAACCTCAGCCCCGAATCTCAATGTGATGTCATTGATCTCAAAGTTCTTGTTTCATATTTGAGCTCCACTGGTTCAATAGATTTTTTCCTGAACTAGCTTTATTAAGCCTCTGGCTCTCTTAGAATACAACGTAATTACTTTGCCGATCAAGAATTACGTAGGAACCAGCAGACGTCAAAATCTGTGACGCCATAGTGTCACGATGCGGAAACTCGAAGACGGTGTCGCCACTTGTGTTTATTTTCGCCTGTTTTATCCCTCACGCAAAGCGCCGTGTCATGGCCAGTGGTGCCCTTGGAATATCGTAAAAGGGTAATACACACATGCAGTGGTGTAGCTGTAGCCATGAGGTTTGGGGGTTCAACTTCAACCCCCCCCCCCTTCTCTCTCCCCACCAACCCCGAAAAAAAAATTGACGCTATGACTCTGTACCATGCAGGAGATCGTTTTTCGTCTTAGTGTCCCCTTAATAAACACAACGAATAGTCTTTCAGGTGATGAAGGTAAACTAATCGGGGCTATCAATATATAACTGCACGTTGCTGCACGCTTCATTAAGGCATTCCTGTCGCGTACACCTGTTTCTTGAATAATGTGCGAGAAGAGTACAGAGCACAAACCAGACAATGAGTGAATCGCTCCTCGCCGATTCCCATTAATTAAGCGACATTTGCATTTCAGACCAGAGAGGCTAGGTTAATTTAAGCGAGCTCGTTAGGTTAGGCGCTGAAGCGCAGAGTTAGCGCGTACGTACGATATGCATAAACGGACAAGGGCAGCGCGAGCCTTTCGATAACTTGCAGAGAGAGAAAAAAGAACAAAAGAAAGAAAACTCTCGCAGATGTGCCTAAAGCATATGAACACATCATCGTCGTCATCATCATCAGCCTGACTACTCCCACTGCAGGGCAATGACCTCTCCCGTGTTTAGCCAATTGAACCCGGCTAGTGCATGCTCAACACAAAGTGATATTGTGGAGGGGAGTCCCAACACCTTTATAAAGAGAAAGCATCTAACTTGCCACGGCCCGAGTCAAACCCCGTGCATGACCCCGTGTCTGACCCTGCGTCTGACACGGTGTCCAACCCCGAGCCTAACCCACAGTACTATCTAACGTTTCGCTGTATCCGAGATTAGTATTTCTACACTGTATGTTATATCCGAAGCATGTTTCCTGTCTATGCTGCGTTGGCTTGGCGAATGCCCGGCGCCTCGTTGTACGATGCGAGAACCTCGTGACTGGCTCGTGGCGGTTGATCAACATCTGCCTTATTTGCGACACTGATTGCAGCAAAACTGTTTTCGACCCGACATCCAACACGACTTCATCGGTAAAGCCCTTGCTAGTGCAGTATCTCAAGGGATTTCCTGCCGACGGCTATAGGAGCAACGGGGCGATGTACGTTTTTTCTCCTGACGGTTCACTGACTGGCATTTAAATAAAGCTGTCTTTTTATAAGCAAGAATCACAATTGGAGTGAGTTGGTATACGGTTTCGCAGTTAAGAAACAGCGCCACGAAATACGACAAAGTCACAGAGGAACACTATCTCCGAATGTGTGCTTCGTGTGTTCGTGCGTTCCTCCGATTTTCTCGTATTTAGTGGCGCCCTTTCGTAATTATGAATTCTCTCCCCACGCAGTGCAGCTGCTGTTGGACGAAAGATACTTGCAGAACACCGAGTACAGAGCTACACCGCAAAAATGTGTGTGTTTCGAAAAAAATGAAAGGCTTGGCAGAGAGCAGAGAGAGAGAAAACTAAGAAATGTAATGGACGAGATGAACTGTCCCATTGGCTAATCTGCACTGTGGGACTGGGTAAGGGCAGAAAAGATGAGGAGAAGAGATATGAAGATAACAGAATCTACAGAATGGCACAATGAAGGTGACTGACAGCAGCTATAGTCTCTCTCTCTCCCCTTTTTTTTATTTTTTTTAGATCAGGGGAGGGCGAAGGAGAGTGTAGAAGGTACATTCGAATAAGCTAACATGCTTCGTCCGGGTTATTATGGAGGAGTGATTTGGAGCACGAGAAACACATCATCATCATCAATGACGACAACGCCCGTTTTTGTCTCTGCGCTCGCCACCGGCCCCACGTGTCCCATTTAGCGTGCTCAAAGGCAACGAGTGCACCGTACTTCCCTCCCCGCTGCGCTCTGCCCCGACCGATGCACGAGGCGCCGGTCGACCTGCAGCGTCGTGTGCCTGGCCCAGATAATGAGAGACAAGCGCAATGCGCCTACGCGCAGTTGCGTGCAGTGCACTTAATGCAGCCGAAGGCTGCATGCTCCTGCACGGCAGGGCACGCGCGCGGGCCGATGCGGCGATGTGACAGTATACATGGAAGGCTCGATGCGTCGGAGTCGCACTGTGCGATGGGCTCACTATATTCCAGGATTCGTTCGGAACTTTGGGAGAGCTTACGATAGAATATGGCCGCTCACACTGAAAACGACGATACACACAATATACGAGCACTATACAGCGCTGCCTTTTTTCAGCAATAAATAGCCTGTTGTCGTAAAGAGCTGCTCGCTTATTACAGGCACCGTTCTTGTTTTCGATGTGAGCGGCCCTATTCCAATCGGAATAATCAACGATCCTTAAGTTCAGCTTATAGAGTGTTCATCAGCTGTGCGATGGTGCGTCGACTGCCAAGTCACGCTCGGAAGCAGTTTTGCTTGAGCGGGCTGCTCGTTAAAGCATGCCGGCATATCCACAAACGAGCGCATTATTGTTATCATCGTCATATTCATCAGCGTCAAGGTCGTGGGATCGAATCCTCAGATTTAGGTGCACGTTAAAGAACCCCGGGTGGTGGAAATTTCCGGAGCCCTCTACTACGTCGTCTCTCATTATCATACCGTTGTTTTTGGAACGGGAAACACGCCAAAATTATATCCATTAGCATCAACGAGGCTGCATCAAGTCAGCCTACAGGTCTTCACTTTCAACATATTCGAGCACGCTTGACTTGAGATTTTGTAAGTCAGATGCCTTTTTTTTTTTCTTGTCATTGAGGAGCTGGCGCTGATCGAGAACACATACGACATCGAGGGTTCTCGTGTGACAGGAGCGTGCCAGATCTAGCGACTCTCTGTGGATCATCTATTATAGACGTTGTCTGAATGTGATTCGAACGCTTGTCACAGCTTCCAGTGCGATTATTCGCTAAATTACCACTCTGTGTTCGGCACATACGGTCTTTTTTTTTTAATGCTTTCTTGTTTGCTGATATGTTGTGTTGTTTATGTTCAATATATGAACGATCATCTGCCGGCTATTCACCTCTGTATAGCATCATGGCTATGTGTTGTGCTTCTGAGCAAAACATTGCGGGTTCAGCATACGCTGTAGTGTCGGTCGCATTTTCGATGAGGGGTGCCAAAAAAAAAAAATGAATGTTCGTGTACTTCTATTTAGGCGAACCTTGACAAAATATTCATTGGTCAAGAGTGATCCGTGGCCCTGTATTAGAACAGCGTCTTGCATTCCATATGATGCTCTTGGGCGTTCAACAAAAAATCCTGTTATTGTTCCTCTTTTTTTTTTTTATCCTTGATGAATATAAGAGGTTGACGCTTTCAGGGCGGCATAGGCTACTCTTCAGCGCTAAGCAAACGAAACTAAAAATTAAAAAAAAACAAGAAAATACAATTAGACGAATGTTACAGGAAATGACTCACAGTGCGACACCAGATGTGTCCTCATCAGCAGCTACGAAGGCCTCTCTATCCGAATGATGTTTTTTATCGTACAAAAAAAAAAAAAAAACATCACGAAATGACAGTGCAATAGTAATTGTTGGGTTTTAACATCCCAAAACCACGACATGATTATGAGAAACGTCGTAGTGGAGAGCTCCGGAAAGCTCAGCCACCTGGGGTTCTTTAGCGTGAACCTAAATCTATGTACGAAATGCGGCCGCCGTGGCCGGTATTCGATCCCGCGACCCGAAGGTCGCGGGATCGAATACCGGCCAGCCACTATAGACCTCCGTGGAGCACCAACCACTATAGACCTCCGTGGAGGGTTAACGGCAGTGCATTACGAACAGTGTTTTGTGTGTAAGTTCACATAAGATATATCATTATATCGCAAGATAAACAAGTTCACATTGCAGTTTAACATTTATACGTACAGATGGCTTGCACTGACGTCACTGAAACAGCCACGTTTGAGCACCAACATGGTGGGCCGCGAACTTTGTGGTGTCACGTTAGTGTTATCAGTACATCACATGCAGATCCCTTCGTTATTGACGCACAGAGGCCCAATAACTTTACAGCGACGTCGTTATCGCACTGAAGCATGTTAATCGCTGCGTGATTATACTGCCTTGACGTCACCTAAGCCGCCATGTTGGAGCCATGTCCTGCGTCCACCACGTCACGTGCAAGCTATCAGTACCCAATGTTGGCAATAACGGGGGCAGCGGCGAATCGACCACGCTGCACGCAACTGCCGCGGGTGCGGCGACGTATATATCATAGACGGGAGGGCCGCACAATCGCTGGCTGTACTACAACCGCCGCGGCTGCCGGCCAATTCAATTTGGACGCCGACGACAACGCGCTGGCCCGCCCGCCCTCCGCGAGCGAGGGCAACGCGTGCGCTGGCCCAGATTACTAACGAGTCGAGTGAGCGAGGCAGCCGGCCGCAAAGACAAAGGAGACGACGGCGCGGGCTCACGGAGCCCGGTTTGTGGAAGCCACCGCGAATGGGTGACGCGGAAAAGCAAGAACGCCTGCGCACTCGTATTATACGCACCCTAGTATGTACTGCACGCAACTTCGCGATCGCACGCACGTGGTGAGGCGAGGGCTATAGGGGACTCGCCTAACCACGTCTGCGCGTTGCACGAAACTGTACGGCGAGATTGTTTCTTCATTAATAACTGAGCCAGACAAACAGTTTTCCGCAGTTACTGTAAGAAACTCTGTGGAGTTAACTGTTAGCAATCCTATGGAGGCATTAAGACTTGTTTGGGCCAGTTGGTTCACACGTAGCGTTTTGAAGAGCAGCGATATATACGAGCTTACATGTGCTGCTTGCAAAAGAATTAAACTCACGAGTCAAAAAATGAGTTCACGCCCCCCTATTCCCCCTTCCTTCCAGTGCTACCACCTAAATGCATAGCAATGAAGTTGTCGATGGTAGCAACCTCTGCAACGCCCGAGCTGCTATTCTCAAGTTGCTGGTGCCTTGTTTGGCATGATTTTCACCTTTAACATAATCATTCCTTGATACGGAGGAGGAGAAGGACCACGAGGACGGGGAGGTTTTAGGTTGCAGGCGGATCGAACCTTGCGAAATATGCCGGCAATTGCCCCGCCCGGTTTCCTCCTTTCAGTTAATGTTAAAAGCATGGTCTTTTCTTTTTTAATGCAAAAAGCAGGCAGACTACCAATTTTCCCAATTTCTGCGGCACATATATCCGTTGATGTTGATATTTTTTGTACACACCAAAGGTTTTACGGCTGGCTTTGTTAAAACCAAAACCTGTAACTTTCTTGTCGCGCTTATTGCAATTCTTTCGCGTATCCTTGACGGACCTGACCTCTCACTAGCATGGTTTCTTATTTTATTATTATTATTTTAGTCTATCTCTCCAGGGTCTAATGGGTCTAACTCAAGTTCAACAAAGAAGACTGGAATTGTAGTTTACCGCGAAAGAACGAAGCAGGACGACGTAAAACACGAGAGCGCCAAAGTGCAGTGTCCTTACGTTTTGATGCACTATGAAGTCGCAGAACGTGACGTAACATGACGACGTCATCACATGACATCTACGCTTGGTCAAATGTGGGCCGATCATGGTGGCAGTGCAAAACTACGTAAGCTGCCGAAAGATTTCGTAGGTGACATCGCAACGTATCTCAACGGATGGATGGAGCCAAGAACATAACGCAGTGATGCCAACCTAGGACGGTGTTTTATCCCTAGATTGACCGTCGAAAAATCCCTAGATTACTAGAAAAATCCCTAGATTATCGTTTTAATGTCATTATTCAGGCTAATTCACTTTTAACAAAGTACAAACATAGTGCGCTTTGCGGCCCAATTCTTCTGGATCTTGTTCAAAGCAAAGCACATCATATTAACAACCACTTGACATCTTTTGTACATGTTCTGTGGAGTTTAATAAAAAGGGCTTCAAAGTGGCGCCGGTTGTTACAGAGACAGATTGGTCTGTAGAGTTCACTTTGCGCACTCAGTGAAAGCATAGATGCGATCGGGTCAACTGCAAGTCTGTAGCACCTTTCTTGTACTTGCAGCTTGTGAGGTGGTGGTCAATCTGTAATTTTCCAAATTTGCAATCTGTGTTCTTTGATTTACAGTAGATATACATGGGCCTATTTTTACTGGCTGATAGGTACGCCTTCCTTTTCTACTTACGATCAGCTTCCCGCTTGGCCAAATATTTTCGTCACTTCTTTTTGCTCTGATGAATACGGCATGACGGAAAGACTAAAAACAACCAAACAGTCTTCTCGTCTCTTTTCGTCAGGCAATATTTATAATAATGAATCCGTACAAGCTCACCCAATTTTTAGTCCCACTCTCGCTCTGTTTCTCTCTGAGCCTCCTGGTTCAGTAGTTATCTTGGAGACTTTGCACGGTGAATGGAGGCATGCAGTGAGCGCGAACTTCGCACTTGTATATGTGAACTACAAGAAAAAATTTTTGTTTGTTTCGCAGAACAGCCATCGCTCAGGGCACTCACGATGATATGCGAATGCATGTTAAACAGTTACGACGACAAAGTTTCATTCTCGCGTTACAGAACTGCTGTCGCCTTCACTCAGCCCAGCATGACACCAAAGCTCTTCCGAATGAAAATAATAAAGGAAATAGCCAAGATTATCGTTTCTTATAGCCTTTCTAGTTAAAAATGTGTGATTACTCAGTAGCGCCTGTAGACAATCCGCGTAATACAACATTTCCATGGCCTTACAAAAATCCCTAGATTCAGCAAAAAGACGCCAAATCCCTGAAAGAGGTAGAAAATCCCTAGATCTAGGGATAAACCCCTAGGGTTGGCATCACTGACATAACGGCATGCATAGCTCAAGTCATCCTCAAAAGCCTCCGTGCTGGATCTGGTTATATTATAGAGTTCGGCTGATAACACTACTAGCGTTGCTTGCAACCTAGGCAATAGAAAGTACTGCAATAAAGACAGCAGCTTTCCACTCTATCCTTTAAGCAAACCACTGCAGGATGAAGATAATACTTAGAATGGGGCAGTTCAAATGTCTGCTTCGAATTCCTCGCTAAGCAAGGGGCACGTTCAAGCAAAAGAAGCACCGACAGCCGTAGCAGTGAATGAATGAATGAATGAATGAATGAATGAAAAATCCACGCATCGTGCGGGAGTTCCATAAATGATGTCATGTGTAAGCGTAGAGTATTGTTGTACGCTTCTTTTAAACCTCGGTGGTAGCAGCTTTCCCTAGAACGCTGTCTTCGGCCGGCATCGCCGTGGCGTCTCTCATCTTTTGCCAACACTCTGATTCAGGTTCCGGGTAATGTGCTGGCTACATCCAGGAAGCTAGACGAAAAAAATGCCCCCACCTCCCCGAGGGGGAATCGTGAGGAAATGCGAATGCATTTCGCGCGCGCTTCACTCCATTTATATATGGTGGTTGTGGTTCGAAGGAGGAAAAGGCGCCTAATTTCTGCAGCCCGGTCGGGAGCACGGCGCAGCGCCTGTTTTTTTTTTTTGCTTTTTTTATTTCTATTTTTTTTTATCGCGGGAGCTCCGCCGAGCTCCCGCGATGCGAGCGCCCTCACACGCCAGAGCGCGCTCCTCCTCTCTACTCACTCTCCGCTACCCCGCCCGCACCACCTGCTCCCGTTGCTAGGGGCGAGGATAAGCGCGCGCGCCCGCAGCTGTTGCTATGGGAGAGGGAGTGAGAGCGGAGAGATAACACCTGCCGCGGACAACGCCAACGCCGCACAACGCCGGATGCCTGACATAGCCCGACTAAGAAATGCATTCGCATTTAAAATGTGCAGGTTCCGGGCTGTATCTAGCACTTTTGGCGGGACTTCATTATGAGTGGAGGATTCGCCAGTGTCTGGAACGGCCCCACGTCAGCCGCTTCCCGCGGCCACTGAAACCAGAGTTTGGCCTTCAATTTTAAAGCGAAAGCCTTTAATGTCTCATGCTCACGTCCGTCCGTCCCTCTGTCCGTGCCCTGGCACGGTGCCAGGTGGCCGCCGGGGCGCGCCAACAGAAGCCGGTCGCATCGGTCGCGCCTCGCGTCGGACTCTACAGCGCTCGCGCTTTGCTTGCGTAGCGTCGCTGTGCCCAGCGTGTCCAATCGTGCAAGAAGGGAGGCGCGCGCATCGCGTTCCATTCTGACCGACCCCGTCTCAATGGGCACAGGCGTTCGCCGAACACACTTTGGAATTTACAAAGTGTCCTTCAATTTTTCGCCAAGTCTAAATATTCATGATCCGGAAAAGGCTCGATGTTGGGTCTTACATCTTCTCCTAGAGAGGGCTTTTGAATGCGTTAGCTGACTCGACGAGAACGTCCGTCCGTGCTTCTCTACGCCCCTCTGTCACGTACGGCGATCATCGCTAAGAGAAACTAATGTATAAAACAAAAGATTTCTTGGCGTTGCTGGGTGTGCAGCCAGGCTTTGAAGCTCAGTATGCTCTCGATACTTGCCCTTTCGGAGCGGCCTTCATCGTTCCACTACACTCCAGCAACACTCTTTGTTCGACGATCTTTCGCCACTTCAAGTCTCCATCTCCTAAAACTGTCTTGTTTTTTTTTCTTGTCTTTTTACACCATATGTTGTTTATGGTTTGACCATCCAATAGCACCAAGTATATTCAGTGCATAGTAAAGTAAATGTGATTTATTAAGCCGTTACGCACTCGTATCTCTCACTTTCATCCACCTTTTGTACAAAAAACTACAGCTCGGGCTCTATTTGTTTGGATGGTTGGACTATGTAAACTGTAATCATCATCATCATCATCAGCAGCAGCAGCAGCAGCAGCAGCCTGACTACGCCCACTGCAGGGCCAAAGGCCTCTCCCATGTTCTGCCAGTCAACCCGGTCATGTGCTTTAGCTACCATGTTATACCTGTAAACTTCTCACTCTTCTACCCACTTAATTTTATGTCTCCCCCCTCACGCGTTTGCCTTCTCTTGGAATCCAGTGAGTTACCCTTAATGACCAGCGGTTATCCTGCCTTCGTGCTACGTGCCCTATGTGCTACGTGTCCATGTGAACTGTATATGAGGGTAAACTGTATATGAGTATAAAATGTTTCCCCCTTAATGAATTCACCTGCAAAAAAATGTCAATCAGATGACGAAAAACCTTTTATCGATAGGGATTTATTCAATCGATGGCTAACGATTAATCTTTAATTGATCAAAAACGTTAGTGCACTATCCCTGGTGGAGATGCACTATGCGTATACCAGGGGTCTCAAATATGCGGCCCACGTATCTTTCGCACAAGACTGTTTTCGTACCATATTTTTTTTTTCTGTAAGTATGTTCATGTGAACTACGCAGACGTGACTGATCTCAAGCATTTTTTTTTTCGTGAGGCCCCCCCCCCCCCCCCCATGCGGTCGCCATATGTTAAAGCCTGACCTGACGTCAAATCCCCATCAGAAATTGCCCATATAAGAGTCATGTAAAAGGCTGTCTTTCACGTGGCGATGTTAGCTGATGTTTTGTTTAAAATTCTTCTCACCCACCCCCTCCGGTACATCTCCCTCCAACCTTCCCTGTCCCGGCCCTTGCGAGAGACTAAGGCCCGTATTCACAAACGCTCCTCGACTCGAAACTCGACCTCAAGAGATCTTTGAGCACTGTTTCGCGTTGCGATTTCTGCAACGCGAAAAGTCTCAAGGATCCCTTGAGGTCGAGTTTCGAGTCGAGGATAATTTATGAATACGGGCCAAACCCCCGTATTCCAGAACGTCCCTTCCCTCGGCGCTCCACCTTGACTCGAGAATGTCGATGGCAGATCCACCCTTCGGCAAAAATACTCATTGCACATGAGCGATAGCCGGCATCATTTCCTGAGAACCGCTGAGCCATTTTAAGTCGAGCGGTGACGCTTTGCTCAGCTGGGTCAAGTGAAGGGTGGAATTCGAGTCGAGGCTTGTTTCAGAATACGGGGGTTAGTTATATACCCCCGTATACTAGAACGTCCCTTCACTCAACGCTTCACCTTGACTTGAGAAAGTAAATGGGAGCGCCGTCTCTGGGCAAAATAAATCACTGCATATCAGCGATAATCTGCAGCGATTCTTGAGAAGCACAGCGTCATTTTCAGTCGAGCAGCGGCGCTGTGCTCAACTCGGTGAAGTGAAGGACGAAAGTCGAGTCGAGGCTCGTTTGTGAATACGGGGGGTAAGTCTCGTGACTGCGGCCCGCTAGCGGAGGTGAGCTTGATAGCCCTTGTTTATACAGAGAGAGGATAGTGTACACATATTCGGCAGTGCCCGGAGCATATACGAAGAACGCTTCTGTAGGTCGTTTCAAATCACGTGCCGTCCTATACAAACAATCTCCGTGTGGTATAAATAGCAGGTTTGGGTTATTCGAACCCCCGTCCGCCAACGCGCAGGGAGGCACAAAATGATGGGGCTAGATGATGCTTCTGACAGCGTATTTGCTTGCGTACAACTATCTCAAAGCATCATATCATCGACAACATCAATTCAGTTCTTCAGTAACACGTGAGCATTTCACTTAGTCACCTCGATGCTTCCTTGTGTTTAGCATGCACGCACAAACCGTGAATATAGAGGCTGAAAACGTGCATATATGATGGTCAAGTACGGAGCTCACGGATTCAATTTAGGGTTAACCAACGCACGTACATTCGTTTCCACCCTCTTCAGTTCGTGTCGTATCGGCATAATTTTGACTCGAACGCACACACCAGAGCCAACATTACCTTTAGCGGCCAGGTTCGTAAAGGCACATGACACGGTGATCTCGTACAATTTCACATACCAGTCGTTATTACTAATAGTTTCGATGTACCCGACGCGGCGGTCTGTAGTGTTACGGTGCTTGACTATGCGTAACCCGAAGGTGGGGGGGGTTGAGTCGAAAATGCTAGAGGCCCGTATAGTTAGATTCAGGTGCACGTTAAGGAACCCCAGGTAGCCGAAATTCCCGGAGCCCTTCACTACGGCGTTCTGCACAGTCATATCGTGGTTTTGAGACCTAAAACCCCAACAATTATTATTATTGAAAGCTTCGATGTCGCGTTTCAATCCGAAAGCACTGTATACATTAACATGCAGCTAACCTACTCTCCTATAACCTGTGTCGTCTGCTTCACTGTTACAGAGATAACAGACGACGTTGCAGCAGATTAAAGCATCGTAGAAACGGAACGTCACGCTGCACCGTTTTGCGGTGATCGCGGGGGTAATTTGGGGTGGGTGCCCGCGCAGAACGATGACGACGGTGAATGGATGCGCGTGATGTCGAAAGCGCGGACCCCGTATTACAGGGGATGATTTTTTGAAACGACACGCGCTCTCTCTGCGGCGACCCGCACGCGTGTTGCGAGTACACCTTGTGATGAGGTTAAGCCTGCACCGGTGTATAAGCGAGCCCTCCATGAACTAAACGCGAGTGCGCTGTCCTTAATCTATACGGGAGTTCCTTTACGAGGCTCTTTATATACGCGCAAGCGGCACGTACCTACCGAAACGCCCAACAAATAACGCAACTTCGCCGCGCCATTACCCCGGAAGAAAGAGTGCTGCAGGGTGCTGCAGGGTCTCCGAGTGCTGCAGGGTGCTCGCGAAATATTCCAAGAAATGGCGCTGCGCGCTTAAAGCGTAACGACCCTCTTACTGGGGCACGCCGTCATAAGAACCCCTTCAGCATTTGAAGAACGGTGGTTTCTTGATCATTATTATCGTTTAAAGTGCGCGTTCTGTGCCTGAGGAAGGTGAGGGGTCGTCTCTAACGGCGCCACATATCGAGATCGCATATATATACGAACGCGATCGCGTGCGCATTGAACGTTGTTCGTTTCATTGCAGAGTTGTAGGTTTATATATATACCGAGAATATATGAGCCACCACAAAGCTTCTGTTCAAAGGACCTTAACGCATACCCGAGCAGAAGACCTGATCTTGAAAGCAGCTGCACGATCACCAGTTAGATTTGTGAAACGCACTCCGATTTGTGAATCTGCATCCTCATCACGCCTCCTGAATATTATGAAAGTTATTTATTTGCTTATCACTTGCTGTTGTATTTCTTGCAGAAGGTTTAAGCAAGAATGTTCTTCCAGGCAGTGACAGCCAGGCCTTATCGCAGAACCTCAGGAGAAGCCGATAAAAATCGTGGTAGTTGTGCTGGTGAAGAAAGGATAATGGCGAAAGGCAGGGAGCTCTGTATCCGGTCTGCTACTCTACAGTTGAAAGGGGAGCAGCAGTATTAGCAGAATGACAGGAGTAGCAGCAACAACGACCATGCCATCATTGCAGTATATAATCATTTAGGCTCACAGGGTGTCCCAGCTAATGTGAGCCAATCTTAAATATATAAATAACTAGTTCAGTATATGGTAAAATGTTTTCAATTTGACAATTAACTGATAAGTGGAGAAGTAAACAGACACTAGCGTTTTATTTTATTTTTTTATTTTTTTTTCAGACTTACGGTTCAGTATTGTGGCACGGCCACGCACTGTCTATCAACGAGTCAATATTGATTTTCAGATAAACAGTAACGAATGCAGCTCTCTGTGCCTTTTGTCTTCTTTCGTCGTCATTTTGTAATTAATTTTGATGGCTCGTCCCTTTCGCTGTCGTGTTTCAAGACACGTCCCTTCGGAGCGATAAAGGGCGTATGCACCATGCGGTTTACGCCCACCTCGCCTGCCGCTTAGATACCACACCTTCATTGCTTCCGGACAGATTGATCTAGTTGATACAACCCGTGGGAACAAACAGAAACAAACGAGCGAGCAAACAAATAAAAAACAAACAAAAGACAGACTGCGAGAAACTAGGAAGCGATCCACCCACGTCCCGGCAATATGGCTCCCACGTATCGCACTCTCATTTGGCCCGGACCACCTGACAGGTCCAATTCGCCCAGAATGTCTAACGGGACTCATTACAATCTTCGGGTGGAGCTCTTCCCAGTGGGTGGCGCTGGCTAGGCCTTCCTATGGCGTCCGATACAGCGGCTGCAACGGCAATAACAGCAGCAGCGATCACAGCAGCAGCAACATCAGCAGTAGAAGCACGGGCAGCGAGTCAGCGCCTCCCCGTCCAGAGGGCATAGCCGTAGCTGGCCGACGTCCGTCAGTGTGTGGGCAGGCCGCAACAAGATACCGAGCGCCCGCGCTCCATCGGCTGTATACCGGTCGGGTCATGCATTGTTATTGCTTCGGCCAGATGAAGGGGTGGGGGGGGCACCCATTGTTTCCCACGAGTCGAACTCTACGGCGGGCGCCCGAGCACGAAGCAAGGTGGCTATCCCTTTCATGACGGCTCGGCACTCGGTGAACCAGCAGGCCGGCGCTTTGCTCGCCGCATATGCGTACGACGTGCGCCCGGCGCTAACCTCGGGAACGTGCATGACGGCGCCTTCGTGTATACGCACCCGCGAGGTCCTATACAGATTGCGCCACGAGCGAAAAGGCAGGAGCGAATGAACCCTGCACCGACGGCCGCGGCGGCAGCAAGGCGCAGCGCGCGGACGTTGATCTGCCGTCCGGCTGCCATGCAGGGCGGGCCGGGTACGAAACTTCGGGCGTCCCTAACCTGCCGCTGCTGCGAGCGTTCCCCCACGTTCCATCGCTTGGCGAGCGAGCGTGCGTGCGCGGGCACGGCACTGTCTGTAAACGCACGTTTCCTGCCCTATACGTACGTGCAGGGGCGTTGGCGGTGCAACGAACAGCACGCCTTTAAGGACGTCGACATCGCGCGTGGTGGTTATGCGGCAATCGCGAGTATGTATATACGAGCTGCCAAGGCTGCGCAGGGCTTGCCGCCGATGAAGGTCCTCTTGTGCCGTTGACTCCAGCTACGCGGGTTTCGGTGCTGTATAACGGCTCGGTTGTTGCGCTGCCGCTTTGGAAAAAAAAAAAAAGAAAGAAAGCGGCAAAACCAACAACCACGACTACTAACACAGACGCCTCTCCGAGGTCATTGCACAGGTAGCAGTACGTAATTGTTTTGTTGATAGGGCTTGAGCACGGTGAAACAAAGCTTCGTTGGCACGGTTCTAGTCATACACTACGCTTTAGTGACACGTTCTGGTGGTCCGTGTCTCGTATCTGTGGTACGTTCCAGGTTAGTGCCCGAAAAAACAGGAACAGTGCGCTGTTTTCAAAATCTGCTTGATATGCAGCATATACAATCAGACCACTGTATAGGTGAGAATTTCGACCCTTACAAGCTTCTCAAAGCGCAAGCGGCCCACTGCATGGACCACTTCATACCCACGGCTAGTCATTTTTGAAGCAGTCTTACTATCCAGCGCATATACACTTAAAACAGGCTCACAGAGTTCATCCGGAATGGCATATATAGGACGTCCCACAGTAAGGCGCATAAGCGTGCGCAGGGTTCCCCTTCAGGGGGGGTCTTTACAGCGCCCCTCTCCCCTATGAAGTCAATGTATAGTGCCGACTTAGCGCACCCCTCTCTTAGGCAATTTTTGGAGGGGGGGGGAGGAGCTCTGCCCCCTCGTGCGCACGCATATGGTAAGACACGTACGTTTCACAAGGCGCTCACGCGTTGCTCTGAGGTATACATCTCAGGCGCGTGATCATCATCTGTAAAATAACTTTCTTCTACCGAAGTAGCACCATAAAAGCAAAGTTAACTTACTAATACAGGCAGAACCGACGTGTTTCTGATATACTGACTGCACAATGTGCGAAACGTAGCACTGCGAAGCGCATGTCGGCATAGGCGTGCGCACGAGGTGGGCAGGGGGGGGGGGGGGCGCCCCCCCCTAGTCACCTATGAAGGGGGGGGGGGGCGCAAAGTCTGCCCCATACATTGACTTACTAGGGAAGGGGAACCCTGCGCACGCCTATGCATGTCGGTAATACAAGTGAAGCGAAAGGTGAGCCTCGAACATAGTCGGGCTCATAGGCACAACAGCCTACTGGCGTAGCTAGGAAGGGATATATTTTCGATTTCGCATGTGTATATATACACGCACACATACAAACACACGCACGAACATACGTACAGTATGGTTGAACTCCCCCCTCCCTCGAAAAAAATTGCGGGTCACACTACTGGGCACAGACACTTGCTCTAGTTACGCCTTTTGCGCCGTATACACATGCAATGCCGCGTCGAACGGTACTATTGGATTCCCGCGAATAACACGGTCTCGCTCTACTGAGCAAGTTTACTATTGTCTCGTACTCGATCTTCGCTCCGGTGTAACCTAGTGCCCTTCCTTTACGGCACACTTGTTGCACCTCCAGCACAGCATTTTGTCACGTCTAAACACTTCTCTCTAAAATAAAGGCTATGTTCGTGTTGCGACTTTTCTCTCGCGACATTTATTGCGTCATCCTTACTGATCGTTGCTGTTAATTGGAAAGATGACGGGCCGAATACACAAGGCTTTTATTTCGTAAGTGCTCTTAACTTGTGATTGGCCAACCACCTTCGCCAGTATATATACTGGCGAAGGTGGTTCTCTTAGATACGCTGTAGCTTCTCTTACGAGAAGCTACAGCGTATCTTCCTGTGAATTCTGGCCGCTGGACAATACGAGGAAACACACACACCATAGGTATTCACTCTATAGTATGCAGTAAGTACTCCCCGAAATACGTTCCATTTCATACAGCACAGCGTGTTCAGATCCTCCTAACTCTTTCGCATAGGTTCGCAAACTCAAGTCACGATTCGACTCATTCATAACGGCCCGTGAGTTTCGAGTCTGAGTGAACCACGTTAACAAAATCTCGTCAGTCAGCCTGAACCCGAATGAGTCAGGCAAATCACTCTTCTGGTGGGTATGAATTAAAAGTGAGCGGGGCGGTATAGAATTTTGGTGTATATGAGCGCGAAGGAATCCCCTTGAGGCTAAGACATACAATGCACGAGCGCGTCAAAGTGCGTATTTTTTCGATCTATGCTTCTTAGGTAGTGTTTTCGATTTGCGGCTTATTGCGTATACTTATATGGTTATAACGTGGTGATTCTCTTTTTGTCTATCATCGACCACGATCATATTTGGCGAGGCCAGTGGAGGGGGGAGGGTTGGGCTGGTTCAACCCCCTGAACCAGCCTAACCCTCCTGTTTGTTTCAACCCTCCGAATTTGTTTCCAATTTACATGTGCCCACGCGCCACACAACCGCAGCTCGAACGTATATAAAGTATGGTTGAACCCTCCCCCCCCCCCCCCCCCCCCGCTTGGCTGCACCCGTGAAGATCATGCACCACCTCCTTTAAAATAGAGCACGTCACAGCAAACGAAGCACAAATTTCGATGGCGCCCATGTACTACAGGCATGAACACCTGACAAGGGAACTCATGCACCCATTCACAGAGCAGGCTCTTTTAGATATATGCGGCACGTCCGGATAAAATAAGTCTTGAACGTGCAGTACAAACGACGTCCGCGTGATGTTCCCATCGGGCAACGTATACGCACGCAGGTCGCCAAGCAGCAATCACCGGTCTCCTTCATCACGGTCGCATGGATAAGTAGTCCACATTAACTTTGACCAACAGGGGCAGTGTGTCCTGTCCGTTCCAATCCTTTCTTCGCTTGTATGTTGCCGCTACAGGAAAGACATACGTCTGTCGACCGCGTTGTACTGCGCACGTGCCGCGCACGGTGCGAGGGCTCGCGTGGTGCCCGGTACGCTATGACGAGTATCTCCGCATCAAGTCATCCGGAGTGTTGTACAGCCCAGAGCGATCGAGTGATGCCCTCTACACCCTCGTAACCCCTACCCGCACTCCCCCTTTTGCTCGCTTTCTTGGCACTCTACACGTGTTAACACATGGCGCCCTGAGGCAGCGGCCAGTGTACATACCACCAAGAGACGCGACGCTCCGGGGAGGGAAATAAAATAAGAGCGCGCGGAGAAGACGGAGGAAGAGCGGAGACGAAGAAGAGCTGGCGCGGCGTGCGAGCGCTTGGTAGCAGGCAGCACGGCCCTTTGAATTGGATCAGGACAGACGTTCAAGCGGGTAAATATCGTCGCAAATTGGGGCCGCACGGCCGCCGCCGCCGCAGCCCCTTCGCGCTGTGCTAGTCGTACGCAGAAGGCGGCGTCGTGAGTTCGAGGAAGCGACCCACTGACGTCACGACCGAGAAGGAGGTTCCTCAGTTCGGCTGCCGGCTCAGCGACGGTTTTTCTGCGCCGACGTGGTAGGCGCGTCAAGCAGTTCACGGTGGCATCGATGCTTACGTGAATGCGACAAAAACGGGCCTAGTCGGATTGTCGCGGTTGCCATGTAGAGGACTTGAAGTCACCCTTTTCTTTAAAAAAAACGGGGAAGGGGGGAGGGGGGCATGGCTCATGGACCCCTAAGAGACATGGGCTAGTTGTGTGTATGTATGTATGCATAGGCGTGCGCAGGGTTCCCCTTCAGGGGGGGCGAAGGCTCGTCGCAGCGCCCCTTTTCCCTATTAAGTCGATGTATGGGGCAGACTTTGCGCCCCCCCCTTCTTAGGTGGCTGGGGGGGGGGTGCGGCCGCCCCCTGCCCCCCCTCGTGCGCACGCCTATGTATGTATGTATGTATGTATGTATGTATGTATGTATGTATGTATGTATGTATGTATGTATGTATGTATGTATGTATGTATGTATGTATGTATGTATGTATGTATGCATGTATGTATGTATGTATGTATGTATGTATGTACGTACGTGCGTACGCACGTACGCATGTATTGCTGATCACTACGAAAGATGGAGGCCCACATCCCACCCCTTTAAGTACTGGTGAAGGGGCCAGGCCACCTCCTCGTGTTCCAGCTGGCTTTAAACCCTGTCCATGTAGTGTTCATTCTAAACGCCAGCTAGTCGGTAGTGCCCAACGTGCTTCGAATCGGGATCAACCAGCCTGGTCTTACTGCCACGGTGTATAGGTTGGTACAACTGTACCAATATCAAGTGCGTGCATGCATCATAGGTCGGCAAACTCACTCATGAGTCGACTCACACATACTCACTCAGACCCAGATGGAACCGTGAGTCTGTGTCTGAGTGAGTGCGAGGGTGAGCAATATTTTAGTGAGCTCGATGGGGGCGAAAATGCTTGAGGCCCGTGTACTTAGAGAGCCCGTGTACTTGAGGCCCGTGTACTTAGGTGCCCTTTAAAGAACCCCAGGTGGTCAAAATTTCCGGAGCCGTCCACTACGGCGTCTCTCATAATCATATGGTGGTTTTGGGACGTTAAACCCAAGATATTATTATTATTAATATTTTAGTGAGCTTGAGTCTGAGTGAGTTCAGTAGCAACAAATTTTAGTGGGTCTGAGTCCGAATGAGTCCGGTTGAGGAACATCTTGGTGAGTCGGAGTACGAGTGAGCCCTAAGCGCCAAATGTATTTCCTGAGCGAGTCTGACTGATCTCCACATTTTTTCGCCGACCTACGGCATGCAAACGCCGACGGATCGAGTCGACTAGTTGTTTTTGTTTTTGTTTTCTGTAGCCAACAGCGAACAGCGAACAACCGTAAGCTTCGTGTCATTACCGCCTCGAAGCAGGCTGTTGTAATAGGTTTGCAGCGTTCTACAATAGCTCTTGTACGACTTCTTGCAAACGCCGCGTCGAGTCGTGATATCAGAGCCCGACCTAAGACCCCACCCGCTGTTCTCGAGTTCCGATGTAGACGTACTCGAATCACGCATACAGTGAATGCATCTAATACCACGCCTACACCAGTAGTAAAAAAAGCAAAAAAAAACTGGGTCTAATCACTGTAACATAATAAACTGAATGCTATAATAGCGAACAAAGAAATAAAATTAAGACTTGCCGGGTTCGCTAAAGCTACGGATATCACAAACTTCTCGCAGAGAAGAGAAATTAAAAGGTGCACGTGTTGCGGAACTCACTGGCTTGGTTCGCACGAATGCGACTGAACAGCGTCGTATCAACTTTCAAGCGTTATCGCGTCCGAGGCGATTATACAAGATCGCGTCACATGTGAACGAGGCGATTTGCTAAGGGCTTATCGCAGCAAATGTGCCAAACCGTGTTGGCTCTGAGATGCACGTTCGAGTGGCACACGTATTCCGCCGAAGTATGATGGCTTCGTGCTCTCTTCTATCTCTCTTCCTATCCCCGCAAAGGACCACCCTGATTCTCCATCTTTTCTAGGTTACGTCAAGTCAGTTAAGTAGAATGGATAAAAAGAAAGAAACGTTCTTTCCATTGTCTTTCCTCTGATAGCATTTCGCAGGTACGACGACTGAATGGAAGCACCACGTAAGTTTTAACAATGTACAATGGGACCAGGCCTCCCTTCCTACGCAGCTACACACAGTCAGATTTCGTACACCTAAGGTTCGCCAGGGGACCTCCACGGCTTGAGCAATAACATGTAGTTGGCCATCTAAATTGACACTTTATTGCCACTACGTTTTTACATTGGCACAATTAAGCGACATGGTTTCCTTTTTCTGGATCAGAAATGGCAAGATTACTCATAAAAAGTAATTAAATTATATTACTAATTACTTTCCTAATCTTTAATGTAACTAAATTACATTATAAATTACAACTGGCTGAAATGACATTACACTACTATTACTTTTGAAAACGTAATGAAATTAATTTCGAAATTTAACAAAACGTCCATCATTCAAGCACTAATTAACTCAGATACAATTTATTCACAACACACACGCATCGAAATCTCACCGATCTTTGCTCGACTTCCCACGCTTGAGGTTTGTCACTCAAGTTAACTGGTCTCTGCTATCTTTGTTTTCTTTAATGGTGAATTTTTTATGCGATGACGGAAGCGGACATGCTACATTTTAGACAAAGCTAATTCAGAATTTAATGGGTAATTTTTATGAAAATACCCGATTCAAAGTAAACTTATTACATTACTGATTTACGTCCACTTTACCTTCTTCAAATCTTTATCACAACAACTACAATACACTTAGAACAGTACAATTAACGTCCCCTTTACCTTCCTTGGCTTCATTATCTGCTGGCTTTCATAAAAGTTGTGTCAAACGAAAGAAACGATCCTCTAAAATTCCCTTCCTTCATTCAAACCACAAGAGTAATTCATTACTTGATGGTCATTAAAACAAAAAAGTAATTTAATTGCTGTTTAGTGTTGTAGCGGTGCATTGTGCATGCGCGATGTACTTCAGTGCTTATTATTTCATTTATTATAAACATCTGGAGCAGCATGCTATTGATATGCTCTCAGGAAAACCTCCGCTGGATTCTAAGATCAATATCACTCGGACATCAGTCGTTCCTTAACATATACATACGCCACGAGTGTTCTCACATTCTTCCGTCCTGACACTATAATTATGCCGAACATCATGACAGGTACAGTCGCGCGCGATATGAAGGTTATCGCGCGAGCGTTGACCGGTACGCTCGCGCGATAACCTTCATATCGCGCGCGACTGTACGTTTGCATGGAAGGGGGGGCATAATTGTCACGCACACTTACTTCTTTGTTTGATCGGACTTTATGTGATCGGACCTCGCCCACCAAAATCTGCTACCAGCGCTCGGCGCAGGCCGCGCCAAAATACTTGAAAAACTTCTAGATTGTATTAAACTATTCTGATAAGACTGCGCCCATTACGCGAGTAGTCGAGCTTATTCTAAAGCCAACGCGAGCAGAAGTAGAGTCACCTCTACGCCACCGCGGCGGACGAGCCTTTTTCCTAATATGTAATATCTGGGATTGGATTTTAAAGGTCAAACTCACGATACGATTATAAGGCACGCCGTTGTGCAAGGCTCCGGAAATTTCGACCATCTGGTGTTCTTTTACGTGCACTGACATCGCACAGTACACGGGCCTCTAGCATTTCGCCTCCATTGTTTCTTCGACCTGGGCACCAGTTCGTCCAATAAAGAAGTTTCATCTTTACCGGTTTGAGTATAGCCTCAGTCGCCATAACAACCACGTGACATGGCTATATGACCTATAAACCACAATTATGCGAGGACGGCAATTCAAACATACAGTTCGTATTTACGCATCTTGTAACGCGCTTCATGGCAGTTTAACTCAACAACACCTTATGTATGTCAGTCAGAAAGTTACGATTTCGCTACTTAGTGTAGCATAATTACTGGGTTTTACAGGGATGAAGTCCTGTTGAGATAGCTGGAAAAAAGCTCGCAATACGAGGGCAATTGAGGTTGATCGAAGCGCTAGTTAGAACACTGTGTAAGCGACACTGTTTCCTAAAGGTTTCTATTTTTTTTTTTTTCGTCGTGGCGTTTAATTCGGCATGATACTTGAAACGCCATGACATTAATCGGAGTTCCTGAATGAAACCGCGTGAAAAAAGAATGGAATGCTGTCGATACCGTGGCACGACATCACCGCACACATGGCCGCGGGTGCAACTATACAACCTCGAATGGGAGTTCTGGGGGGGGGATCGACAGTGACGATAACGTGGCTGCTCATAACCGCGCGCTTATCTCACTTCCTGCTGCGACGTCGCAGTCGCCAGATTGCGCGATGATACGGTGCACATGCGCTGCGGTTGTCCCGAAGTTAATTTCTGTCTGAGGCCTTGTGTCGGATCAGCGACTCCAGCGCAGCAACCGTGGGCACGTTCCCCTCATTTCCGGATTAGCCCGCAGCATTGCAGTACTTTGCGCCGTCTCGAAATCTGCAACGAAGGCTAGAAGTCGTGTCACGGTGTCAGCCAATAAGCAGCAAGAGCTATAGTATATAGAACCGTATATATAGAGTTTCCTAATAATACACTAGTAGGAACTCTGCATGGCGCTAGTGCCTGTGCGAGCTGCAACGCGTGGCGCTTCAGCCAGCATGGGAATGATGGGTAGTAGACGGATTTGTCTAAAATTCGTTCTTTCGGCTCCGTTTGGATCCGTGTGACCTGGAGCCGCTTTGGTCGTAAGACAAAGTTCAGCAAATGTTCAGCAGTTCCACTTCACCGCCCTAACGTTTTAGGCTCACCAATTCAAATCGGCTCATGAGGTTCACAATGATCCATTATTTTATCCGAAACAAACATCAAAACACAACAATGAACAAAGCCACAAGTGCATTCGAAGCCGCAAGCACGAAGATTAGGCAGTGGCGTAGCCACGGGTTGGCACACCGGGCCCGTGCCATCAACCGACACCTGGAGACTGACATCTCCGGGAATTTGATTACAGATTGTTGCCTCTCTCTCTCTGGCTGGTTGGCGGCAATTCACCGTGACTCTTGGGCAGCAGGTGTAACAGAAAATGAAAACGTTACCACTAGCGACGTCAGGTGAGATGAAGCAAAACTGAATTCGCTTCGGTTGTAACTCCTTAGCCTACATCGACATCCACAGCTTTCATAATGCCCCTCATTTGAACATTTTAAGGCCATAATAAATCATTTTAAATAAAGATGGTAAAGGGATCCCTCCTAATGGTCCCCTTTTCCGCGCGCGATGACCAGGTGAAAACATGAGCCCAGGCCGGGGCGTTACCAAAATTTTTTTAATGGGTGGGGGTAGTTAAAACCTCCCACCCCGCCATCCCTCTACTGCGAATTCCGCTCTACTAATCATATAACTTGACGAAAAACATTGGGAAAGCTTTACTTCTCACGTTGACGTCACGGTAATCACTCAATGCAATTGGCTGGCCCATTTGTACACTCGAACGTTTCTTTGAGCTAGAAAGCGGTGCGTTTGGTTCTGCCTAGCCTTAAATTGCCGCCGGTTTAGATTTGGCTCAGGCGACCCGGCCGTACGCAGTTCAACTGTGAGCACCGCATGGAATCGGGTTATACAGAGTAATCTGTCAGTCAATACACTTCGGTAACGCGGCGCAGATCTCCTTTGATCAAACGTATTTGCCGAAGGTATGTAGAATGGTTTGCGCGTTTCCTGTCTCTACAGCGTTTGCTCAACGTTATTAGCGATCCGTGGCCCCGCTCACGTTGCAGCGTTGTATATGCTAACATTTTGAGAAGGCGCGTGCTCGCGCCGCGTAGGATAGATCGGCCCCGATAGCTTATGCCGCTGCACGTGCTCCCGCCGCGGGGTGTTATCGAACCAGCCGAGCGAACAGTGCAAATGGGGCGAATTGTTTGGTTGGGGAGAAAGAGGGCGAGGGAGAAGGCTAATAAACGTGCGTGGGACTCGGTGGCACGCGGAAAGAGGAAGGAGGAAATATGCGCGGAGCGTTATACCGACCCGAACCGCGCGCGCGATTCGCCCTGTTAACACCGCCCGCCATCAAGCGCGTGAGAGCGACGTAAGAGCCCACTGGTTAAGGGTTCGAGAAGCATGCCGCGAATCAGATTTGTTTATGCACTTTTGACACGCGTTTGTACTACGCTCGAGGGTTAGCTTTTGACATTAAAGATAGAACGAAATAAAAGTACGAATTGGAGCCAAGACACAGGGGAGCACGCTCTTCGCATTTGTGCCCGTGTATGCCTGCTCTGGGATTTTTGCGAGAGATGAGATTGTTAATTTGAATAGAGATAGAGAAGGCTGGTGTTCTGCACAAGTAGGTTATTAGGGCCAAAATGAAAAATCCATAAGAATATGCGGCACTGTGCCAATATAGTGCCTGCTACTGCGTGTAAGCATTGCAACTGAGAAGGGCAGGGGGTGCACGCAGCTGTGACGAAGAATGATGAGAGTAGCGATTATATGCACAGGTTATATGCAACCATACGGCTGTGTAAATGCGGAAGTCCGATTCCGAAGTAGTACTTACACAAAAGTTAAGGGCGCCAGTTGTTGGAAAAGCTCAGCGTCTGAAGGATCATCCAAGATGCAGGGTATTCAGGACAATAATGAACGCAGACAAACAGAAAGTAACTTTTTAACTGCGCATTCAGAAATGCACTACAGACAGAATCACACTTGTCTGGAGCACCCAGCCGGCCTCTTCAGCTGCCGTTTTCTGCAGAAATATGCAAAGACCGACACCGTAATGATATACCTAACATAGTCATACTGCATGTTCGGTCCTTGTGGTATAATGCAAGCATGAATGGAAGCTTGTAGCTAACGTGACGTTATAGCTGTGAACAACAACAGCGTCCACAGCCACACACTCCACCGCTGTAGACAAGATTCCGTCTGTACGATGGGGTATGGCAACGCACGTGAGAACATAGCGCATCATGATTAACTAACTATACACCAGTACACGTCTTAAACAGAACACGCAGAGGCCGGGACAATGACGGACGCCATCTCTTTGTATCCACGGTGTGGAATAAAATACTCCCATCTCACGTTATTGTCCTGTAAAACTGTACAGTAATGCCGCAGCGCTGTATTCGACCGCGGAGAGATCCATGGATGGCCCTGCCTTCAACCAAACACGCACGGGTCCTTCCATGTATGCATTCGGGGCTCACGTATACAATAACGGTCATTTGCAACGGCCACTGCAAATGCAAGTGAAGACCCATACCACAAACACATAGCAGACATGATTACGCACAAATGAACGTCAGTGCCATATCGGGCAGTCAGTGCCGTATATAGCTCACTCGATGCTTCTATATTCATCTAACCGCAGAGCAGGACAAGTATATGCTGACTTCTATGTGGTACACAGCGTCCCTTTGTATCTCTCGTTTCATATATACACATATTTTTACTTTGGTTTCCATTATAGCACATACGCCCGGCATACACCCACTCGTCCTGAATCTTCGCCGGGCACCACCACCTGCGCCAGTTGAATGAGAGCACGCGATTCACCGAGAAACAATACAATACGTCGCCGCGTTCCCACAAATCAAAAGCCGGCGGCGGCCCGCTTTCCCGTAGTTTAATGACAGAGGCTCGGTGCGGTGTGCTCTCTCGAAAGACAGCTTCAATGAGCGGGTGGCGTTGCATAGACACACATAAACATACACACACACTCGCGCAAACACGAACTAACAACGCTCAGTGTCGCACTGCGCGCGCTGTTAGTGTTGTTCCTCGCGGGGGACATCAAAATAGAAACGACCTGGAAAGGAAACCCTGCGCGACATCGTTCAACGGGTTTATAACAGTATACAGCCGAGAGCACCGCGGCACAGCTGACCGACTCTGCCTGCGCTCCGTCTCGATAATTCGGTGCAGCGCGGCGAGGGATAAGGTGCACGAATCGGCTGCGTGCCCTTTCACAGGAAGGAGAAACAAAGATCGCTTATTGTGATTTACTACTCTTTCCACGAAACTTCCGTTCAGTGGGCGTCAGACGGACAGGGGTTACTGATCACTGATTACTGATCAGAGCGGGTTACTTTGTCATGCTCACTTTTTCTGGCTGGTTGAAACGAACCGTAGTATCTCTCTTAGCTGCACAGATTTGCTGAGAAAGGTGCGGGCCTGCCACTTGGACCCGCGCCGAATAACGACGCGAATGCCACTGGCGAATTATTCGTAAGCCCACTTCGTAGCGACCGTGCGCGTACACCCCCAACGTCGCGAATACAATGTATATATCCTCGTCCCAACCAAGCAGCACGAAGCCAATCCGTAGACAGGCGTTGCCGCCTCGCAGTCTCTCGCTATTTCTTTCACGAGGCTTTTGAACTAGGCGAGACTAAATCGCCGGTTGCCGGTAGCCTCGTTCGTAATTACTACGTTCCGTTGTCAGACGAGGAAACGAAAGAAAAAGAGCACTTTTGTGTCGTGAAAGGAGCACGAAAAGTGTATGCAGGGCGCGGCCCTGTGCGGCTGGCAATATGCACAGTTAATTTCTTCCTTTTTTTTTTTTTTTCAGCGGTGAACTGCCACGCTGGAGCGATGACAAGAGGCCGCTTTTGCGGCTAACAAGAAAGTATGGCGTAGCGTTCATTATGCAAATAATAGAGAGCGGAGGAGTTTGTGACGTAGGTGGAGTATGCTTATCCACTCGCTCGCTTACACCGTGTACAAGACAGATGTAGTTGTTTATTTACAAGTAGAAAGGTTATTCGCTGGCGCAGATAATACCCTGCAAATACTACCTTTTCTTTCTTTCACACATTTCTTTCCTTCTTTGATGTTACAACTGGATACATAGCAGGCGTCCTCCGGCTCAAATGTGTGTGTGTGTGTGTGTGTGTGTGTGTGTGTGTGTGTGTGTGTGTGTGTGTGTGTGTGTGTGTGCGTGCGTGTGTGTGTGTGTGTGTGTGTGTGTGTGTGTGTGTGTGTGCGTGTGTGTGTGTGTGTGTGTGTGTGTGTGTGTGTGTGTGTGTGTGTGTGTGTGTGTGTGTGTGTGTGTGTGTGTGTGTGTGTGTGTGTGTGTGTGTGTGTGTGTGTGTGTGTGTAGAGACGGAGGGAGAAAGAGGGAGCGGGCAAGGCTTCCCCTTGTCTTACGCAAGTAATCTTCGTTTGAACGTAAACCTTGCAAGTTTACGAAGTTGCATTTCAACCAAATTTCTCGCATACACGTAGTACATTCTGGCTCGGGGCAGGCCCGTAGCCAGAAATTTTTTTTCGGGGGGGGGGGGGGGCACCTGTTGAAAACCTTGAAAACCCCCTATTTTCATTATTTTTTTCTCGGTAGAATACACCCCTCAATCCGAATTTCGGGCGGGGCCCGGACCCCTAGCCTCGCCCCCCCCCCCCCCCCCTGGCTACAACCAAATTTTTCGCATATACACGTAGTACATTCTGGCTGGGGGGTAATTTTCACATTCCGCACTCCGCAGAAGGAGAGACTGCCATTTTCAATTTCACTTCACTCAAGTATATCGCTAGGTTTATGCCCCCCCCTACGGGTGCACCCACGCGGCAAACTTCAGACTATCAACCAACTATACTTTTGTTCGGGCACACAAAAAAACTGACGTGCCTGAAGGTAATCGCTTCCACGGCACTGTTGTGCGCGGGTAAACAAGTGCTTCAGCGTCATCTCCGATACTCGTCATTATAAGATATTGACCGAGCCAGGAGTTACGGTTATGCTGCCGTACGAGGCGAAATTTTATTGCGCCAATGACGTTCGAGCGTAGCGCGTCTGTTTACAAACTCGGCAATGCGTCTTTCGCGTGCACTGCGCGAAAGGAAAAACAACACGGGAGACGTGTCCTTGGTGAAACAATCACTCGCGTGTGCTGTCCGAGTCGCGATTGGGAGGGACGGTCCCGTCGGACATCATTAAGCACGGCCGCCATCGACAGAAGCGAGGAACGCAACAATGTGTACACCTATACATACGATCGAACAGGCCACGTACAGTACTGCACATTCCACGGTCGCGTACGCATATTTTCAGATAGCGTAGAGGTACAAGTACTGCGACGATTTCTATTTCCGGTCAAACAGCGCAAATGCACGTCTCGGTCGGAAGGTACGGCTCGATGTACAGTCAGCGTCGAAATTTATAGACCACTGTAGGTCTGAGGAAACTTCGAATTTGTCAGCAATTCGCGACTGCATCCCACCGTACTGCACAGTGCATGCTGTTAAAGGGACACAAAAGAGGAACAATGAATTAGTTTAGATTGATAAATTGTACTCTGATAACTCTAACGTTGTTACTTTCACCGTCATAGGTTTATTAATAGAGGAGAAAATCAAGGTCAAAGTTCCATTTTCAGATTTCGCTCTGAAATCTCCGCGCATGACGTCACGGGTTTCGAAGTGTATATTTAGATATTTTGGAAACATTGGCTCAACGAAATTTCATGAAACTTGGTGCGTTATGTCTATGCCTCCCCCCCCCCCCAGAGAAAAAAATGTACTTTATTTTTACTGACTAAGGAACTTCGTAGGGCCTAGCAGACGCCGTCAAAATCTATGACGTCACGATATTTGGTGCGGAAAGTTCAAAGTGGCGTCGCCACCCGTATTTTCTTTTTGTGCGTTTTCTGGCTTACCAAGCGTGTTTCCGCGGCAAGCGAGGTGATTTTGGAATCGTGAAAGTAATTTTATAATACGAGAAAAAAAATGTTTTTCTCCTTACCCCGCGTTCAAAGGCGAGGGAGTGATTTCTTTCTCACCTTCGCTACTCTTCCTCAGGCGATATCTCCTCCTCGCCACTTATTTCTTAAGAGAACGTGTACAGTGTCAGCACTAAGCGTTGAGCCTATCAGAATTTCGCGCTTGTCAGCTACACGCTGTTATCGCCGCTTGCCCAGTTGGAACACACAAAATGAAGTGAAATCGGTTGACCGCGCACGATAGTCATGCGAGACAAATAGGAAGAACTGGTGGGCGGCTGCATGGCAAAGCAGTGCAGGAGACAGAAAGAGAGAAATATTTTAATGAAGAGCTGGAGATGTTTGCCTGGCATTTTGCCTGACATGCTACTACAGGGGCTGGGTGATGATTACGATATCTACACTGATAAACACATAACACAGCCACACACACCTAGACTAATTCACAACAGATATTTCGCGTATATGGACCAATCAAGAATACGTACCGTAATGACGTCACGTGAATCACTGTTCTTGCGTCACGAAGTGCACCAGAAGAGACGAGAAACGGCAGGAAAGAATAATGCGCTTGTTTTTTTGTATTATTTTCAGAGGCTGTTTAGGGGCTCTTTAAAGAGTTTTAGGACAGGTCGGAAATATAAATTCAAGGTGTCCTGCTACAGCATAGGGAATATTCAGCCTTTTCTTGCGTCTCGTGCTCCTTAAAATTTTGAAGCTAACTGCATACAATGCACGATTGCCTACTGTACAATACTGTACTAAACTGTACTGTATTGTACAATGGCTGTACAATACAAGGTTTCCTTCAATTACAACGCTGCCTGCTGAAGCATAGGGAATATTTAGCCATTCCTTGTGTCTTGTGGCCTTTACAATTCTGATACTGACTATACAATGCCCAATACGCGAGGATTGATAACTTGGGGTTGTACCGCGAAACATGAAATCACCATTGAGTGCACTCCTATTCTTTGATCTATGATCGTGTAATCAATTCGAACAAGCTCAGTATATGATCCTAGGTTACATACGACTTCTGGGGCGTCATCTTAGAAAGTTACGAGCGACTTTACTGCGCCCATTCGAGAACTCAACAAAAGAGGCACTCTCGTTAACCAGTGGCGTAGCCAGGGGGTGGCACACCGGGCACGTGCCCCCCCCCCCCCCCCCCGAAATTTTTTTCGCCATGACATACAGAGCGAAAAATGACAATTTCAAGGAGGTGCCCCACCCGAAATCAAAGAGGTGCCCCCCCCCCCCCCCCCCCCGAAAAAAATTTCTGGCTACGCCCCTGTCGTTAACGTAACTAACCACGCTCAGCCCAGTATCATTTTACTGAAGCGGCACATCTTCACTTAATTTAATGGTGCTGCTAAGACCTCGTGACGTCACAAATGTAGTATTTCTTTAATTACTTGCTCGCATTAATTTATCCTATAAGTCCACAGCCTCCTGCTGCGGAGTAGTAGGACACAATATTTATTCGCAGCGTTTCCAATCATTCATTGTTTCCGGCAAAGCCGGAATCGAGCCGTGCACATGCAGCTCTAATATAAGCAAACAGTGAGTCAGCTCATTGTTTCTGCATAACATCGTTTTTGTTTCCCATCAACCAGAATGCGCTATTTTCGGATAGAGAAGGCAGGTGAAAGTCACCGCGTTGTCCGGCGTCATCGTGTACGACGTTCTTCGTTTCCACGTACACCCTTGAGCAAAAGTATACGGACCACGGGAGCGCGAGCCGAGATCGCTGTCTACGTCGTCCAGTCGAGAGCCGTCTCCTGTCGAAATCCGCCAGATTAATCTGGCGGATTTCAGTCAGAGAAAAGCTCTCGGACACCATGCGGCGTGCCACTAGACGGCGCGGACAGCAAGGCTATTTAGGCTATACGGACGGCAATGGTCCATATACTTTTGCTCATGGGTGTATACATCTTACCCTCTAACTGCCAGCTGAGTTTATCTTCAAAACGTCTCTTGCAGATATCTCAACTTATACACCGTCTTCATGCGCTAACCAATAGGAGGAGGAGAAGAAAGGAAAGGCCCCGTCTGCCAGCTAACTCAGAGGGAAAGGGATCAAACGATCAGAAGAAACAAAGGAGAGGGAACAAAGGTGCTATCAGGGTTAGATTCCGCATAAGCTCTACACCTCGACTAATACGTCGGGTGAATCTGTTCTTCGGAATCCGGCTAGCTGTAGGAAGAATCATGAAATATAAATATTGCCATCCACAATTTCTTTTTTTGCTTGTTTTAACTTCATGAAGCTGCGGGGTAAACTGATACGGATTTCGCAGGAAATGCTTCGCAGTTGAAGAAGCTTCGCGTACAAGCGGGTGGCGTGTGGTAACGTTCGCCATAAGCGGGACTGACGCTACTGTATTACATATGGCTTATAAGGCAAAGTGCTAAATAACTGCTGTACCTGCATAACATGGGTTCCATGGGATGCGAGGGACCAGAGAAAAACGAAGCGTCCCTCTTTCTCTCTCTCTCTCATTCGCTCGCTCTCGGAACCAGGGGGGTCCCTGCACCAGAGAGGGTCCCTGCACCGGAAACTTTGACCATCGGGTGTTCTTTAACGTGCACTGACATCGCGCAGTACACGGGCCTCCAGCATTTCGCCCCCATCGAGGCTAGCTTTAATCTAGAACTCCATTATTACGCTTGTCGTTTTCCTTAGTATGAAGGATCAGAGGTTTATATAAACAGGCTGCTCCCTTTATATAAACAAGTGATCCGTCAGACGGTAAATTTCGTTCGTTCCACCGTTTACGCTTTCTAACGAGACGCCGCGTCCACCCTGCTTCCCCCCCCCCCCCCCACCTTCCCGCCTCCCTATCTGCTTTTACCTTCACTGTACATCATTTCTCCACCACCAGTTGCGCAATTTTCGTGGCCACGACCCTCGCTACTTTCAATTTCACGCGACGTCGCGCAAAAAGCGCCCACGAACTCACGTCGAGATGAAAAAACAAGACAGGAAACAAAAGAAAAAAACTACGAAGCTCAAGAAAGCGAGCGAGCTAGCGAACAAACAAGCAAAGAAACTAAACGAGCCAAAATGCACTATGAGGCATGACAAAAAAGCGTGAGCGACGCACGGTTCAAGTTTTCGCCGAGTCACGTTCTAAGGAATATAAAGAAGGAGACAATGTTTAAGCAGCAGAAGAAGAAGCAAAACGTGGCGCCATTTTCAGCTCAACGCGGTGACGCCGACTGGATCGTTTAAAGCTCGCACACGTACCTCGGGAGCTCAAATTTAAGACCCAGCGAGAACTCGTCCGTCCTGTCTTTCGGGGCAGAGCGAAGAAGAGCGCGAAGCCCACGGCCGTAAACAAAGAGAGGAAAACACACAACAAGCGTGCGCATATAAACAAAACCTTCAGCGTGTTTACCTCTCCCTGCTCTGGTTATAAGTATGCATAAACCGGCCCGCACCAGTTTTGCCGCACCAGTTGCTGCGGCAAAACGCTGTCGCAACTGCATACGCGCGCGGGATATTTCTGGAAGAATGCAACCTTGGGGGGGGGGGGGGGACCCAGGGCAAAACAATCGCCCCTCCATTTCCAACAAAAGCGTCATCCATAAAGAGCCACCACTCTTTTTTGCGTTTTTCAGCATTCACTGTTTTTCTCGCTGCGTTATTTTTAAAACGCTCCACGGAGCTTCAGTACGACTGCATAGCAAAGGAAACGCCGCATCCTCGACTCTATTGAGTTCTTTCTTTGTTTCCTTCTAATTGGAGTTAAGGACAACGCAGCGCCCGATGGAACGCAGAAAGAGAGCAGAGAGAATCAGACAACAAACAGGGGTAGCCGATATCCTTGTCGACATCAAGAGAAAAAAAAAACTCGGGGGTGGGGGGGAGGTAGGGGTCACATAATGTGTAGGACAGGAAAGGGAAATTGGTAGAGCGACCTAACGTTTCTAGATCTAAGAAGTTCTAGAACTAGAACTAAGAAATCAGTTCTGCAAACGTTGGAGCGACCGCTCCGGAAAGGCGTTGGTCCCGGGTTTGATCCACAGACCAGCCGAATTTTTCGGCAACTCATAGGCTTTCTTTCTGAGAAATCCGCTTATGGATTTCCTTGTAGCTTCGTGCTACAAACAGGGTCGTTGTCCATTTCCCTTTTCTAATCTTTCCGCCACCTCGCGAGATTCAGCAGAACTAATTTGCAACGATGTGTAGGACAGATAACCGATAGTCGGTTGGACCATCGCAATGGACACCGAGCGATGGGAAGCGTAAGGGCCTGACCACACGTACGCGTTGCAGCGTGTAGGCGCGCGGATTTTTGACGCGGCGCCCTCTCCCTTTGGAGAGAGGGCGCGCGTCTACGCGAAGCTGCGCGCCTCCTCTCTCCATCGGGAGAGGGCGCGGCACCGCGTCAAAAAACCACGCGCTGACGCGCTGCAACGCGTACGTGTGGTCAGGCCTTAACACAGGACGGCAACGGGCTACGTGGAGCGTCGAAATAAAGAAATTTGCAGGTATAACATGGAATACGCTGGCGCAGAACAGGGCGAATTGGAGAACATTGGGATAGGCCATCGTCCTGCAGTTCTGTTCTAACTACCTTGAGGTGGAGAGGTTGAACTGCACAAGAGGAGAAATTCGGCCTTGTTGGTAAGACGTCAGGTAATATTTAGCGCTAAAGTGACACAAGGACGAGAAGAGAGGACACAACACCTGCGCTAACTTTCAACCAAATGGTTTATTTCAACCGAAGCACGAATATATACAGGAGAGGTTGAGGTTTATTAAACCTCGACAACTCCCTTTGACATAGCCTGATAAAAATCATGATGATGAACTTGAGTTTACGCGCACTTTCCTCTCCTACTCCTTCTTTGAAACTCTCGGGAAAGCTTAGAGCTGATGCGTACGATGGCCCACATAAACGCAGGCAAATGCTATATGATACACACCGGAATCATATTGCAAATACACAGCGCCAGCCAATTTGCTCAAACCCCGGTGTGCGGCTGGAATGTCCACAACTCTTCCGCTCAATCTGTGAGAATAACAATATAATTGTCGGAGTTTTACGTCCGAAATCACGATATCATTGTGAGAGACACCCTAGTGGAGGGCTGCGGAAATTTCGACCACCTGGGGTTCTTTAAGCTGCACCTAAATCGAAGAACGCGGGCCTCTAGCATTTCGCCTTCATCGCTATGAGGCCGCCGCGGCCGGGACTCGATCCAGCGACCTTCCGGTCAGCAGTCAAGCACTGGAGTCTGTCGGGAGTACGTAACGCTTGAAGCGTTCACAGCGCGACAACGTAAACTGGAAAACAAGAAAATTTCTGCGGCGATAAAGCAGCAAAGGCGAGATATACGTTCTAGCATCGCCTCCAATTTCCCCTAATTACTTTCAGTTGACTTGATAGCCAACATAGTAAGCCAGTGTGCGTATTATCGGATTGCGCGTGGTAGGCTATGCGGTAGGAGTATTTGCGGCAGGAAACACTCGTACACATCTTTTCTTTTCTTTTTTTCTTTTTTTTGTTTTCATCGCCCTTCTCTCATTGCCAAATCATTTGCAAAAAGAAGCAAAAGGTGAATACGATGCGCATGCACTCTCGTGTCGAACCCAATCGCGTACTATGGCGGGCTCTGTATCCCTCCCATGACGTTTGGGGCAGGAAGTGACGTATGCAAGCCCCACGTCGTGGAGTAGGAGGGTGCGGAGCCCCCCTGATTGGCTCCGCGGTGTTGTTGACGGACCGCACGCGTTTTCCATTCTTTCTTTCTGTTGCTGTTTCATTCTATTCGTTTGAAAAGCAAGTGAGTGCAATGAAATGGGGGGGGGGGGGGGGGGGGTGTAGAGGCAACGTCAAGACGAAGGAGAAGCGGTGGGGGTGCTGAGAAGAGATGCCAGGTCGACGTCGTGGACGCTCTATTTAGGTTGCTCGCCGCCGTTGTGTCCCCGTCACGTTCCAGTGACGCCCGCAGGGGCAGACACAGAGCAGAGAGCCCCGCGGCGACCGCCCGCCATGCGTGACGTCATCAGAGCCAGAATGTGATGACGCAGCGAATGCCTGCGCTTCTCGTCCAGTGGAAAAGCCCGAGGCAAGGAGCGAACGACAGAACCGAGCAAAAAAAAAAAAAAAAGAAAGAACCAAGCGAGTGAAAGATGAATGAAAGGGGAGCGAGGGACTTCAAAATGGGGCTGAACTAGGAGAGAGGAATAAAATAACGCAAGGACAGAGTGGAAACGCGCCAAAGCAAGTGTCAGGAGTAGAGGAGCAGTTAATCGTAGGGTCTTCGGCCGCTTGCTTCCACGGTCCGAAAATCGATATGGGCTCGACGAGGTGTTAAGGCCGCGAGTGCTCGAGCGCAGGACGGCAAAAGGGAGGAGAGAGAGTGTATGTGAGGGCGGCAAGGGAGAGGGAAGGGCGGGGACCGGCGCGTGTTCGAGTGGGCGAGCAAGGGCGCACTTGAGAAGTGAAAGCGGGCCAAACAGGGCGCCTGAAGGAAAGAAAAAAGTACATGAAGGGGGATTTTCGAAATCGATTGATTCTCGGCATAGAATCGCTCTTTCTCGCTGCTGCCCCATCTCTGAAAACACAGCTCAAGGCCCTTGGAGACATGGCGAATAGTGCTGATACTTTCGCACGCATTAAGGTTTCGCTTATTCTTTCTCCTTAACCCTAAGCCGCCGCCTGCTCGAGTTTCTTCCTTTATGTTTGTTTGTTTTTAGGTGCAGTCGTTGAGAGTGAGGTGTCATGGCGTGCCGGCAGCAAAGCTGAACCGAAGAAGGTGTACCTGCCATGCTAGCTCATTGGATATATAGCGATGCGTTGTTGAGCATGAAGTCGCGGGTTCGATTCTCGATCCGGCGGCTGCGTTCCAATGGAGGCTAGGTATAAAAGCGCTCGTGTACCGTATACTTCGGCTGCACGTTAAAGGACCTCGGATGGTAGAACTGAATTCGGAGTCCCGTACCATACGGTGTGCTTCAGACATAGGGGTTTTAGCACTTGATTCGAAACTAAACTTTACGTTTATTCGAAGAACGAGGTGGAAGATCTATCTATCTATCTATCTATCTATCTATCTATCTATCTATCTATCTATCTATCTATCTATCTATCTATCTATCTATCTATCTATCTATCTATCTGTCTGTCTGTCTGTCTGTCTGTCTGTCTGTCTGTCTGTCTGTCTGTCTGTCTGTCTGTCTGTCTGTCTGTCTGTCTATCTATCTATCTCTGTAACTAAACTTAGACGGGATGAAGTATTACGGGAATATTCACAGTGGCCTTTGAAGCCAGCATTTGCAAATAAATGGAGATTCATTGCATACTGTGTGGAACCGAGTCCGTAAAGTCAAAATTGGATATATTTATGACATGCAGTTTTACCGATATTCATTCATATTATCATATGGGCTGCGACCACAGTCACATGTGTCTTTATGTTAATCGGAATCGGAACACCGTAAAATTCTCCCATATGTGCGCAAAAGAATTCACCGTTTATGGCGCATAAGAGATACGTGGCAGTAGTAGCGAGTTGAGATAGCGAGATAGTAAGCTGTTGATGTGTCAGGTTAAATTAAGAAAACCCGAAATGCAGTGTGTCTGATTTTTTTTCTCTCTCCTTGCTTCGCTATACCATTCCTGCGTACCGAACAACAAAGAAAGTATCGTTACGAAAGCACACTATGCTTTACGTGGACCCCGATGCAACGAACACATGCGGGTTGTAATGGAAGTGATACCGTCACTTCAAAAGAACGGAGCCTAAGATGAGAAAAATTTTGTTTCCCGTTTCATTGTGTCATTACAGCTGCATTATATATGGACCTTGAGCGAGGACAAAGAACGAACGACGCTTCTTTAATGACGCGGGCATTGTATTCTTTCTCATCATCCACTGTCCCGTCCGGTCCTTAGATAAATGCGAGCTCTGCGCCTCCACCCTTTTAGGCTACACTGCGGAAAGTGCGCCCACGTATACATGAATGATCGATGGCTCCACCGTTCAGCACGGCTTCGCGGCAGCTGACGGAGTCCCAAGCTTGAAAGAAAGAAAGAAAGAAAGAAAGAAAGAAAGAAAGAAAGAAAGAAAGAAAGAAAGAAAGAAAGAAAGAAAGAAAGAAAGAAAGAAAGAAAGAAAGACATCAGCACTGAGTCGGTGAGACAGCGTGGGGTGAGAGCCCCTCGGCGCTGTTGATCTGTGCTTCACTCGGCGCCGCGCCATGACTATGATGTCAGTCAATGGAGGCTCCCGGATGGCAACCAGTATAGTACCTACATCCACCAGGTGGCGTCCTCGCAGTGGAGACGGCCATCTTAATACCCCTTACGCCATCTGGCAAAGCTGTAGAGAGCCGGCGTGAGCCGGCACTTTTTAGCGGCGCGTTGGCGGTAATACGAGGCCGTCGCCTGCCCACAGCGGCGCGCCCCGATCCATGAATGAAAGACCCCCTCTCCCCCCGCGGCTCCCGATTCCAAACTTGGCGACAAACCCTGCCGCTAATGAGAGAGCCGGCAGGGAATACAATGGCACGGCGGCGCGCCCATGTCGTCCTGACACTGCATTCACGCACATCCTCCGATGCACTCGTCCCCTCGTACTCTCCACTCCCTCCATCAACCTCGTTTCGCGTTTCCCGGCCTAAATAGATTTATTGAACCTCTCCGCGTCGCCCCGCCGCATTCAAGCATGCGCCAGGGGCAATTCAATTATTCGTCGAGAACGGCAGCTGCAGCACGCTGCACTCGAAAAAAAAAGTTCCACTCGTTGGTCGCCAGGGCAAAGTCCGAGCTGAGTCTGGAAGTTGAACACCGTATTTAAGCACAGGGCGCGGTCGTGCGGTTAATGGCGTTCCCCGTGGAAAGACCACCCGGTGTGTTTTGACGACTGGAGACGTGGCAACGAACTTGAGATACGCTGGGTCCTCTCTTCTCCTTCTCTGGTTCTCTCTCTTTCTGAGCACGGAAAACTGGACTATTTGCCCTGCCCGTAGAAATCATGATCATCCTTGCGTTGAATCTAAATAAACGAGATACAAAGAAAAAGTACTATAGGTCACACCTTGTTGCCCCGACTACAGCAGCGGGCTTCATAAGAAAAACGAAGGTGGAAAGGCAGAGGAAACGTAAAGAGGTTAACCAAGTAGTTTCTATATAGTAGTTGGCTACTATGGGCGCCGCCAGAAGTTCCTTTCCCGGAAAGTTAAGGCGGGGGGGGGGGTAGGGGTATACGTTCGTGCGTGTTTAAATGCACACAATGCCTCACAGACGCGTAGTGGGTACCTGTCTTCTCGGCAGAATGTTAAATAATTTCATAGTGGGTCCTACCCTACCTGTCAAAATTATAATGATTTATGGGGTGTTGGGTATCTTTCAACTGTACCTTGCAGTACTCGCCCCAAGAGATTTTACAACGGGCTCCCGAAAGGCCACTACTGTAGCTTTCGCTGCAACTGATGCTGCGTGTTCGACGCAGGCCTGGCGTTTTTTTTAAAGCCTTAAATGCCTCACGAAATATGAAAAGCGACCGTGGGCGTCAGCACGAGTGACGCAACGAATCATCACCACGTGGTGACGTCACACATCGCCAAAATTCATGACGTTACCATGATGTCACTAGGACGTCGCATGACGTGACGTCACGTGATAACATCGTCGCATGACATCTTCCGCTTGGTCAAAGGTGGGTCGTTCCAAGTGGCACGGGTTGGGTGCAGAAATGTTTCGAGGGGGGGGGGGGGGGTGTTGTCAGTATGATGGTCTATATTTATAAGAAGAAGATAGATTTTGCTTGGAGCCGTGTTAGGCAAATGCGTAAAGGAAGTATGACTTTGCTGTTGTCATGACCATAGGCGTGCGCATGGGGGAGGGGGGGGCGGGGGGCGCAAAGCTGCAGCCCCCATACATTGACATAATAGGGAGGGGGGGGGCGAAAAGTCAGCCCCATACATTGACATAATAGGGAGGGGGGGGGCGCTGCGACGAACCTTCCCCCCCCCCCCCCCTGAAGGGGAAACCCTGCGCACGCCTATGGTCATGATGATCCAACGTAGACCTAGGGCCACTTTTCCTTTCGGCCGGGGAGCCGCTTCCATACGAGTCTCCAGAGGTCCAAGGGTCGCGTTTCTATGGGCGCGTGGTCCCACTCCATCCATATACTTGAACGGCATGCATGCATGAGACACGTGGATGTTTCTTCCTCGCTAAGCTGCAGCCACAGCCCAAAAACTGTTACGGCGGAAAGCCCTACCGCTAAGAAAACGCAGGCAGGCCGGGAGACGTGAGAACGGCGCATCTCTCTCACGCGTGCGTCGACGATTTGTATGTACGCACGCGTTGCGGGTGCGCGCGAATGAGCGCGCTTTTTGTGCCGAGAGGCCGAGCGAATGCACGCGTGACTTCGAGCCGACTCCGCGAACCGAATCACCGTTCCAAATCGACTCCACGCTATCATCATCATCAACATCTTCAGCCGATTCAGGTCTACTGCAGGACGAAGGCCTCTCATAATGATCACCAATTCCACTCTATCCTGTGCGACCTGATTGATATCGTCGCTCCATCAAGCTCTCTGCCTTCCTCGACTGCGTTTCACATCCCTTGGTAACCATTCTGTTGCTCTCACCGTCCACAATTAGTATGTCCTACGCGTGACGTGGCCTGTCCAGGTCCATTTCTTTTGGTCGATGTCAGCCAGAATATCTGCTACCCCTGTCTGCCTTTCTGACCCATTTCTGCCGTCATTTAATAGGCAGTTTTAGAATATATCGTACGCAAGGACAGTGTTCGTTGGGTACGCCTGCTATTTCCGACGCATGCGCAGTGGCGACAAAAGCAAAGCTTTGCGTACCCTATTCTAAAACTCGATAATGTTATATTAGCAGGCCCGTAGCCAGGAATTTTTTTCGGGGGGGGGGGGGGGGGGGGCACTTGTTGAAAGCCTTGAAAAACACCCATTTTTATTATGCTTTCTCGGTAAAACACCCCCTTCCATCCGAATTCCGGGGAGGGGGGGGGGGGGGGGGGTCTAGGCCTCTCTTTCCCCTGGCTACGGGCCTGTATATTAGGTTGGGTTGGGTTTATAGACGCTCAGGGGCCATCACACAACTCAGTGTTATGCATGTTCTCGAGGTGGATTTAAATCGGTGAGTCACAAAAAAAGTTTTTCATTGTTATTCCAACAAAACTGCGACTGAAAGGACTTGCGAGAGTAGACAACTAACTTCGTGGATTCTTGACTTCTTGTTTTTCGAGCATTATGCATGCGACATTCACAACACGCTGTTTCGTTCAAGCTCTTAACGCAGAGCTTAGATGAGACAAAAGAAACGCATTTAAAAACGACGTGGCTTTGGACAATATAGTCGTAACCTTGGGACGTATTCTGAGACGACCCTTTTTTTGGCAAAAGTGTCGCTTTGCGTGACGTATAATCGCGATTGTCCAATGACTGAGGCGAGTGCTTTCCAGCCTTTCCAGAACTAGCCAATCGGCGCGCACTGCATGAAAGCGATATCACCGAAAGTGATCATATCGGAATACTTTAAATTTCATTTCAGATAAAAAAAAAAAAAACGCTGGAGAAATTCACTGTCTCAGTGTGTAGAGGCATAGTTAACACACATATATTATTTTACCGCAATTTTTATAAGGGGAATAGCGAGCATTAGTAGTCATTAAGCCAACTTTGGGCAGTGTTGATAGTATGCCAGAAAATACGTCATGTGTCACACATACCGTATTGTGCGCAGTTGTGGGACTCACAAACTGTAAACTTTCTTCATTAATAATTAACGATATAGTGGATATTTCATATTGCTACAGCTTGAGTGGCTAGGCCATCCTAATCTACATTACTATTTTAGCTTGCTCAGAAAATGATCTCTCTATCTCTCTCTCTCTCTCTCACACACACACACACACACACACACACACACACACACACACACACACACACACACACACACACACACACACACACACACACACACACACGAAGAAAGAAAGAAAGAAAGAAAGAAAGAAAGAAAGAAAGAAAGAAAGAAAGAAAGAAAGAAAGAAAGAAAGAAAGAAAGAAAGAAAGAAAGAAAGAAAGAAAGAAAGAAAGAAAGAAAGAAAGAAAGAAAGAAAGAGGAGGCCTCCCATAACGGACGACTGCAATGCGGACAGACGGCCACGCAAGGCACCGGATTGTTTTGACGGCCCACGGCCGAGAGCTAGTTTCCGCTGTGATGGATCAGCGCGCACAACGCGAGCCGAGGAAGGAGGCCGTGGCGGCGTTTGGCAAAGCAAACATTTATTAATGGCGCTATTAAGAGGGAAGAGCGGTCGCGATGTTAGCGAAAGTGAAGGGAGATTGCGGCGGTTGGGAGCTGACGTGTACAGCCTTGTAGTTTTCTGCCTTAATACGGAAACCGCCATGCGTGTCCCTCGAAGAGAGATACGGGTTTTTAATGCGTTACAGCATTAGAAGTCGGAGTTTCTGCGAAGCTTACCGGTCGCTTGTGTTGCAGCCTACCGTATGCACTCGGACAACACCAGCACTATTTTCTTATTGCGTTTACTATTATGTTGGCTGTCCGTTAGTTAATGATGTTCATCTATCTATCTATCTATCTATCTATCTATCTATCTATCTATCTATCTATCTATCTATCTATCTATCTATCTATCTATCTATCTATCTATCTATCTATCTATCTATCTATCTATCTATCTATCTATCTATCTCAAGGCATGTTGGGATCGAAAGCTTTTGCTGTCTTTCTGGATACGTCTTTCTCAGTACATTAAAAGTCAGTAAAGAGCATCTATCTCATCATAATAATAATAACCGTCACCAACAGCACCCATCTCGTCGATTTCAACTTCATCTTATCTTGCTGCTATCCAATTCCCTTAAATTTCCTAATCTCATCGTAGTCCTTTTAAATTCATCGATATAATTGTAAACTGCGCAGCTAAATCGGACTATCTCATGGGAACCAGTGGCGGCTGCGTTAGAAAACACGGCCTGTGATTTTCTTTTTCTTTCTTTCTTTCTTTCTTTCTTTCTTTCTTTCTTTCTTTCTTTCTTTCTTTCTTTCTTTCTTTCTTTCTTTCTTTCTTTCTTTCTTTCTTTCTTTCTTTCTTTCTTTCTTTCTTTCTTTCTTTCTTTCTTTCTTTCTTGTTGCAAGCTCGCGCCAATTCCGCAAGTTACGAACACACCTATATCAAGCCGTCCGAGGCAAAAGAATGAACTGAAAATCGAAACATTTGTAAAAAAGAAAAAAAAACGAAATCTCGACAGTGCTGAGTCCTAAAAAAGAGGGAGAGAGAGAGAGAGAAATGCTTCTCGCAACACGTGCTGACGTTTCCCGACTTCTCCAAGAATAATGAATCTGCAGCCGCCGGCAGCTCAGGCTTGAAAAAGCTTTAATAACATTGCGGGAGAACCTTCCGCGAGCGGCCCGCCTCATGCAGGGTTTGCTAATTTGAATTCGAGGCTTTAATAATCACGACGAAACCGGCGAAGCGCACAGTGGTCCTCCAGTGGTGCTCGTGCGAGTTATACGCTAACACAACAAAGAAAAAAAAAAGGTGAGTGGGGAAGTGCTGTCCAAGAAAGCCCCATTCGCCGGAACACCGCGTGATGGATCACCACGCGCATGCGCTAACCGTGGCTGCTTAGCGCTGGGCAAGTATTCTTTGGTACTTCTACACACACCCTGCCCTACTCTCTCTTCCTATCCCGTACCCCTCACCATCAGCGCCAATGGATCTGCGGGAACAGCGCGAATATTGGCGGCTCGGAAAAGAGAGAAGCGGTTCAAGGCAACAGCAGCAAGAACGAGAAAGATAATTGTATCAGCCAGCAGCGTATATGATTGGAGCTGACGCTAATGAGTGCTGGCAGCGTGTGTCCGTGGCTTATACCAGTAAACGGAAAGACGTATAATAGAAGACTTTTTCCAGGGGAAAGAAAAAAAAAAGACGTATAATAGACGGCGGGGATTGTACGTTTCGTATATCTTTCGCACACTGGAACCGAAAGGCCTTCGCGTTTTCCTTGTCCTGATATAGGCCGATATTAGTGCATCTGGCCGGATCATACCTTGAAAACTGTTTTATGGCGATTTTCTGGCGACAAAATTGAAAGAAATAAAGATATGTAAATGGATAATTCGCCGAAGAAAGTTCACAAGCAGACAACTTCAAGCGTCGTCGACAGTAAAGCACGTAGTGCGTCACATGACCACTTACCTTATACCCTCTATCTAGCTACGGGCGCACTAACAGTGACATTTTAAGCATGTATTTCTTTCTGCTAGAGGTGGCACACTGAAAGTAAACTTTTGCATAGTGAAAGCACGCTTGTCCAATTTTTTTTTTTTTCTTGCTAACCTCCTTATTTGTACAGTGTACTGGGAGAACGCAAAATAACACAACGTGAACAACGTTCTCGACTTTGTGACCACAGCATCACGCTGCAGGTGAGTTGGAGCGACGCGTCCCAGCACAGAAAACTGCCTGTAAGCCCGCTGATAATATCTGCGATTTTACGTCCCAAAACCACGATATCATTATGAGGCGCGCCCTAGTGGAGCGTTTCGGAAATTTTGATCATCTGGTGCTTTTACAGCACAGCTGTGATGCCTTTCGTTATGCCGTTGCACGTTCGCAAAAACCATCATCATCATGAATGGCCTCCACCTTTCTAGCGGGTGCAACGCAAATAACTCGGCCGGCACGCGCTCTCTTCGTCCTCCTTTTCCTCTTCTGCTTCGCTCCCCTATCTTGTGTGCCCGACGCGCGCTCTCCCGCTGGGCCGATATGTCCGGCGTGAGATGCAAAAACTCTCGGATGGGCGTGAGAACGAGTTCAGAGAGAGAGAGAAAGAAAGAGAAAAAGAAAGAGAAAAATAAAGAGAAACAAAGAAGGCCACACCGCTCCCCTGATTCTTCAGGCTTAGCACCACTAGTCGAAGTCACCTTAATTTTGTTTTTTAACGTACACTGACAATCCTACAGTACATAGTTCCTACCCGAGTCCAGCCATCCTGCACATAATTCACCCATATTTATACACGACAGACAAGTGCAGACATTGCGACTCTAGAGCCACCTTAGAGCACATACTATGGGGATGTCCAGGCACAATAAACAATCACCATGATGCAGCCTTAAACAGCGACAGCCTCCGCGCGCGCTGGGAGTCTGCGTTGCTCAGCTCGGACCTGGAGCAAACAACACTGGGCCGTCCAAAGAGCCGAGGAAGCCGCCAAGGGCCAGCAACCCTTGGCCGAAGCCTAGGCGGGATCCAGGCCCATCCCACAAATTCGCAGGGCGCTGAATAAAGATATTTGATCTGATCTGATCTGATAGGCCTCAAGCGTTTCGCCTCCATCTAAATTCCGACCGCCGCGGCCGGGATCGAACCCGCAACTTCCGCGTCGGCAGTCGAGCACCGTACGTACCACCTAGGCGGACGTCTGCAAGCCCACTAACGGTCGAAGAATGCGAAATAATGTACCGTACTTGCTCGAACGTAACGCGAATATAATTTTTGGAAATTTTCGCAACCTAAAGTCGAACCTCGCGTTACAGTCGATACCGCAATTCCATTATTTTTCTTCCTTTATATAAATATATATATATATATATATATATATATATATATATATATATATATATATATATATATATATATATATATATATATATATATATATATATATATATATATATATATATATATATATATATATATATATATATATATATATAAAGCCGATATATGCCGATGTCACTTCTCCGTGCAATCGCTCTCCGTCATTTCGTCATTTCCTATAGCACCAAAACACTGCTGTACTAAATGCGTCACCCGGCACACGGTGCACCTGTGCGCACGTGTTTAACCCACACCGCATGCTGCGAGCGCTGGCAGGAATTTGGTGACGAGGTCACGTGACGTAGCAGGGCTGTGCGGGCACCTTGACGTTCGCACAATGGGAACAGTGCCGATACGGATTTTATGGCGACAAAAACATTTCACTCTAAAAATAGGGCTTTGTGAGAACGCAGCTAAAAATCTACTGCATGCAAAACGATACAGACGACTTGTTTTTGTGGGTCGGTTTTCCGGGACTCGGAGTATAGAAGCTATCAAGCGTGTGTGTGTGTGTGTGTGTGTGTGTGTGTGTGTGTGTGTGTGTGTGTGTGTGTGTGTGTGTGTGTGTGTGTGTGTGTGTGTGTGTGTGTGTGTGTGTGTGTGTGTGTGTGTGTGTGTGTGTGTGTGTGTGTGTGTGTGTGTGTGTGTGTGTGTGTGTGTGTGTGTGTGTGTGTGTGTGTGTGTGTGTGTGTGTGTGTGTGTGTGTGTGTGTGTGTGTGTGTGCGTGTTTGTGTGCGTGTGTGTGTGTGTGTGTGTGTGTGTGTGTGTGTGTGTGTGTGTGTGTGTGTGTGTGTGTGTGTGTGTGTGTGTGTGTGTGTGCGTGTGTGTGTGTGTGTGTGTGTGTGTGTGTGTGTGTGTGTGTGTGTGTGTGTGTGTGTGTGTGTGTGTGTGTGTGTGTGTGTGTGTGTGTGTGTTTGTAGTGTGTTTGAATGCCACAATCTGGGCCTAAAATTTGGACTGCTACGGCTACGCATATTGTTACGACCAGAATATTTACGCTTAAAAATAGGGCTTTCGCGAAAACGTAACGAAATTTACAACCGGTAGAATAATGTAGATGGCTTTTTTTATAGGTCGGGTTTCCGGTGCTCTAACATATGAAAGTACCTTAATATTTTGATTATCATGCTTACGTACTTTAGTACCTTGAAAAGATTTCAGTCTAAAAACACAATTTTGTGGGTACGAAGCTAAGTTAAGTTTACCGCAAGCAAAACAATGTAAACTATTTGTTATTGTAGGTCGGTTTTCAGGTACTCGAAATATAGAAGTTATCAGGCGTTTTTAGTGTCATGATCTGGGCTTAAATTTTTGACTGCCAGGGCTACACATTCTGCTACAACTAAAATATTTCCACTTAAAGGTAGGGCTTTCGCGAAAACGCAATGAAATTTACGACAGGCAAAATAATGTAGCTGGTTCGTTTTATAGGACGGGCTCTCGGTTCTCAAACATACGCAAGTTCGAAGTTTGTTTTGAAGTGTTGTTAAGTTCGGTATGTAGGCGTAATGTTTTGATTGTCGCTTTTACAAACTTAAGTACTTCGAAAAGGTTTCCGTCTAAAAACATATTTTTGTGAGAACTAAGCTAAGTTTACTGCAGGCAAAACAATGCTCGTGACTTGTTTTTGTATGTTGGTTTTCCGTTACCCGAAGTGTGGAAGATCGTTACGAGGCGTTTTTTTAATGGCATGATCCAAGCTAAATGTTCCGACTGCCATTACTACACGTTGTTACAAAGAAAATATTTCCACTAAAAACTACGGCTTTCGCGAAAACGCAACAAAATTTACCACAGGCAATTCAATGCAGATGCCTTGTTTTGTAGTTCGAGTGGCCGGTATGTACTAGAACATACAGAAGCTCCAAATTCGTTGTGAAGTTTTGTTCAAGATCCAGGCTTAATGTTTTCATTGTCACTTTCACGAGCTTTAGTACATCGAAAATATTTCAGTCTAAAAATACAACTTTGAGAACACAGCTGTGTTTAGTGCAGGCAAAACGATGTAGATTACTTGTTTTTGTAGGTCGGGTTTCCGGTGCTCGAAGTGTAGGATTTCGTTTCGAGGCGTTGCTACTATATTATATTATATTATATTATATTATATTATATTATATTATATTATATTATATTATATTATATTATATTATATTATATTATATTATATTATATTATATTATATTAATTGCGGGCGTTTAAAGTGCCGAAACGGAAAGCCGCATGATTGCTTTTGAGGAATTTCAGATACAGCGTGGTTTCAGGAACCCTATTAAACAGAGCTAAAGTTGCCAAAACAAGAACAAAATTGCCTTGAAGTTCGCGAAGTCATGATGGCGCAGCTGAATTAGTATTTCAGCGTGACGAATTTCAAAGATTTGAACTTATTTGCCTTTATTTTGTCTTCTATAACAAGACGCCTACAATCGCGAACTTAACTACAATAACGTTATCAAATAATAATTCATCAATATAAGCTGATTTACATGTAATTATCGTTTGCTAAAATGTGTTAAAATGTTTTCAAAATGTTGGATGTTTTTAAAAGATTTCAACTCCTACTTTTACTTTGTCTTCTAACAATAAACCTACGATCGCGAGAGTAACGACAATAAGGTCATCAAAGAATAATTCATCGACCTAAGCTGATTTATATGTTAATATCGTTTGTTGTACTATGTTCTTAAATTTTTTTTTAAAAACGCTAGATGTTTTTAAAAGATTTGAACTTCTACCTTTACTTTCTTCTAACAATAAGCTTACGATCGCGAAATTAACTACAATACAGCTATCAAAGAATTATTAATCGATCTAAGCTAATTTACATGCTATTATCGTTTGTTATATTTCTGAAATGTTTTTAAAATGTTAGATGTTTTTAAAGACTTGAACGTCTACCTTTACTTTGTCTTTTAACAATAAGCCTACGATCGTGAAATTAACGACATTAGTGTCATCAAAGAATTATCCACCGATCTAAGCTGATTTACATGTTATTATCGTTCGTTATAATAATTATTGTCGCCATGCACAGGAGGTCCCATTTCATATTCTAACTAGGGGACCTCCTTCTGTATATACCCATGTAATCATCACGGTTTGTTAACATGGATAAACTGATTCTGATTCACTTTAGTGTCTCCTCAAATGTTAAGAGTGCAGGCGTGCATTTAGATCCCGAATCATCAAGCACTGAATCTAACACCGGTGTCACACAGTCACTACTAATCGCGATCAAGCCCTATCGGCATCAAATTTCTCAACAATGATTGGCTCACTTGCGCAGCTTGCGTAAAGGGGTCAATCACAATCAAGAAGTTTGATCCGGATCTGGCCCGATCGCGATCAAAAAGTGAGCGTGTGACACCGGTATAATTCGAGGCAACCGGCACCTCGGAGAATTGAAAAGAAAAAGTGCCAACGATTAGCACCAAGGGCCAAACCGTTTCTCTCTCGTTCAGCTGCTATCGTCCATGCGCTGGCGTACTCTGTAGACCTTGCTCAGTGCGCATTGGATTCGCTGGTACAGCCTCAGCCCGACCTTGAGTTGCAACGTGAACACGCACGGTGCCCAAGGACATCCGTCGGTTTGCGTGGCAGTGACCATGGGTGAAGAGGCGGCTTCCTGTTCACACTACACGGCTGACTGCGGCAGCCGTGTAGTGCGAACTTTGTGCAGGTACTTTGAAAGATTTAAATTAAAGCGAACACGTTTCGGTTGCATCGCGCTCGAAGTGTACGCCGCTTTCTTTGTGTATATGCGCAGCACACTATATAAGCTCCCCTCTTGAATCTTCGCGGGAAAAAGTACACTCGACCTCCCACGCTGTGCAAGAGAGTAGCGGTGTGTTTGTCCCTCAAGTTATGGCGATCAGTGAAGAGAGCTGTACCATACTTAGCGGAGTAGCGGTACCGCATCTGTCCAGATATCCAAGCAACGTTAGTGTTTAGAATAACAGAGAGCTGAGCTAGTTGTTATGTGATCATTCTAAAAAGACAGGGCGTGCAAACAAGGACACCACAAACGCCTAATAACGACTGAAGATGCACACAACGGCGGAAAAGAAAGAAGGCACCAAAAGTTATCTGCGCATGCCCAGGCAATATGCGAAGCTATCAATCTGGCACGCGTGGGGCAGGGGCGTAGCCAGAAATGTTTTTCGGGGGGGGGGGGGGGGGGGGCACCTCCTTGATTTCGGGGGAAGAAGGGGGGCACCTCCTTGAAATGGTCATTTTTCGCTCTGTATGCCATGGCGAAAAAAACCTCGGAGGGGCGGGGGAGGGCACGGGCCCGGTTTGCCTACCCCTGGCTACGCCACTGGCGTGGGGGTCTACGTGAAAGATAACGGTTAAGGTATTTGATTTCATCCTTATGCAAGTTAACCGACGGTTCTCTCACGCATGCGCTACCACTGTTATCGATATGCCATGCCTCAATCATCACACGCGTTTCTTCATTCATATTCCTATTTCAGCTGCGGCCGCTTCTACGTTGTACAGACGGGACGCTGCATTAACCAGAGATTATTGAAACATAAGAGATCGCTAACCGGAGGCTCACCTTCTAATCTGCCTTTACATTGTCGTCGAGAATGTAAATGCACGTCAATATTCGATGAATGGGCAGTTTTGTACCGGCGTAGGCATGAAGAAACGCGTCTGATGAATGAGGAATGGCATATCAATAATAGCGGTAGCGCATGCGTGAGCCAACCGTCGAGTAACTTGCATAAAGGTGAAATCAAATGCCTTAACAGTTATCGTTCACGTAGACCCCCCACGCGTGCCAGATTGATAGGTGCACATATTGCATGGGCATGCGCAGATAAGTTTTCGGGCCTTCTTTCTTTCCCGCCGTTGTGCGCATCTTCAGTTGTTAGTAGGCGTTTGTGGTGTCCTGATTTCCTTCTTGTGTCCGTGTTTGCACGCCCTGTCTTTTTAGAACGGTAGTGTGTATGACGTTCTCTCTACTAAAGTGAACAAAAACTCGCAGGGTCCCTTATACGTTCTCCCAAGACGGCTCGAATGCGGAAGCCATCTTTTTCTTCTCAGTCGATCCTGCCCCGCCACCTACCGAAAGCTTTCCGCACCTCACCTGAAGTATTGCACTGCCTCCGTGATCGGCCCATCTTTCACCAAGCGACGATGTCGTGTGATATGACGTAATCATGTTACGTCACGTTATATATGACCTCATAGAGACGTCATGATGACACCCTGGTGACGTCACAGGTCTCGGCGATCTGTGACGTCAAATGCTGAAGTCAACACATCAAGATTTCTTGCGTCACTGATGTCGACGCAGACGGTCGATTCCCGCGTTTTATGATGTATCTAAGCATGTGCACTGCCAGTGGCGTAGCCAAGGGGGGGGGGGGTTGGGGGGGGTTCAAACCCCCCCGAAATTTTTCAGTTTTGCTTGCGTATATATGCACGCACACATACAAACGCACGCACGAACATACATAAAGTATGGTTGAACCCCCCCCCCCCCCCGAAAAAAATTTCTGGCTACGCTACTGTGCACTGCTTTCTCGCCAATCTTTCTTCGAAGGCACACAAGTTTCATTCACGTCATGCGCTGCGGGTTTAGTGAATCACTGAAGCCTTCAAAATGCGAAGATTTCATGCCCTTACATTGGACGAACACTCATGCATTTAATACATATAAAACAGCCTTACATTAAACTGCTGCCACATCGCGGAGTTTACGTTTCATTTTTTTTCTTTGTGTGTGAAATATGTTACGGTAAATGTTTTACGGTAATCTGTTACGGATACGTTGCTGTAGATACGGCCACTTTGCTCGTGCCAAAATATTGAGATATTTATGTGTCATGCAGCTGGACCAAAAACGAGGAAAATGCTGCCTGCTGTCGCAAGGAAAAGGCTAGCCTTATTTTTTTTTTAATTTCGCCTAATTATACTATTAGTGAATCTTAGCTTCGTGACCAGATACTATCACTGGTCTCGAACACGTTCATGCTTTCTGAAAATACCTACTATATTCGGATAAACACGGTATGCATAGCGAAGCGGCTTATGGACTCATATCGAACGAGGACCGATGCGGCCAGAAGGACGAATACGAATGCTGAGTATATGCGCCGTGTTTCGGTGTGTTTATGCGAAGCGTGGACGCTGCGTTTCCGCGCGAACGAGAATTCCCTGCTCCGCAAATTGATCAGCACAGCCAAGGCCAAGTAGCGCGCTCACTGTGACGCAGTTGCAACTTTCGAAACGGGATTGGTGTTTTGAGTGGCGTCCTAGTGCGAGTGTTTACAAAACACTAAAGCTGTAAAACAATGCAACAAACAAACAAATAAATAAAGAAATAAACAAACAACAAAACGTTGCCAGCAACCTAGGCGCTCGCATCCGGGGGGGGGGGGAGGGGGGGGGGGGGGTAGGGTCGGTTCAGCATCTATATCACATATCGCGAAATTACTTGGAGCGGTCCTCAATAACATCGTTTTCTCCCCGTCTGAGATCCGATATCCAGGGAAAAAAAGTGGACATTCGATAATTTCGAAGACTGACTACTCGAATAAAACATGAATGGAACATATGAGAACATTTGATGTTTTTTTTTTTATCTGTATAAATTTCGTGCAATAACAAGTATCTAACTTTAGTTTGTTTTTCTTGGTCATTTTCAATATTTAGCTCGCAATATTTAGCAATATTTAGTGCGCGAGTGAGCGAGCGAGCGAACGACACTGACATCGGGCCATTTAAATAAAACGTTATTGTCTATGTCGTGGAATCCGCTGAACGCAACACTGAGAAATACACGACCATTCTTCGACGTGGTTTGTGTCCAATACGACACTGCGCCAAAAATAGTAAAGTGATTAATAATAAGTAATAATAATAATAATAATAATAATAATAATAATAATAATAATAATAATAATAATAATAACTCCTGGGATTTTACGAGCCAAAAAAACCATGATATGACTCTGAGGCACGCCGTAAGGGCTCAGGAGTTGTGACTGTCTCAGTGTGCGTGGTGAACGCTGACATGTGTGTGCGCGCATCACTTGTTCTCTCTTTCCTTCTTGCTTTCTCTCTTCTTTTCCTCCCCTTTCCCCCCTCCCCCCCCGTGTAGGGTAGCAAACCGGGTATACCCTGGTTAACCTCCCTGCCTTTCCTTTGCCTCTCTCTCTCTCTCTCGATTTCTTGGGGTTCTTTAACGTGCACCTAAGCGTAACTACACGGGCCTCTAAGATTTTCGCCTGCATCTCAAAAAAGAAAGAAAGAAAGAAAGAAAGAAAGAAAGAAAGAAAGAAAGAAAGAAAGAAAGAAAGAAAGAAAGAAAGAAAGAAAGAAAGAAAGAAAGAAAGAAAGAAAGAAAGTGCGCAGCAGTCGCTGGCGTGGTAATGCTCTTAACCGTTTACATACCGTCACCGAAAGGTGCCCGATGGCCGTAGCTCGCTGGAAACACTTTGCTGAGACTGCGCTGAGAGCCCGGTGCGCGATTACGTTCGGCGGCCAATCGGTCCAGAGAGCCTGCTGAGGATTGAATGGCTTCGCCGAATTCACGCCACGGTAATCCGCGGGGGGCTATTTTGAGTCGGTCCTAGATATACGAGTCGAGTGAAGCTCTTACCGATGGTAAAAAAGAAATAGAATGTAAAGGCGCACTACTCTGTATATAGAATCTGCTTTCTCTGTCAGGAGAAACCGACGGGCGCCTAGAGCCTTATTACTTCCGAATGGTTTGCGAAAGGCCTACTACGAAAGAATTAAGGTTAGTTTCACTCGAAGAACCGAAGTGACGCTATAACGGGTATTCTGGAAAACCTCCTGGGGGGGCTAAACTTTAGCTTCAGCCGGAAACGGCTTGAGCCATTACCGAAGCCAGTGGTGCTAACGCCGCGATACCACCGAGATGGAGGCGTCCACGTTCTCAACAACTGAGGCGATACAACTCAGTAAAGTTGCATTTATTTATTTATTTATTTATTTATTTATTTATTTACAGATACTGCAGGCCCTATTCGGGGCCATACATCGAGTGGTTAAATAGAAAAAGAAAATATGGAGAACTGCCCATTTGGAATGTAGAATTGCCTTTTATGAATGCACCATTAAATGGAAAGCAGGCGAAATAAGAGAATAAATATAATGCGAAGCCCTACAAACAAAGTAGTGATGCGGCAAGCCCTATAAAATAGTTCACACACATTCAGAAATTTACAATACGTTGATAGCAACGTCGTGTACGGGAGGGGGGGGGGGGGGGGGGGGCACGTAATGTGAAGAACGGACAACCGGTGGTCATTTATAGCAACAGACTGGCTACCATGCAATGGTTGGGAAACGCAGTCTAGCAAGATAGCGAGTTAGATGGAGTGACGAAATTGAGAATTTCGCAGGAATAAAAGGGAATCAGCTCACACAGGATAGGATGATGTAAACGGCAGCGAAAAAAATTCACCGACGATTAAGATATTGCCTAATGAGAATTCTGAGCGTAGCTGTTTAGGTGTTTTGATTTTGCGATAAGTTGAGGCAAATGATTCTGCTTCGGTGGTGCGCACCCTTGGCTTCTGGCGTCGGCGGCGTTGAGCTTCTGCTCGGGCAGATAGTTCAGCAGCGGCAGACGACGCACTTCCACCAGTTCCACCGCTCATTGTTCAGAAAGAACTGACTGAGACTGTTTTGTATATAAGTACACCATTTACATTAAGAACAGAACGCCGTGTGAAGCATGACTGGCGCGGACAATTTCGCATCAACCGCCGCAGATGGGGCGTAGCGCGATTGCCTCGCTAACCGGGAGACCGCGGAAGGCAGCGCGTGGGCGCGTTCCACAACAGACGCCGCGGACCGGCCTCCGTTAATGCCGCGCTTTATTTCCATATATGGTATCGGTGTACGCCCTCGCCGCATACCTTAGGGTTGACGTCATCGGCGACCGCACGACGGTCGCTCACTACTGTGGCGCCGCGGGTGACCGCCGCGGAACCTGTCGTCCCGCCACTGTCGTTCCCTCCTCCTCGCGCTCTTCTCGCTATCGCCTGTCTTTCATCCATCCGCTGCGCTCCGCGTTCGCTCTCTTTCGTCCTCGTTCGCCCTCTGCCGGTTACGACGACGCCGACGCCGCTCAAAGCAGGAACGGGTGCCTGAGAGCTGCTCTCAAAAACACCGCTCTTCGTACATACATAAAAACCGCGAATCGAAAGATCATCTCGAATCCTGCCCGTCCATCTCTCGTCGTGTTGTCCTGAAGATTTTCGAGCTCTTCTTTTCATATCCCGCAAAAAGAAAATCATCGCTGCCTTGTCGCTGCTCGTGTTCAGCCAGTCATCCGTCCTTCGTTATACCGCCAACGCCGTGCCGCACGGGACACCCGGCAGGCTCGAAATCCTAAACGCACCAAATCCTTATCGCCACTTGACGCCCGCCGTCTGTGTAAAAACGTGCTCCGCTTATACAGAACTCGTTCTCAGCGTGCCATGCGCGTACCCGATGCCAGCGGCCGGCCTTGTGCTCTTTTTTTTTCTTTCCTCCCCCCCCCCTCTATTATAGAACGCAAGACACTAAGGAGGGAGTGGGGGGGAGGGGGGAGCGCCTTGAGCTACACAAGCACGCATCTCATCGCCCAGACTCCGTGGCGGCATGCGACGACGACTACGAGGCAATCAACTATAGCGTAACGGCAACACAGCCAACTCCGCATGCAGTAGCAGCAGCGACGGCCACATACACGGGAGCAGCAGGCCTGTCCTCAACGTCACATGCGCGCGCCGCCCGATAAGCTGGAATCTGCTCTGGCACGGCCAGCGACTTCAATGTCAACTCGCATCCCCTCCCTTCACCGCAACGGACGGCTTTGCGGCGCCTCAAACCCAGCGCCGATCGCCCCGGTTTCTTCACGAGCGGGCGTCCTTTATTCGATTTTGTTTTCGCTCAATATTTTTCTTTTTTTTTCAACTCCGCGTACTCCGCGACACGCGAAGTGCGGTGACCCTGACCGGCTATAGCTGGCAACGAGCGTAATAACGCCCGGCTCGACTATGCTCCGCGTCCGTGGCGAAAGCCGCGCGCCGTGGTGTCGCCTTCGCTTTTTCTGTGAAGGAGCTGACGCACGCCCTGGTTTCCCCATTAATCCACGTGTGGAAAGCCTACTTCTATATACAGCAAAACCTCGATATAAGGAAATCCAAAAAACGAAATTCTCGATATAACGAAAGAAAGAAGAGGAAATTTGAGGGCTCGTTGTTCTTTGTTAGACACAATATTAATGAAAACTAACAGACATGATGCCAAGGAAAGTATAGGGGATGTTATTAGTAGTAATTGTAATGTAAATGTGGAGAAAGAAAAGTGGACGAAAAGATAACGGACGCGTTATTCGAAGGTCGCAGGTTCGGTCCCTGCCAACGGCAAGTTATCTTTTCGTTCCCCTTTTCTTTCTTCACATTTACATTACATGCAGTTACTACTAATAACATCCCCTATACTTTCCTTGGCATCATTGTCTGTTTTAGTTCTTATTGATATAAGGAAGTAGTTCGCTTTTCACGACTTTATGTGCATAGAACTCAATATATTTTGAACATCAATTTAATATGGAAGCGTGTTATCCGTGATTTCAATAAACGGAAGTTCCATTGTGCTGCCCCGGAGGAAGACCGAGTTATCCGTGATTTCAATAAACGGGAGTATCATTGTGCTGCCCCGGAGGAAGACCGAGGCGATAAATTTAAGCTTCTGCTAGGACCAGTGGTCATATCGTTGACTTACCCGCGGTTTTTTACGAACGCTTACCCTATATTACCACAGTGCGTTGGACGTGCATTTATTTCAGGATCTGGCGTGGCGTTCGGCCGCTATGGAAATATCATCTTCGCCGGCGCAGTATAAAGAAGCGGCAGCCGGATCTCATGTTCCAAAAAGACTTTTTTTTGTCACTGAAATTAGTTTCTGTACTTCCGTATTATTCAAACATTGATTCGGCACTTACCCTCTAAAATAGAACAATATGGCGAAAATACCTCTCTTAAAAGGTAGAATTTCAATTTAACGAAGTTTCGGTATAAAGAAGTAAATTGCCCATTTTAACGGCTTATTTACATCGCGGTTTCACAATACAAGCCATGTTAAACAAGTCATGGAAAGGCAAATGTGTGTAACCTTAAGGTACAAGAAGAGAACAGAGTGGGTCATGGAACAAACGGGTATTAAGGACGTCTTAATCGAAATAAAGAAGAAGAAATGAACATGGGCACGGCATGTAGCGCGTAAGCAAGATGAGTGATTAGGGGCCATGTTAGGTGCTGCCGTACATGTACGGCGAAAACCCTGAAAGGGTTAAGTATAACAGACTGGATTCCAAGAGAAGGCAAGCGCGCGAATGGGGAAGCAGAAAGTTAGGTGGGCATGCAGATGAGATTAAAAACGTTTGCGGGGATAAGATGGACCGCAGCAAGCACAGGACCGGGTCAATTGGCGAAACACAGGAGAAGGCATTTGCCATGCAATGGGCGCAGTCAGGCTGATGGTGACCTGTACAAGCATAGACCGCATTGTTGTCTTTGGGGCTGCCACAAAGAGCGCTGAACTAAGGGCTTTCGTGACGTCAAGGCGAACGAGCAGCCAAAGTGTGGCTGAATCTATACACGCAAAAATGAGCCGGCATTTACAACGAAGCCTCTGGTGCCCGGGATGTGTAACTGGGGCGTTTCTTTGTGGACCGATGACCAGAGCTGGAGACAACCCTCGGCACAATGGTTGAGTCGCTCCATACTAACACAACGCAGGATCGCGTGTAGCGCGATGAACGCGTGCCATTTCAGGATAAAGCAGTTTGCGCGCGTCTGCCGTTCTGAAAAACTGAAGCAGAGCCTCCGTCGCCATATGCCGAGACGGCTTATGAAGTACGGGGTGCGAATTTACAGTGGTTTACAGTGGTCATTGGTCGAAGCGAGCTAGCGTAGTCGCCAGCGATCGTATGCCTGTACCATAAGTAGCGACGATGGCCATGCAGAACGTATACGTATTCTCGCGCAACTATAGAATACTAGAAAGTGTAAGCACGCGTCCCATCCCACTTCACGACCGTCTGCGACGACTCTGGTTCAGTCTTGGCTCAGCATGGCACACGGAGCACGAGCCGGCGACTTCGCGCTTGTGATTACTCACATATAATCCAGCATTCAGGCCGAAGCAGTCACACAGTTCCATAAGAAAACTGCACAAGAAATAGATGGTATTGACGTCCTTATAGAAGACATTCAGCGATAGAAATCAATACGATGTGCAGATACATACAGTTAGTAAATGTACCGTGTCCTAACTCCTGAGTCAGTGGGTCATTATGGAATCATTTGCAATACATCGTTCGGTTGCTGAATGGCCACGTGTACAATGTTTATAAGTTTACGTCCGCATACAAATAGTTAGTATAGATTCGCTACACTGTTTTGTCTCTGGGCACAGTTTCGTCAGATAGTGGTGGATGCAATCGCAACCTCCCCTTTGCTACGCGGTAAAATTTTTTGCACATATGCTGCTTGCGAGATCGCGCTCAAGGTGGGAGCATCGCCGTCGCGTTAGTGTATGGATAGGCGCAAATGAACCCTTTCACAGCCACTTAATAAGCTCTAGCGTTCGCTTGTTTTCTTTCCTGGTAAGAAGATGTATATAGTTTAGCTTATGTGACCTCACATCAAAGGCAAGGAGCGTTTGCTTTGAGAAGCGTTGTGCGAGAATAACGGCGTGGGCTGCGCTTGCAGCAGCTTGGGCCTCTCACTTCACGTTAGTTAGGTGCCATAGTATTCACTTCGTACCCCCCCCCCCCCCCCCACTCACTATCACTCGAGAATTTCTTTGCCACCGGCTTCGTACAAACCGCGGCACTTTGAGCTCTCTTTAGCTCACGCGTGCAACGATACGCGCGCGGACAGCGATGTTGCATTTCTTCGAGAAACTTCAGAGGAAAAGACAAACAAACGCCGTGGAAGAAAAACCGACCAGGAGTGTTTGCGCGCGGCTCCATTTAGACGGTGCGGGGAACGCGCGCGCTCGCGTACCAGCGTCGCTCTTGACGTCGCGAAAAGAGTGAACACACTGGCGGAGGCAGAGTAAACAAGCGTCATTCCAATGCCTCCGCACACGTGGGCTCCTGGCGCACGCACAGCTAGGTGCAGGGGAGACACAAGGCAGCCGGGGTTGGGACGTATAGTAGAGAGGATATTTTTGGGGCGAGCACCCCACCTCTGCGCACGTGGGAGCAGCACCCGGCGCTGCCCTCCCGAAAAGGATCGAGAGCGGCTTCGCGGAATCCGCAGCCCCGGGTTCGCAATCGAGTTGACGCGCGTTTCTACATCGGCCCGGCGGTTATGCGTGTGGCACCGTGGAGACACGTCGCTGTTTGCGGCGTTTAACGCGGGGGACGAGATGGCAACAAGGACGCTCCGAGGACTGTTTTCTAAAAGAAGCGCGAAACGCGCATACGTGAGCGCGCCCACGCATGCGAGGACGAACAGGACAACACGAGCACGCGAGATGAGGAGTGCTATAGTGGTAGTAGTTGTTGTTGTTGTTGTAGAATTAAGTATGAGTGGTATTAGTAGAAGTGGTAGCAATAGGAGTAGTCGCCGTAGAACAGTGGCGTAGCCAGATATTTTTTTAGGGGGAGGGGAAGGGGGTGGTAACCATCCTTCATGCATTCTCGTGCGAGTGTTTGTATGTGTGCGTGTAAAACTGAAAACGCACACATACAAAACTGGAAATCTCCAAAACTGAAATCTGCAGGCGGCGGGGGTTTGAACTGGGCGGGGCGGGGGGGGGGGGGGTCATAGTAGTAGTAGCAGTAGTAGCAGTAGCAGTAGTAGTAGTAGTAGTAGTAGTAGTAGTAGTAGTAGTAGTAGTAGTAGTTGTAGTAGTAGTAAGAGCATGGTGTGATGGTGGTAGTGATATTGGAGGAGGAGTATTATAGTAGCTGTAGTAGTAGTAGTAGTAGTAGTAGTAGTAACTAAAGATCAAGTGCCAATACCTTCTCCCGCAAATACATGCATGAACTCGCTCTTCACGAAGCTTGCACTTAACGAAGGGAATGGCATATCAAGAATCCCTGATGTACTGGTGAAATAAACCGCGAGGTCGGGCAGCACCTCCTCCTGAATTGCCGTCCCATTATCTGCAAAGTATATATGCGTCGGCTGACCACTCTGCTTCTGAATAAACATGTCTTTGTCTCTCCATCCATCAGAAAACGCAGGTTGTTCCAAGAGATAAATTAGAATAGCTGCTTGTAAACGCTGCGAGAGGATCGATTTGGCATCACCGAAACTAATTCAACGACAAGGTTTCTTAGGTGGGCTAGTTAGTTCAGCGTTGTGTCCTGTGGGCTCCGCACTCCCGTATTTTGCGCTGTTCTGCCATCATAATTCAGTGACGTATATATTGACGCCGACGTACGTCACGCCTTTCATTTTTATGGCAAGAAGTCTGTATACGTCGTGCATAAATACGTCTAGCCAGATTTATATGTATGTACACGTATGTGTGTGCGTCACGGAAAAGTGAAAGTATACCCCCCGAATGTTTATTCGTCAGAAATACGGCCTCGTAAAATGCGCGCGCATTGGCAATTCTGCAGCGAAGGGGATTTTATCTATAGACATAAAATGCACTTATCCTGACCTTTTTTGGTGTACGTAATAATGTGCAGATTTATACGTCGAAAGTGCAAGCAGAAGCGGAGGAACGTGTATAACACACACGCAAGCGCACAAAGAAAAAAAAACCATGAATGATAATAATAAAAAAAATAATAAAAATAAACCCGTGTGCGGTAAGGTCGCCCGCACTAGCGATGGGATGGAAATCCCGCCACGCTGTCGTGTCTGGCTCGAGGATCACATTTTAAAGGAAGCTGGTCAGAACTAAAAGCTTTCTTTCATTTGATGCAAGTAAACGTACGAAATTATACGAAGGAAAATGTAGATCATAATAAATGTGATCTTCAACGTCAACACCGGCTCGTATACTGTTCGGACGCTCTGGCCATCGAACTTCAAGTACGTCCGCACGGTCAGTATAATGGAATCAGTGACCTGGAAGTAAGCGGCGAAAACGTACACAACTCTGTGTCGTACGATGATTCTTATCGCGCGATACCCTCCGTATAATGCCACCACGCGCTGTATATCCGGTAGCACCCTCGAGAGTGGAAAAATACACTCCGACATCTGCGTCGGTCTCCCTAGAACCCAGGGCCGTGCGATTGCTTTAAATGAAGAGTATATGAAAAGCCCGTTTGTTGTTCTGCTTGGCTCGCATTTGTCGGAGTCTTCGAAAGCACAGCGCTTACAAGTATGAAATTCCATACGACTCACCTAATTAATTGCACTCTTCGAGTACAGCCAGAACCCGCCCTGGTGGAGCAGCTCCGGATAGCCAGGTCTAAAAGAGAAAAATAAAGAACGGTCAAGAAATTAAAAAAAAGAAGCCAAAAAGTAGCCAACTAGAAGCCAAAAAGTAGCCAAAAGCAGTAAAAGTAGCCCAAAAGTAGTCCCGTGCACGGGAAAATTAATTCTACCGTTCTTATTTAAATGACTGAATGCAAGAGCCTTTTGGGGGCAATGCAAAGGAGTACAGCAAGAACCACTCAAAATTATAATTTCTGAGATGAAAGCATAAAAAATTGTTGACTGACGAAGTCATTTTGTGCAGGGTGACGAAGTTTCTTGCCTTGCAGTTGCAACTAAAATGAGTACGTGAAAGGCTATCTCTCTCTCTCTCTCTCTCTCTCTCTATATATATATATATATATATATATATATATATATATATATATATATATATATATATATATATATATATATATATATATATATATATCCTTTTTGCAGCAATGAGTACTGCATGAGTTTGCCTGAAAATCACAGTTGCTGGGATTGAAGCCTAAATTGTCACTTCCGCAATCGTTTCTAGCGGGATGACGAAGCCCGAGCATTTGATATAACCCCGAGTCGCAGTCCGTGCCTCATACTAATAAATAACAGACAGTTCGTCAGCTATCCGATTTCTAATGTCGATTGGTGCAGAGCGTCCTGGACGCAAAGGGCTTTCGATTTTCCTGATCACTGATGAACATTTACATCTTGTCAAACGGGCCCGCGACGCGGCGGAAAGACTCGGCCTTTCTGTCGCGCTGCGTGCTAACGCGCCGTAAAAAAACACAATAAAGTTTTGCATTCATCCATCCATCCATCCATTTGCAGTTTAAAGTCGCGTTCAGCAATAAGTGGTCTACAAAATGAGGTTCCATGCAACAGTGTTCTTCCCGAGTCCCAGCCACGTATCCAAAAGTATTTTCTTTTGTGTAATTCAAGCGCCAAATTCAATTCTGTGAGCTAGAAACACGCCTTAGTCGCCACGTTTTGGCACCGCATACTCGAACGCCATGGTTGCGACGTCACAAGATAGCGATAATTTGGTTCATGGCGAGGGAACAAGAAAGTAGCCAGAAAGTAGCCAAGTAGCCAAGCCGTTTTTCCTGCCACCACCGGCCTAGAAAAGTAGTCAAATTGGCGCAAAGTAGCCAGATCTGGCAACCCTGTCTAAGCTGTATTTTCTGTAGAGGAATGGTAAAAGAGAGAAAGGATAGACAATAATTTGAAACAATAGAAACACATGACAAATGCGTCTCAAACTTGCGGAGAGACAATTCGAGGATAAGCATTCTTTTTAATGAAGTCAACCATGATTTCAGATTCTGTCTTTTTTTTCGGTGAGTAGCTACGACAGCGTAAAAAAATGAGATAAATATTTTTCGGAGTTAAAGAAATCCAATAAAAAAAAATAACTCGCATGATGATAGGTTAGGACGCCCGAGTTGTCTAAATAAAACTCTCTAATGAATACGATATGTAAACCCAGCAGCAAAAGTTTACCGGGCGTTGGCTTCGCAAGAAATTTACGCATGTCTTCCCTATTATTCTGTAACATTCTTCTAATCTATCTGGTGACTGTGCAGGTTGCAATACCAACTGCAGGCTGGAAAATTTATTTGGAGGTTAAGTTCCCAGACAAAGCGAGAATATAGCTTTCTCGAAAATTTCGCGTCTCACAAACTTGATGTTGGTTCCACACTGCGACATTAACTGTACTTATAGAAAGCGTAGCACGTGTGAAGGTGACCGTATTTCCTCACACACTGTCACCACTGGCAAACATTGGCCATCAAAGTCTAGTGATGGCTACAGGATTGCCAATCTTGGCTATCCGCTGTTGTAAAAATATAATAAAACAGCAAATATATACTCCTCTCACATTCTTAATCAATTTTTTGTGCACGAGAGTTACCATAGGGATCGCGTTCCAGCCCCCCACGTAAATGAAGCCTTTTCTTTTTGCATTGGAACGTTTATTTTCGTAAACAGCAAATATGTGGCCGTTCCATTGCAATATGCAACAAAGAATGTACAGGTCAGCTAAGACTAAGAGGAAAGAAATCAGAAAAATGTACATATAAATACATACATGTACACATATGCACTTAATATTTATTTGCAACGCGGCTTCAGCTTGGAGTTGCGACACCTTCTCGACACGCGGCAAGACAGCGGTTGTGCGATGCGCCAACACAAAAGCGGTCTTGGTGTTCTTCAGGACCACTCGACTTAACGAAACCTTATGAATTACTCTTCTGTGTATATATATGTGTGTTTGTGACTGCACGTAGTATTTGAGTGTACATATGATCGTTGCATATACCATAGTCATCACCCGACAGCTGGAGTGGCAAGCAAGGCGATACACCCGGCTATCATCTTTCCCTCTTCCACCCAGAGTCGTATTCGCCGGCCTTTTGCTTATGTGGCAGTTCCATCGCCACTTATTACCATATCTTCTTCTCGTGCTCGGCACACTTGCCCCCCTGCACCTAAGAAGTCCGCAGCAGTGGGAGGCTGCTTTGTCCAGCACCAGGCCGGATTTCTGACTTCGGCTGGTGACTTGGGCGGAGGTAGCTAGGCACGGCCTGGACGCCACAACCGGCAGCCTGAAGGCCACACACAACGCTGCTTTTTAATTTTTAAATTTCTTTTTAGCTCTTGGTCTTCGCACAAATAAAGTGGCGGCGTTGCTTGCCAATGGAGCTCCGGAATAGGGGCTCCACCTAGTACTGAGAGGGCAGGAGGCCAATACTACCTCAACCCAATCACCTCACCTCTCTGTAACCATTTAATGGTTATTAAATGTTTTGACCACCACCACCACCGGGAACTTCATTTAAGATTAGTCTCTCTCTTTCTCTTGTAATACATAGATGCTTATTAGCTTGTAACTTAACTTTTCAGTTCCACGATAGTGCACGGTATTGTCTGAGAAAGGCATATATCCGCCACATCGTGGCACCCATCTCCTTCGCGTGTGTCTCCGAGACGCCCCGCACAGGCGCGATCTGGAACGCCGTCAAGGAGCAGCGCGCGCGCGCGCGCGCTCGCACCTCTTGTACGAGTCCAATATCCTCCTTGCGTCAACGACTACCACCAAGCCTCGCGGGGACCGCCAAAGCAGGCTCGCTCGTTAATCGCATTCGCTCATCGCGCTAAGATTGCGGGCCGTATACGCGGCAAGCGCGCGAGAGCGCGTTCGATTCTCCTCGACTTATCAGCCTTTTCTTTTTTTCTATCTGTCCGTTTCGTTCCGCAAGCCAGTGGCAGGCGTGGAGGGATTTCCCTCGTGACGTCACGAATGGGTCTGCCAATCGGTAGCCCAGATCTAGAGAAGTCGTGCTCCGTGCTAAGCTGTAGGGTCGCCAAGTGCCTCAAGCACGTATGTGGTGATGCCTGTTGCCCCATTGTCAGCACGCCATATGGCGCCTGGCCCGACCCCACGACGCTCGATCGAACTTTAACGTGCTTTTGAGTGTCCTCCAGGGCGGACTATACATGCCCACTGAGATATGTATCCTTTTGGTTCTCATATCCGTAGCTAAAAAAAAAAGAAAAAAAAACTAATGCCGTTCATTGATTAGCTGTGGCCACTAAATATAAAAATTCCAATTTGTAAACCCCACTACTTCTGTAATACCTCCATTGAAGGACCTTCGCATTCGGGCTTTAATCATTTGTGCTCGAGTAAAGTCCGGTTTTATAGAACCTTCATAGGAAGCCGCCTCACAGTTTTTAGTCTAGGCACTATAGTTCTAGCCTTCATCCCGAAAGCGTATCACCTTGAGATATGCAGTGCGACTGCATTTGTATTAATAAGATGGTTCGATTTTTTATATAGTTAATTGATATTTGAGTGGACGGCGGTTGCAGTATTCAGAAAATGTTTCGGAATATGGCCAGTTTAAAGTTATTTGAAGAGAGTTGAATATTTGCGGTATCATATTCTTTTCCTCCTTGCCCCCCAGGCAGCTTTGCACACATACACTTCCCGTGCTGCGTGTCACAGCTACGGAACGGAATAACGCTCGACTGTTGAGCCTCGAATAACGCTTGGCAATGAGTCCCATAATGGTCAGAATGAATGAAAAAAAGAAAAAAGACCTTCTGTATTGCTTGCAGACGTTAAACCGAATCAGTCTATCAATACTACGCGTTTCCTCCCAGTGTCTTAAATGCGTGCATATTTGTGCGTATATATGCGATAACGTGATCGCTTCTGAGCCGCGAGCGTTGTATAGATGCAGATATAGTACACAAAAAGCATTCCGAACGCTTAGGTATTCAGGAAATCGCTATCCTACATAACACATCGCGCCCCCCTCTTTGGTTGCCTTTATTTCCTTCAACGATATACGATACACGGGCGTTCAAGTGACGCATTTCAGAACGCGTAAAATAATGCCCCTTTCAATTTAACCAGTCACCACCAGTAAGGAAAAGAAATAATTTAAGAAAGGTGCACTCGTGGCTCTGGTAAGTATAGTACTATGTTATAAAACGTCCAACATCCTACACCAACGTTAAACGGATTATTAATTAATTAATTAAATAAATTAATTGGTTGCTTGATTTATTTATTTATTTATTTATTTATTTATTTATTTATTTATTTATTTATTTATTGATTGATTGATTGATTGATTGATTGATTGATTGATTGATTGATTGATTGATTGATTGATTGATTGATTGATTGATTGTGTGGAACCAGCCGTATACATACATAATCGTGCAATGCGAAGACTGTTGGCTCGAATTAAGTAATTGAAGGTAATCAGATGTAATCAAAGGTAACGCTGAAGAATTCCTCGCGTATTGAACCTTTTAATTCACTACTTCAGCACTGCGGTTTGTTGCGTATATATGTAATATATGCACAACAAACCGTCCTTTCAAACAATCCACCTGAGCGGACTGTATTGAAGCACCTGTGAAACGTGCGAAATTGAGCTTGTTGGTGCATATACGTAGTAGAAAACAGAGCTATACAACGAAGACGAGAAAGACCAAACAGGACTAGCGCCGACTACCAACAACTATGTTTATTTTTGCAGCGCACATATATACGCATTATGGACAGGGGAAAAGACGGAGGAGAGGGAGATTTTCCTAACACATGCGCACATGCCCTGATTTGTCAAATAGCGTGAAAGGCTAATTAATATTTTCTCCCTTCTCCTCCATTTTTCCCGTTTCCAGAATTCGTATATATTTGTACTGCAAAAATAGACGCAGTTGGTAGTCAGGGATAGTCCTGTTCGGTCTTTCTCGTCCTTTTTGTATCGCGCTGCTTTCTGCTATGAACCACCTGTGCTCGGCGTGATCTAAAAAGACACATATATTGTCGGCAGAGACTGTGAGCGTGTTTTGTGCACATAACACAAACACACACGTACACGTACACACATACACACACGTATGCACACTCATACAGAGACAAGCATACACGTCATATATATATTCACCCATTGTTCCCTGCACGTGAAGGATGTCATATATGGAATACAATCGCTATTATGGCATCCCTGCCGTGAAACGATATCATCGCGGTAAACATCCACCTTTTGTTAACCTAGAGGCAACACCGCTGCAACCGAGAGAAAATATTCCGAAGGGCTATAAATATAGCTTGTTACCAGGGGCACGGTGTTAATGCGCCAACGTATAGCGTTATAAATGAGATAAGAACGATAATAGCCTGGCTTAATAACTTCCTTCATTTTGTCTACATTTAGCACGCTTTCCAGTTCAACTATAACCTCCCTACCTTTCCTATATTGCTTCTCTCTCTCAACGATAACTAATAAAGCAGTCCCACCGATATGGTTAGTTATGAATCGCATCCTTGTACGGCGGCGCCAGGGGGCTTTGTCTCTGTCCTGATTGGGGGTGCTATTCTGAACTCTGTCGAATTTCGTAATGGCGGCATTTTAAGCCAATCAGAATGGCCGTAGCAGCCCTCTTGGCCAATCAGAGTTTACCAATGGCTAAATCTAACAAGATGGCGGTATTTGAGTGTCCAGAATATACACCCCTATATAGCTTCCGTGCATTTAGCTTTATGTCTCTGAGTGCCGCAAAAGCTGCCTCCACTATCGGGATGCCAGGACAGCAACGGAGTTCCAGTGTCCATTGTAAACACCGGCCAACATTGTTTGTTGGGCTGCTGTTCTGTATACGAATGACCGCTTTCATCCTATATTGGACACACATCGACCACAGCGCGCGGCTATCACCTTAGCCTCCGCTTTCACTGTTTCGTCGTGGGCATTGCAACTTACGTATCCGCACACCACTACGTAGTGGAAAAAATTACACCATCTTCCCGCTAAAGGGAACCATGTGTAGATGTGAAGCAGCGGGCGCTAACGCTTACACTGGCGGCGGCGTTGACGCTGGCGCTCATCGCAGCGTTGCGCAGGAGAGAAAACTGGGGAGGCGCAAAGCACGCAGTGATGGAGCGGTGTTTCCTACTGGAACGTGCCAATCGCTGCTAATGGGCAATGAGAGACAGAAGACTCCGATTGGACACAGAGACCCGCAGTCCGCTTTTAGTTAATGCGCACGCTGCGAATTTTTTTATTCTTCAACAACACACAGGAGAAATCTCCCACCGGCACCACCTTGCAGGTCAAGATCCATTGCCATATATACGGGGTGGCCAGTGAACGGTTGTGCAGCGCGAGCAGTCGGTTTTTTCAATCAAGAAACTCGCTAGCAGACGCTGCCTGCGTCGGCGTCGCGAGGCGAGAGAGGGGGGAGCGTAGGAGAGGAGAGAGAGAGGGGGGGGACGCGCATGCGCAGTGGGAGTGTGGACGCCGCGGGCAGGGATGCCTAGAGGAGAGAGGGGGGGACGCGCATGCGCAGTGGGAGTGTGGACGCCGCGGGCAGGGATGCCTAGAGGAGAGAGGGGGGAGCGTAGGAGGAGAGAGAGGAGGGGAGGCGCATGCGCATTGAGGGTGTGGTTGCCGCGGGGAGGGATGAGGAGAAAGAGGGGGAGAGGAGGTTTTTATTATTTTTTTAAAGGGTTCGCGCATGCGCAGTAAGTGAGGCCACGCGGCACACCACCACCACCACCACCACCGGATTAAGCTTCGCCATAAGATGCTTCACATCTAAAAAACAACAAAAAGTTGCGGTACGAGTTGGAATAATGTGACCGGGGGGGAAAGCGGCAAAGGAGGCAGGTCCGGGGAGGAAGATACATGCTTATCACCGATAGCCATGAACTGTTACATGCATACGCAGGCGATGAAAGAAACGACGGGTTCTCGAGGAATGCGCCTTGACATTATGGGTGAGGTTTCAATTAACGCCTGCTGCGATGCGGTCACCCGCGCGCCACATAGCCTGTAGCCGACCCGGGGGGGGGGGGGGGGGTGCTTACGCTCATTACGTATGCAGTGCCGCATAGTGAGCCACTCTTCACGCTTTTCACACCTGTCCCGATAGATGCACGTTTCTTCTTCATTTATTATTTTCTGTCTCGACACCCGTGGCGCGCATCATCACGACCCCCCACGTATACACGCCAATGCGCAGCAACAACTCGACAAGCGCGAACCGTGCGATTTGCATGACGCGACTGTTGATACCGGTGGGGTCCACCAAGGGGTGTGTGATAGGGGTCCTAGAGGCGGCATTTGGGAAGACGTGAAACGAAAAGAAAACGACCCAATTTGAAAACTAGTTTCGTGGCGGGTTTCTTCTTTTTCTTCTTTTTTTTTTTTCCTCACAGATTGTTGTCGTTAAGCCTTGCATTTGGCACGCTGATCTTCTGCTGACATCTCGCGCGCACGCAAACCAAAACGTTGTCGGGCCGCGCGTATGCATCTGGGACGCAGATGCTTTGTACGAGCGCCATTCGTTGCTTATTTGTTTGTCTGTTCGCGGTGGGCCCAAACTGAAGTTAGGCCTAGCGACCTGAGTTTCGCAACGTCAACTTGTGGGCGGCGTTCCTCTTACCTCTCTCTCTCGCTTCCTTCATTTTTCCTCGTTTGTTTCCCGTTTTCCCTCTCGTCTTGTTTTCTTCTTTCCTTTAATCTTCACCGCTGCCGACTCGCGGAGGAGAACGCTGTCTTGAATTCATTAGGAGTGTCGCGTACGTATAGCGATGCTCGCTCGCGCCAGTGACCCTTTAAGTCTGGGAAGGAAAAGTAATCACTGTGCTGGCAGAAGGAATACGCCCGCGGTTATAAAGGGTGGCGAGCGGGCGTTTTCCATGTCGCAGCTGTCGTTAACAGCCGACGTTGCTCAAACGTGGAGCGCACACGTGATGAGCCTTGCGAAACAACGTAATCAACATCGACATCACGTGTGTGGCCATTACGTCGCCTAGCTATAAAGTGGCCTGGCGACATGCTCATTGATGATGTTGATTGCTAAACGCATCATCCACGATGTGATAGTGATGATGAGGACGACGATGATGATGAGAATGCGCGACTGTGACGTTCACCCGTTGAAATGGGCTTGCATGCTTCTCACTGTTTATTCTGATTGCTAGTAATGGTGATTCTCAGAAAGAGATAGAGAGAGAGAAATAGTTTAATGAAGAGCTGGAGATGTTTGTCTGGCTTTTCGCCTGACATGCTACTCCATGGGGGGCTGGGTGATGATTATGATATATACACTTATAGATACAAACACATACAGCCGCACACACGTAGACTACACTATTTACAAAGTTCCATTCAAGCTCGTGGCCCGCAAGAAAGTCAGCAGCGCTTTTGTGGCGCGTAACGCACTGGAGCTGCTTTGCCATGGGCCAAGATTATGTCTAAACTCCAGGTTCGAGTCCTGTTGAAGATTTAAGGCCGCCTTCAGAGACTGTCTCTCTGGTGCGTATAGCCTGCATTCACAGAGGACATGCTTGAGGTCTTCTGGGACGTTACATGGTGGTGATCCTCAGATGTGGCACGTACCCGCCTACTGAAACATGCCCATGCAAATGGTGGTTTTCAGATGTGGCACGTACCCATTTGCATGGGCATGTTCCCGTAGGCGGGTACGTGCCCTAACTAAGGGTCATGTCAGCACCTCGCCGGACGTGCCATGATTAAGCGATCCACCTCTACAAGGAGAACGACGCAAATGCGAAGTTTTTTCTTTGTTAATACTTACACATTATTCAAGCTATTGCAGCGCAGCCACATCTTACTGCATGCAGATCGAGAACTCTCGCCCGGTCAAGGAATGTGTTATTCACTATGTTAATGAACAGGTATACTTATGCAACTGGCCAACGATACAATCGTACATCATTGGCGAGTGCTGTCCTACATGTGGCAAAGGTGTTTGCGTCACCGCCAGCTAAAAGAGCATGCCGACGAATTCTCCAACATCGGCTTCTAATTAGTTTCTGGCCATTCGTGAACGCAGTATATTTTGTTAAATATGCAGAACACCTTGTGGCGAGCGGTTACTTTCCAACGAAGAATCGAACTGTTCTATAGTGCTTACGTACGACGATTCTCGTAGAGATGAAAAAAAATCGCAGCGTCATCCGCCTCAGTCGACACGAAGGCGAAAGCCATCTTCGTTTTCTCCTAAGTCGATGCACTGAAACCTCCCGTACCTCTTCCGAAAGCAGTCTGCAACGCAACTAACGAGGTTTTGCAATGACTCCAGGATATGAGGCATTGTAAGCTTTCTGCACGTCATCTTGTTTTGCACTGCCTCCGAGATCGGCCCACGTTTGGCCAAGCAATGGTAATGTGACGACGTCACCATGTGATGTCATGATGACGTCACAAATTTAGGCAATCTGTGACTCCATCACGCGATTAAAATTTCTGACACCACTCGTGTTGACGCCGCCGACGGGGGACGCCGACGCGGGACGCCGGACAGTTCTCGCGTGTAATGAGGCGTCTAAGGCTTTCACTTTTTAAAAAAAATGGCACATGCAGGTGTAAATCTGGCGCACACCCACAAAAACTTCAAAGTGGTACTCACACCATTTTCGAAGGCGAGTTTACTCTGCCATACGAATCTCCTGTATACAGAGACGTCCGTGAGCGAGTGTGAAGCTCGGAAAATGCTAATAAGATACTTTTATTTTGATATTAAAGTGACTCTTCTCATCGCGCATCCTACTGACATCGACCCCAGCTTGGACGTCAGGCTACAGTGAGAATTCTGGTGACTTCACGCAGCATTCCGGCAAGTTGTGATGATCCATAGAGTTTCCTATAAATACACTAGAGGGAACTCTGGCGCTAGTGTCTATGGGAGCTGCAACGCCCGGCTATATTCTAGGCACTACAGCACGGCGCTTCAGCCAGCATGGGAATGATGGGTAGTACACAAATTTGCCTAGTCTTGCCTAGTCTTCGTTCTTTCGGCTCCGTTTGGCTCCGTGTGGGCTGCATACGCTTTGTCGCAAGATGAAGTTTAACAAATGTTCAGCACTTCCACATCACTACCTCAACCTTTCAGGGTTGCCAATTCAAATCGGCTCACGAAGTTCAGAACGGTTCATTCTTTTATCCGAAACAGAATCAAAACCCAATAATAAACAAAGCCACAAGTGCGTTCGAAGACCGCAAGCACGAAGACTATATAGGCAAATTTGTGTACTACTCACCTTCCTCCATGACTACCCATCATTCCCATGGTGGCTGAACGATCACAGCGCCAGAGTCCCCTCTAGTTAATTTTAGGAAACTCTATGGTGATGACGTCAGATACCAAAACTTCCAAAATGGCTGCTTCTGCGTCACCATTGCAACATAGCCGCGGTGCGGAGCAGCCGTGGAAACGTCACGATATCTATATAGTCGTGGAAACGTTCATGACGAGAAGCTGTGACGTCAGAGTTGTGACGTCAGGGTACAACAGGAACCGAAACTATCTTTTAAAAGCGTACTGTAATTACTTTTTCACGGTGCACTCGCGCTTAGTATAGTAAATTTTCTGGGCTCTCGAGGGCTTGGCCTTTCATTTGACGCAAGGAAAACGACAACTGAAAAATTTTCGTGTCGACGTCACGTGATTACGTCGTCACGTAACCCCACGTAACGTTACGTCATGATGGCGTCACAAATTTCGACTATCTGTGACGCGCCGTGACGATGATTCTTGTGCGTCACGTACTCGTATCAACGCCGACGCCACGAGACCTCGGTCGACGCCGAGAGTCAATTTTACGCGTTTTATGAGGCATCTATAGGCGCGTTAAGTTAAGGAGCTCGAGCGCACTCTAGCCAGCGGAGTGCGCTCTTGTAAACTTAACCGTTAAAAAGCGACTTCCGGTGCGTGATAACGAAGCGCGCTCTACGCGCTCTAACCCTGAGACGGTGCACGAGGGCCTGCACGAGAGCTACGGCTTCCGGAAGAATGACGTGTTTCCGACTCTCTCCTCCGATGAAGTGCGTTCTCCTTCCCCATTCGTTCCTACCGCGGAAGCAACGTAACATTCGTCATGTAACGATCTCATGCCCCCCGAAAGCAGTCGGCGGCTAAGCTAAGCTCCGAAGGCGTCGCACTCGAGCGCGTTCGAGCGTGTTCCTTTGGAGTTCGGAGCGCGCCAACTTAACGCGCCCTATGGCTTCCAGCTTAACCGACACATCCGGACATGGCTCCTGGCGTGAGCTGGAGACGTCATCGACAAGCGCAGTAAAACGGCACCATTCCAGATATTTTCGCTTATCTTCGGTCATTAGGTTGAAGGATGAAATGAAAACTTAATTTATTTCCTGCGATGCTTTTTTGTTGTGCAGGTTATGAGGAAAGCTATTCGAATAGGCAACCGAACTCTGCAATATAGCCAGATCAAGCACGAAGGCTTTTTAGGATGACTTAAGGTAAGGTGTGCCCTTCTATAATTGGCTTCAGCGACAGTGCACTGCGTCGTTTACTTTAGTTATACTGACGCACTTTGACAGTATATAGTTTAAGCGACACTAGCGCTTGCGTGTGCTGGTTCAATTAAACTTTCCTATGTGGAGATTAAAGCATGTGCGTAAGCGTTGCGCCGCAACTTGCAGAGTTGCAACAGTGTAGCCTACACTATCCAGCACTATAGTTCACACAAGCCAATGTTAGTAATGATTTAGCTGATTTAGCCAACAGTAGCTGGAATTAGCCGTCATTTATCCTTCACCATAGCTTGTATGGCATGGTTACCTGTAGCGGCAACTGTACAGTCGGGCTTTGCTTGTGCAGTAATGCGGCACTGTCGTATTAAGGCGAAAGCCTTTAATGTCTCGTGCTCACGTCCGTCCGGTGTCCGTCCGTCCGTCCGTCCGTCCGGATGTCCGTCTGTCCGTGCGTCCAGATGTCCGTCTGTCCGTCCGGATGTCCGTCCGTCCGTCCGTCCGGATGTCCGTCTGTCCGTCCGTCCATCCGGATGTCCGTCCATCCGTCCGTCCGTTCGGATGTCCGTCTGTCCGTCCGTCCGGATGTCCGTCCGTCCGTCCGGTGTCCGTCCGTCCGGCGTCCGCCCGTCCGTCCGTCCGTCCGTCCGTCCGTCCGTCCGGATGTCCGTCCGTCCGTCCGTCCGTTCGGATGTCCGTCCGTCCGTCCGTTTGGATGTCCGTCCGTCCGTCCGGATGTCCGTCCGTCCGTCCGGATGTCCGTCTGTCCGTCCGTCCGTCCGTCCGGATGTCCGGATGTCCGTCTGTCCGTCCGTCCGGATGTCCGTCTGTACTTCCGTCCGTCCGTCGGTCTTTCCGTCCGTCTTTCCGTCAGTGGAATGGCCACACGCTTTCGCCGAACACACTTTGGAATGTACAAAGTGTCCTTCAATTTTTTGATACCGAACTTGAGAACCCAAGTATGCCTATGGACAGGCCCGTAGACAGGACGGGGGGGGGGGGGGGGGGGGAGAGATTTCTGCGCGATTTTATAAGTGGCTAAGAACCGCAAGCGCGCTTTATTCTTAGAGCAGAGGCACTTACCGACAATGACTCCAAGGAAATAATAATAGAGAGAGAGAGAAAGGAAAAGCGCTGACAACAGTGGCGCCGATGACACACAGAAAACAACAAAGCGCAGTCCTCACTCGGATTACAAAGGGGAAAAACAATCATTTCGAGGCTGGAACAAACGAGACGGCTGCAGGGCGGCAACGCTTTGGTGATATCAGTGTTTAAAGCAGCTGCACGCTGCAGGCTTTTCTTTCGCGCAGTAAGTGCAACGACCCCTCGCCACCCACAAGCTCCGTTTTACCGCGCCCGACGCCTAACAAGCACTTTTAACTGGGTTAAGCCTCTTGCCGGCAGTCGCAGCGTGTTCGAGCGCACAGAAACACAAAAAGAGGAGGTGGCAGGGAAGCATCAGCACACCCCGCCCCAATGGAGAGCTGCAGTTCCTTTCACAACGCCCTACAGATGGCACTGCCAGCGTCAAGTCACTTGGGGATCATGTGCTCTGGCTGCAGGGTGTGCATTTTCTCCGTTTGAGAGCAGCGATGAGTACTCTACGCACACATACACGCAGCACCTCGCCAAGTGCGCGGAATGCACCGCTCATGCGGAAGTCCTGGACCCCCGCCAGCGGCTGAGTCGAGGGTTTCAACCCCGCAAGCGCGCGAGCTGCATCGTCCAACGCGGCACACAAAGCCGATCCGTTGTCGAGTTGGCAGAGCGTCGTGTGTCCGATTAGGTTACGCTGCTTACGCATGCGCGTTTATCGTGTGGGTTTAGAGCGGAAGCGCACGCAGAGCCGTCGTCCTCGGTTATCCCCGGGTCGGGAGCGCTGATCCACCCAGCCCCATTACCATCAGATAAGAGGGACCGCCCTGAGCTTTGCGGTACCAAAACGGTCCGCACGTCCCGACAAGCGTGCAGTATATCGGCAAGTATGAATCGAACGAAGCCATACCGTTCTACAGTATGACCATGTGACGATTGGGTTTGAACCAGCTTTTCCTTATTGCACTGTGGAATGTTCGTAAACCACTCACTAAGTGTTCTTTGCAGGCACTTTATTCGCGTATTTGTCATCGTCCCAGGAGCATTAACTTCCTTCCGTTGTTGTTGCTTGCATCTAGCTTGCATCTGCGCACAAACAATCATAGATGCCGATTTATGGGACACAAACAATCACAGATGCTGATTTATGGGACACGATAATGCAAGGACCAGAGGTAGCCAAAGATTGACCACGATCAGTGCTTCTTTAAGACGCTTTTTTTTTTTTTTTGCGCCCCTATACTCGAGAAGTTGCATACACAATGCTGTTCGTGACCACTGTACGGTATTATTTGGCGCAACAGTGAAAGCATCTGGGAAAGCGGTTGATCTGAAAGTATATAGATATTTCCTCACGAGTTTTCGGAGGACCTAACACGAAACGAGTTGAGCGGTAAATTATCACGAGGCACCAAGAGAAGGAGAGAGTAAACTTTATGCAAAACATATCAGTGTCCAAGAAACATGCCGCATTCATGCACAAAGTGCCGGACCGTCTTACGTCAGTCAAGCGTATACATTCCAGAAGCATGACTATCAGGCGACGATGTCAAGAAAGATATATTCCTACTGAAACGTTCCTTATGCCATTCCAATGAGTCCACATGTTTCTTTACGCAATCCATATATTTTATATATATATTTGCCATATATTACCCTAAGAATCTTATGGAAAAATATGTAATTATTGGAATGATGTACAGAACGCTTCAATGTCTGAGCTGTTTTCGTCGTGATCAACGACGAAGTATAAGTATAGTATAAATACTAAAGCAAGTTTAGTGGCGATTTCAACTTCCCCTGTTCCGAGGCGTGGAAGAGCCCTGTCCAGCTACTAAGTCGCACTGTTCGTATCGGTCTATTAGGTTTCGGATCGAACGTTTCACAGCTCGATTTTAAGTGACTCGCGTTGCGAAAAGTGCGATTGCGAAAGGCGCGAAAAGTGCGCATCGACCGGACGAAGGTAGTGCTCTCTCTAAGAGAAGCCGCTCCACATCGATCAGGACGATTCTTCATAAACAACTTTTTAAGTCGCCAACTTGAGGTGTTCGACATGCACCTCAATGACCTTTGGAAACGTAAGCCCAGTTCAGGAGTGCTCGCATGTGTTTGTTGAGCAGATCGATGAGAAGAAACAGTCATTGTACGTTTGAAGGTCAATCCTCAGGATTGACCGGATGAGCGTCAAGATTGCTTCTTTTTTCTATTAGTTTTTCTCCAGTGATGTTTGAGAGCGATTTTCGAGGTACAGAATTTCGATTCGCTCACAAGCGTGGAAGGCAATACGAGCTGGTTGCTCCGCCGAGTCGACTGTGGAAAAAGTAAGACGAGTGAAAAAAGTCACAGTTTCGCCGCAAGAGCGAAGAAATCAGTGCGATAGCAACAAATTGAAATGTCACGCGAAGAACGGCAAGCAGATAGAAACGTGCCGCGCGCTGTTCAAGCGCAAAGGACGCACGAAACGAACGCGCAAGTATACACAGGACGAGCGCGAACTAACAAGTGTCACAGTTGTCACTTTACTGTGTTTGAACAGCGCGCTCCTTTCGCCAACGGGGCCTATGCATCCAGTGAAGTTACCTTTGTGAGCTCTATAACCTAAACGCAATCTTTCCGGTGAAAGCAGACGACGTACAAACTGACCGCATCAGGAGATAAGCGCGCACGGGCGACTATGCCCCTTGGGGCAAAGTGCACGTTTGGCACGTTGACTGCGTTGACTGCGTTGACGACCGAACGCATCGCAACGAGCGGGGCGCCGAGCGCGCCCTTCGCGCCATCTCGCTGGTAATGCAGAGAACACGCTGACATTGATATATCCCCCGAGATCGGCGTACCGCGGGCGGTAAATGGTGTACATAAATAGCTTGCCGTTAGTATGCTGAGGGCTGAGGGATGTGCGCCTCAGTGGCCGAGCGGTTAACGCCGCGCCCTCGAGCGAGAGGTCGCCCGTTCGATTCCGCGCGTCGGAAAATGTTTTTCTTCGTGACTTTTTTTTAATATACGTATACATATACGGGACATGAAGGCGACGGCGACGGCAAAAATCAGCCGAGAGTGTCCATATAATTGCTATCGCAATAAAATGCGTTATATTTTCATCGTATTCTGTCGTTTTTCCTAAATCGATCGGACGCTCTTCACATCGGCATCGTCTTCAATTTACCCTGTCACGAGCAACAGTACACCCGCCCATTTTTTTAACCTGAACTAGAGCACTGCACGGGCTCGGGCCTACCCGAAAACCCGGGCCCGGCCCGGCCCGTGGGCCGGGCCGGGCCGGGTAAAGTAGGTTTCACGGCGGGCCCGGGCAGGGCTCGGGCCTGAAGCTCCGGGCTTAGGGCCGGGCCCGGGTTTGAGATGGCGGGCTCGGGTCGGGCCGGGCCTGGACTTTTCTCGATTCTTAAAGAGACACGAAAGTGAAACATTGTGCAGTGTCTAAACCACTGTGCCAGCACAGTTGTTTAGACTAATAATGTGTATTCTGAGAATTTGAATATCATTCCTTTCACCACCGTAAGTTTATTTAGACAGGAAAAATATCAAGACCAAAGTTGCATTTTAGAATTTCGTGCTGGAATCTCCGCGCGTGGCGTCACGGATTTCAAACTGTATTCGTCGTATTTTGGGGGGCACTGGATCTTCAAAATTTCTTGAAACGTGGTATGTTAAGTTTATGGGCTACTCAGAGGTCAATTTACTTCATTTTTACTGATTAGGATCTACATAGGCCCCGGTAGACGCCGTCAGAATCTATAACGTGACGACTTCTGCTGCGCGAATTTCAAGGTGGCATCGCCACCCGCATTTCCGCGCTTACGAAGTCTTGTCACGGCGAGCGTGGTTACTTTGGAATTGTAAAACAGTAATTTACTGATAATCAAAAATATTTTTCTCTTTAGTGGCCCTTTAAGTTTATGCCAGAGAAATTGCTCATACATATATGTTTCACATTTTATCTCGAAAAAAAATGGTTCTTTTTTTGTGGGGCAAGCTATTTGGAGTTCTATGATGGACAAGTACTGAACTTCTTTTCCTTCTTGCATATGGGGCTACTTGATTTATCTGAAACGGGCGAGCTAAAAGTAAATAGGCCAGACGCTTACATAGTTAACATCTGGCTATTCTGGGCTTTATTCGCATTCTTTATTATTTTGTATCCCAAATGGTATTCTGTGATCACAGTAATTAAGGTAATATAATAAATTTATAACTTATCATCGCAAGAGCTCTAAAGCTGGGAAACGATTTTGAATATTCCAGCCCTCCACTAAAACGAAAGAACTGCACGGAGTCTCGTTACATAGGATCCCTATAAAGGCATTTGTTTTCCGTGGCTCTGTCACGGCTCCCAGTGGTCATGTCACGCGAGATGTACATGTACAGCCTGCCTTGTGCGCCCACATTGTTAGCGTTTGAGCTTTCGTCTTGTTCAGCTATAGCAGGGGTCTCAAACTCGCATCAGTTAACGGTCTGCATTCACGAAAATTTAGTCCCGCAAAGGCCAGGGCAAGGCATAGGAGGGGTTGGGGTGCGGAATAGGTTGTACCAAATGTCACCTGATTTTGTCATTTGAAATACATTTCCCATATCTCATATATCGGTCATTTCTGAAAGGTATTTTGTGACGTGATGCTAACAACATATTTATACCTATCTCCAAAATGACTAAAATCTGGACACCGATTCTGAAATATAGACTTTTCTTTCACGGCTATGTATGAACGCATGGTGGACGCATGGGGTGTCTGACAAGAAAATGCTTTAGACCTGTCATGCCTATGTAGCTTAAGGAAGTACTTATAAAGAAAACAAATCGGACGAAGGCAGCCGTGTGCGGGCCGCGGGCCGCGTGTTTGAGACCCCTGCGAGAGATACGTGATACTGCCGCAACAACGTTGGAATGTGCAGGAATAACATAGGTCCATTAAACAAGGCCTCGGGCAAAGTATATTTGCTTGCGAAATGCCTGGCTTGAAAAAAGAGAATTACGAATTCCGTGCCATGTGATTGATGTCCCTTTACCTCGAACCATATGAGTAAGCGTCGAAAAGCTTATTCGCGCCAGGTATTACCAAACTGGAACAAACCCTGAAAATAGATCGAGATCTCTTCGTCCTCCTCCTGTCAGTCGTATAGTCTAATGACCACCTTCTATACCAGTGCAACATCGTAACCATTACCAGTACACCATTATAATATGGGAGAAAAAAAAAAACAAGAGAGCGCGGTGCAAAACATGCATAACATACACTGCTGAAAACTGCACGGAGAAACGCTCAAAGAGGAGTTTTATAGATGGCATTGAAGACCGGCGCGACGTTCGGGAACGACAGAAATGAAGGCAAGAGCTGGACACCTATGTTCATTGTGCAGAAGTCCGCAGAGACATTCTAAATTTGCTCCAGGGGTGGAAGTTAAAAGCAACGACTGGCGACGCCTTCACAATTCGCAAGGCAGATGTACTCCCCTGCTAGCGTAAGCAGTGCGAGAAACTTTAGGGCGTCAGGATATGTGATGCAACAGCGCATAATTTGATTTTTTGCTCAATGACATGTGAAGAAACAAGCTGTAAAATATGCCACAAACAACTGCTAGAGTGTATAGTATACTAGCAGCGGTGGGATAGATGAAAAGAATGCTATGACAAATAATTTTTCTTTGTTTCGGCTGCTTATACGTATATCTAAAAGTACACGTGGTGCGCTCGGTTCACTATAATTTTTGTCTACGTTAGTGCAGTTACAAGAACGTAACGAATTTTGCTTTCCTTCTCTATTTCTCATGCTGTGGCAAGGGGCTACTATGCTGAAGACAGGCGCTACATATCATGAAGGGTGCACGATTGGCTTTGTCGTTAGAGCATGCTTTAAATTTTAATTCACCGCAATGTAAACAAAGGGAAGAGAGCGTTCTGTTCCTTGTGTCCTCTGGTTTTATTGCGCGATGTACTAAAACTGAACTCATGCTGCAAATCACTTTCCTTGCTACAATATCTGCGGCGAAAAGCTCTTGATGATCCCCGTCGTTGACGTTTCGGCACCCAGAACGGGAGCCTTCTTCACAACGATTGTGAACAAGGCTCTCATTGTGGGTCCCGCAACGTCAACGCATTTTTACTCCCTTGTGGTCGGTGTCCTCGTCTTTTTATTCAATGATTCTTCCGGACCAGACGGGTGTCCGTCCAAGCCATGATTGCATCCCCATAGTGTTTGCAGAAAAAGTTAGTACAGTGTACCACTGCCAGAAAGCATTCATTGCATCAAGTATATCAGCTCAGCTGTTTTCACCGTGAGCCCCTTTTTGCAATAAATAACCATAGGTTAAAGTATAATTTTTAGCGAAGCATGCACCACCAAAGCGTAGATATATCATATATGTCACTTAAAACACCTTGTCGATTTCGTGTTCGGGCGACACCACATAGATTATTGGCTCGGGCCTCGGTCGGGCCCGATCTGCGGTCGGGCCGGGCCGGGCCGGGTAGGCGAATTTTTTCCTCGGGTACGGGCCGGGCCCGGGTCTCGCTTTGAATCACCGGGCCGGGCTCGGGCGGGTAAGTTTAAACAACTTCCGGGCCCGGGCCGGGCCCGGGCCGAAAATCCCGGCCCGTGCAGTGCTCTAACCTGAACACGCAAGCATCGACCGCCGAGTCTGTAAGCGCCTGCTCCGGGCGTCCTGGTGTGCGGTTCCCGGAACAGCCTAGCAGAAGACAGCTGCACAAGACTGTTCATCGCAGGCATGCACGTATTCTCGTTCATTTCGCCGTTGTGCTCCCTTAAACTACGCTTATCGACTGGGCGGTCGGCGTTCGCGCGTTCAGGTTAAAAAAATGGGCGGCTGTACATGACGGACCTCACACTTTTGTTTCATTTTGAATTTTGATAGCGAAGCTGTTCTTAGTCGAGGCCTTCATGTCCGGGATCCGTGGAAGCACTGGTCGGCGTCATAAACGGGTATGCGCCACAGACGCTGGATAAGTCCCGCTACTCACCCCTGGTCCTACAAATGAAGGCAACATTTAGCCCAGCGGACGGGTATGTGCCGCGGAAATCTGTGCAGCGTATCAGAAACCTATACCATCATCATAAACGCATATGTGTCACAGAAATTGGGAAAACCCCACTAAACACAACTTCCACTAAAAATGAAGAAGGCAACACTTAGCCCAACAAATGGCGTGCGCGTTACCGTATAGTCACAGCACTGTCACGTGATACTTTGTGGTTATAAAGGAAGGAAAGGCAGGAAGGTCAACCATTGTGGTTATAAAAGGTGGTGGCTATACTACCACCTCCAAGCTTATCGAAGAGTGTTTAATGAAGAGCCGTGATACAACATGGTATGCGAGGGATTAAGATCACGTGCTACGTGACGCCAACAGGCAAAAAGAGTGTTGCACACCCGCCGTAATGGCAACAGGCGGCGCTGACTGACGCTCTCACGTAGGGTTCCTCGATGCGCGCGCTATTCCCACGTTTAAAAACTTTAAATGCACATATATGCCCTATAAAGTGGACGGAAGGATGACCGCCACCGTAGCTCAGTGGTAGAGCATCGGACGCGTTATTCGAAGGTCGCAGGTTCGGTCCCTGCCGGTGGCAAGTTATCTTTTCGTCCACCTTTCTTTCTTCACATTTACATTACAATTAGTTCAAATAACATCCCCTATATACTTTTCTTGGCATCACTGTCTGTTAGTTTTCATTAACATTGTGCCTAACAAAGAAAACGAGCCCTTAAATTTACACTTCTTTCCAACATACCTAAAAGACATGCAAAACATAGAAATGCGTTAGCCTGGTGAAAGGAAGGCCAGAGGCTTCGCTGTTTCATCAGTGTCCGCGAAGCGGAGCTGGTTAGATTTTTTTCGTAGTGAAGATGACATCTACTTGGAGCCGAAACAGCTCACGGAATATTGTGTGTGCGTGTGCGTGTGTATGCACGCGAAATTATGGAAAAAGATATGTCTAGTAATGTGAGGTAAACGGGCGCTTGTAGATTACTACCGTAATATCGAAAACTAGAGTTAAAGATCAATTGCGTGAACTCTACCGCACTTACTGGCATAATCACAACACTGTTACTGTTAGCTTATGTTAACGTGTGTTACGTATTTCTTCTTTGTTTCTTTTTCAAGAATTTGTAGATCGGCAACCTATATAGCCACTTCCTGTCGTTTTAGTAGTTTGTGTTGATGCATTTAGATATCAAAATACGGTTCACCCATTTCTTTTCCGCGTGTGTCGACGAGCAAGCTATGTACTATTCCGAACCTGCAGAGTGTTCGTCCGTAAACGAGAACCGCCTACTAGAAGTGTGCGTAACCACCGCCAGACGAATGTTGCTTTCTTTGTATACGTTGCACACTCGGAAGGCAGTTCGCCGTCAACACGTGCCACAGTGTATGCTTCCCACACAAACCAAGCCCACGTGCAGCCACACTAGCCTAGCCACACTGCATGACAACACCATGCGGTTAATATCACTTCCGCCACGCGACTCGCTGTCCAGTTATAGTTCCTGGACGCGTGGCCGTTGGCGCGGAGCTATAAGCGTCGCGCACGCTACAGAACAGTCTCGACTTTTCCTTCGAGAGAAGCGAGGTTTTGCGAGATAGCAACACCGTAAATAACCGCTTGCACAGCGCCGCGCGCTTGTGTTTTGCGTGTGGGTGGGCTTCGTTAACCGGCTTCGCGCTGGAGCATCCTCGACATTCGCATGCAACGAATAGCAGGTATACCTACATAGTGTGTAGTGCAGCGGCGTAGTGTACGGGATCCATCACCAGCTCTTATTTTAGCACAGTGAATTTCTCTGTATACGCGTCCATTCCTAGCAACTACGTACAGAGAATGTGCAGCAGTTAAATATAAATGGTAATTTGGCAAATAAGTTCAGCGGATATGCCAGCGATGTTGTACAACGTAAATGGAGGGGTAAATCGTCATTTACCCGTTTGCATGCAGCGAGAAACTATCGCCTTTACAAAGCACATTTAAGAGAGAGCTCTTTTACGTCGACTCTCACACCCGATATCTTTTCTCATAGCCTCACCCTTAAGTACGGGTAAGCATGAGCCCAAAGTGGCAGGCTAACAGAGTACACTATAGCGCAAGAAGACCACTTTTGCTTTATAATTCTCTCTCTCTCTCTCTCTCGCTCAGCTTTTCTGAATCGATGCAGCTGTAGAATCTTCGTCGACGTTCGCTGAAGTATGTACGCGTGTGGATCCGTGGACTTTTCGAATACGCAACGCCTACCTGACCACTCGTATCCCAACCGAATCAAACGGCCTATTTTCGCAATCTATAAAATCCACGTGGAGCGCGATTAACCACACTGCATCTTTCGTCATCGAATCCTAACTCATCCATATGTCAGTTCAACTGTTCTTGGGGGCCACAAGGAAACGTCTCGATGAGCTCAGAGAACTTTCATCAAATAACACCGATATTCGTACATAGTCATAGCGTCACTAGCCAGTTGTCACTCGCTCTACGGCATATAAGATAATTTCCGCTATAATGACATTATTTCAGATGTAATCGAAAGGGGCCCGCCGCTGTCCGCGACCACAGAGGCGCCACGTAGACGCTTCTTTTTGCTTTCCCCCCTTGTGACGTAGGAAGGAAGCCGCGTATCGGCGCCGAGCATCGTTCGGGGCTGATGCCGCATTCATCTCTACAGTGTTCTAAGTATATAGAAGACACCGCGGACGTTATAAACGGGCAGGCCGCCAGCAAGCAGGCCGAGGTGAGCGCTGCTGTTGCTTTTTAACCCCGCGCGGCGCCACGCACGTTGCTGCGAGCGCTTGGAAATAACTCGCCTTCGAGCAAGAGCTAGCGCGACCAGCGCGCTCGCTCGCGGGGCGTTGCAGGTCTTCCTTCCCACTTCCGTATTTCCCATTCTTGTCATTGGCGCGGCTCGCAACACCGACGCCCAAAATGCCGGCAACACGCTATCTCCCTCTCTCTCTCTTGACCCCCCTCGCCGCCTTCATCGCAAATCTTCAACACTTCCTCGCGTGTACAGTATATAACCGTTAGGAAATACGAGTGCCCGGAGTAGTGTGGAGAGGGAACTTTATAAAAGAAAGAAAGAAAGAAAGAAAGAAAGAAAGAAAGAAAGAAAGAAAGAAAGAAAGAAAGAAAGAAAGAAAGAAAGAAAGAAAGGAAGAAAGAAGGGGGCAAAGAGGAGGGTCATCCGGAAGGAAGCGAGACGACGACGTCGGAGGGCTTCAGTCAACGGAACGGGCAACTTCCTATTTATTTCTACACCCGGACGTCGTTGCTTCGGCTCGCTTCGGCTCGCGGCTTGACTGCAGCTTGCCGCGGCCTCTCGCGCCCTCTCGAGCACACCCCGTCGTGCAGCTGCGCGCTTCTATACACCTACCTATTCCTTCGGTATTGTTGTTGCCGTCGTTGTTTTGATCGGCGTCTATTCTTCAGCGGTTCTCTTCTTTACCGGGGCACAGCAGTTACTGCTTTCTATCTTTCTTCTGTACCTGTTCTCCCCTAACAATATACGAAGTTTCCTTTCCTCCACGTGCCAACCGCGGCGTGGTCGGTGGCTGTTTCCGTTTTACTGCTGGTTTTTTTTTTTCTTTTCTTTTCTTTGAGGGGGGGGGGCTATCGTTATTTGGATCCGTCGCAGCAGCCGCTCTTCATCGGAGATCTAATTCTGCCCCGAGAACAAGCGTACGGTCAGTATCCGTACACCGAAACACCAGCAGCCACTTCTAATCAGTCGTAGCTTCACCGTGTAACTACGTGACTTGGTTTAACGTTAAGCGGTTGCAGCTAATTGAGAAAGAGGGGGGAGGGGGGGAGACGTTTTACGACGTGTGTCTTTCTTTTGTCCTCAATCTGAAGTTAGCTGCAACCACACAACATTAACACGCGAGATTGCCAACTAGCCCAAATGCAAGGTATTCTATGGGAAGTCGACTGGCTTCAGCAGTATTTATTAAGTCAGGACGAAACAAATGAAAGGTAGCTTTCCGAGCTGAAACTCGAAGCAATCTCTAGTTATCTAAGACGGGGCATACAAACTATCACATAAAACTGTAATCAAAAATGAAATATACGCAAGACAATTAACTTCGAAGAAAGCGCATTTTTTTTATCGTACTTATTCTATCATAGTATCATAGCATAGTTTATCGTACTTATTCGCATAATGCCAGCACTGACTTATGTCAGCTAGCTACGGCTAACTGTTCCCTGCTGTTGGCCACGTTCGGCTATGAGCTCTTACAAAAAAAGGTAGCAATGAGAGGGGACGTAAAGAAGTTAACCAGACGCACGTCCGGTTTGCCTTTTGTTCATTTTTGTCTTTGAAGGTACGCGAAGATTGGGCTAAGATATGGAGCAGGAGATGTTGATCGGCATTCCTTCTCGTGCGAGTATAGCAGCACGCCAGGCCATACGATAACGGAACGATCAGTGCGGCATCAATGTGTACAGTTGCCTTACTACTTGTGGGTTCGCAACGGCCGATTCATGGCGCCAACTTCGCTCACGGAAAGAAGGAAGGAAGGAAGCAAAGAAGGAAGGAAATGTTGTGTATTATAGAGGAACGGAGAATATAACGCCACCGGGACACTCTGTATACGGTAAGCACGTACAACCTCTCCGTACTTTTGCCTGCAGTCAGGAAAAATACGCAGAGGCGTACAGATTTCATGTGCCCGTGTGTATATGCTCACGTAGACATTACAGAACTGGGTGACATTGCCCCCAATGTGTCCACACACACGCCATCACGTAAGCGAACGGGATAAAAATATTCCATTCGCAGATGTCCCACTTTTCTGGGCTGTGATCGGAGCTGCTAACCAGCACCACGGCCGCGCTGAGTGGAACGCTTAAAAGCAGCGTTCCATCCACGTGGCTGTGTTACAACATATACAGATTATTTTACAGCTGGGTTTCAGAGCCAACATATTGGGCTGCAGCCTTGCTGTTTCTGTATTTTCGCAACTGAACGAACAGTACTACGGTAGACACATATCCATGAAAACGGTTTTGTTGATGCATTCGACATTTCGTGAGCTTAGTATTTCCCGTCGCGATATATATAAAAAGAGAAAACATTTGTTTAACGGTCCAAGGTGTCGGCACCCACTACCCTGACTCTTCTCTCGCCAAATCCCGCCATAGACTGGTACGACTTCGTCATATGCGAAGAAACGCGGATATTGGCTGATTTGAGCATTCGTCGGCTGCATTCATGTTTGAGACACACAGGCTGTCTGCCTGTGTACTATAGACTATTACCTATAGTCTATAGTACACAGGCAGACAGCCTGTGTGTCTCAAACATCAATCTATAGTACACAGGCAGACAGCCTGTGTGTCTCAAACATGAATGCAGCCTAGGAATGCTCAAATCAGCCAATATCCGCGTTTCTTCGCATATGACGAAGCCGTACCAGTCGCGGAATTCGGCGAGAGAAGAGTGGGCGACTTCTTCAAAACCGGAAATTCCTTGCCGCGCGCAGTGCTCTAATATTTGGCTCACATGTTTACGGGAGCCTCGACTACCGATCGACAGCGTTTTCTCACCATGTTCGGAAAGTCTTGAATGGCTCCTTCAAGGCGCAATGGCCAAATAGCACCAATGCAGTAGTCGTGCGATTTCAGTGGTAAAGCCTAACGGTTAATGTTATATGGCGGCTGTAGATGAGGGCTAAAACTCAATAAATATAAACTGCTTAATGTGTGTAAGTATTCAAGTTATGTGAGCTGCGTGAATACGAGAAATGTGCAGCAATGTGATGATAACGCGACGCGAGCTTAAAACGGCAAGAGAAGGTAGTTATTCGAGTATCGCGATAACAATCTCATCAGGTCCCTCGCGTGAAAGGGGCTGCAGAAAGTTCAGTGCAGTACATATCTATCAGGTCGCGTTAATCTCAACTCGAGCGTTTGTTGCGATATCCAAACAGTTGTCTTTATATGTATAGTACAGTTACTTCTGCCATTTCCATTTCTATCGCTCTTATGATAAGCGTACATGAGAGGACTAACGAAGCGGCTTTTACGGGCGGTACACACAGTATAAACACAGTGGTCAGATGATAAGGCTCCAACCACGAGCTCATCCTGACGACACACACGCGACGACTTGTAGACACGCGCTCTCAACGTCTCTCTCGACCGGTGGTACCTCGTGGTTGATTGTCGCTGACAAGTCGTGCGGTCTCGACGCGCCTTGAAGCACGCCCGGGCCTGCATGCGAGACTGAAAAAAAGTAAGGGCGGTGGGGGTGGACTCGCGAGCCATCGCACGCGGAAAAGCTGTGAAGGGAGATAGCTGCGCATGGCGCCATGGATGGCTGTCGCTGATAAAACTGCAGAGCTATCAGGCGCGCGTGCGGGCGTCGTCAAGCGGCGATTGCGCCACGAGCGTCTTGTCATGCGCGGAAGTCTTATCAGCCAGCTCCCTGCAGCAATACAACTAGGATACGGCGAGAGCACCGTGACGAGAGTTTTTTTTTTTCTTGGTTTTGTTTGAACATCGATCTGTGAAAGAAAGGTATCGCGCTTATCGCCGCTTGCGTTATCGTTCGAATTTCGCAACGATGAGATCGCCACGTACGGTTCGCGTCGTTTGACGAGGCCCATAGGCACGCGCATGCGCACGGCTCTGCATTAGTGGGGGAGGGGGGGTAAGTTTCACAACCCCCCCCCGCCCCCTCCCGTCGTGTCCGATCACAAAGTGAGCTCCATAATATATCCAAAAATGAAAATGAAGCTATGACGTACTACTCACCGACGCCTGCCTTTGCCCCCCGGACGGCAAGAGTGCGGCGGATGTCACGTTCAGATCCGTATGTCCGGAGCAGAGCACGGGCATCCGCCGCACCGGGAACAGCGGATGTCCCAAGCGGGACACGCACATGATCTATATAAGCGGCAACGGTGTTGGACATATTTTTGACGCATGCATGCAAAGCCGCAGCCAAACGTCCACTGGACTTACGGAAAATACTCCAAAGCGGGCGTTCGCAGTTCTTGCGACGATTGACTTGATATTTGAAATTAAACCACATTTTACTTTACATTAGTGTATCGTATGATCGAACTGGGGTAGTCCGGGGTAAAGTCGCGGTTATCGTCAAAAACAAAAAAAAAAAAAATGGCATGGAAGGTTCCGTCTGAGTGAATGTATAGGCCAGAATTGGCGCCCCCCCTTTAGGTGAATAGAGCGAGGGGGGGGGGGGGGGGGGTTCCTCGTGCTTATGGTGAGGTCTTTGTCAGGAGTTTAACGTGTGAGATCTACGATCTGCATATGAGGCTCGTGCGTGCAGCAGTTGTTGAGGACTCCGGGTTAATTCTATCCACTCGGGGTTTTTTAACGCATGTTGAATGCACAAACGCTTTCGGGCATTACGGTTCCATCGGTACGCTGTCCCGTGATCGAACCCGAGACCGCGTAACCATACTTGATGTATGTTCGTGCGTTGCGTTTGTATTTGTGCGTGTATTTGCACGCAAGCAACATTGAAAAATTTCGGGGGGGGGGGGGCTGAACCCCCCCCCCCCCCCCCAGGCTACGCCACTGTTATGGAGGTCTGCTCTCAGGAGCTTCGTTCAGGCCACCGCTGGCGCCCGCTATCCCCAGCATGCGGCAGGACGTACAGCCGTGCAGGCCCTCTATCGCCACCATCCCGACACTGCAAGTCCCGCTTTCATTTATCGTAAACAGCTACCAGCGCGACCCCCATCTTCGTTGGTCCTTCGTGTAGAAGATGCCTGGAGGAGACGATTGCGGACGTGTAAGCTTCGCTTATCGGCTGGGACGACCTCCTCAAACCCGGCATGTTTTCTTCCATCTGATGGGTGCCGCGGAGACGTGGTTAGAGTTTACTATAACGTGGTTGTTCAACCACGACACAGATTTCACTAACTGGCCTATAGCTTCAAGCAGCAGCTTCGCCAAGTGTCTGCCACACCGACCGTTCGTTCCACTATCTCGAAGACAATGCTCGACGTTCGCAGTCGTACACATCGCACATTGAGGGTGTTCTTGCGCTGTGCTGGAGCGTTACTTCTTCAATGTCCGTGTCTGACAGGATTACGCCCCATCATAAATGGTATTGCATGGGACCGTGTCGCCTGCAATTTCCTTGCCTATCAATGATCCGGCTACCGCCACCTAGCTGATGTCGTCGTCACAAGCAGGGGCGTAGACAGAATTTTTTTCGGGAAGGATGGGGGGGGGGCACCACCTCGATCTGAAGTGGGGACCGGGCAGGCAGATGTGGTCGAGTGTCATTTTAGGCTCTATATGCCATGGAAAAAAAATTTCGGGGGGGGGGGAGGGGGGGAGGCACGGGCCCGGTGTGCAACCGCCTGGCTTCGCCACTGGTCACAAGGTGTCAGCGCCTCGACGAACTCGAGTTTCGTTAAAGCCGGGCATGAAAACAGCTTATTCGGTGGACCCATAGGTGCGTGTCATAATACTTGGCGACCATAAGCGAAGGTTGGTCGATGGGTATGTCGTCACCTTCGGTGTGTTCCGGTCAACCTTCTGGTGAGGCCATATGCGAAAGTTTATCGGGGACGAACTAGCGTCCATGACCTGCTTTGCGCATCTAGAGCCGTGAGCAAAAGTACACGGGCCACGGGAGCACGTGCTGAAATTGCCGTGCCCTTTGGTGGCGAGCCGTGTGCCGTCGAGAGCATGGCTCTGGCCGCACGTTGCATGGTCAGACCAAATGCTTCCTGACAGCCAGCTAGGCCACTAGAAAGTCATTCCGCCACCTTCCCGTGGTCCATACATTTTTGTTTACTGGTGCGCACACACAAACCTCTTGCCCATCACCTACCACCAGCATACGCGTAAGTTGCTGCCGCGACTCCAAAAAAGTAGACTAAACGTGCCATCGTGGAAGAGCCATGGAGAGCCGCTGGATGGAAGAGCAGTGATACCCAGCTACTGAAAGCGCTCTAATGCGTCTGTATAGTTTGTACAATGCGATTACAGGTTTGAATAGTCGAACTCTGCAGACTTGAAGTATATGGCCTTGCAATTTAGGCCGGCCAATTAATTGCGCCGCCTGGCATCGTCTCTTCCACTGACTGTCGGGTCACGGAACATTGAAAAAACAAATAATGAGCACAATTTCTCAGTAAAATATACTTACAGACGCTCAGTGTCGTTGCTTGCACCCTCGCAGAAACCGTGGTCCTCTCTCAAGAAGTATTTGCCTTTTCAGTTGACAGCAGCTCAGCGGCCACAGAGCAGACATCTTTTGCGCGCATACCCGACGCCGGCACTGCAGTAACTACAACGCGACCGAGCGTCACTACAGCAAGTCCGCGCGACGGTAGCAGGTGGCCGCTGGTGCTCACGGACGGACTCGGAAGCAAATACTTCACGCTCGATTTCCAGCCGGCCCTGTCCACAGTTTAAATGAGTGGAAAACCAAACTTGATGCATCATGTGCGAACAGCTAGCCCACCTCGAAGGTGGCGAGCCTGGAGCATCAGATAAAAAATTGGGCCCACTTCTGCTGGCCGCTTTGGATTCCGCGACGCGAGTGCGGTATGAGCGGTTTTGCAGAGACGAAGCTTTACCGCTTTATCCGATAAGAAATCGGTAGTGTCATTTTCACTTTTCGCACTGCGAAACCCATATGCAGGCGAGACATAGGTGTGCGCCGATTTCTCTACCCCCCCCCCCCCCCCCCATTGAACACACCTATGAAGCGAAAGAAGCATATAGACCTTTCCACGGGAGAGAAAAAAAACACCGCCATGTTGGGCTGCGCGCGGGAGTACAAAAGCTGACGGCCTCGGCAGTGCATTTTTGGGAGGTCACGCCAATTTGCGCAGCCCAAGAAGGGCTGTTTCTTTAAGAAAATGGACACTGTTCCGAAGTGTTCGGCGAAAGCCTATGGCCATTCGACTGACTATACGCCATGGGGGCCATCCGACTGACTCGACTGCTGCAACGAGACGTCTGACGAAGGAGCGTTGAAGCGCGCGCTGCTGTGCCAATCATGTGATTGCTGAGAGAGTGGGAGGGGGAGAGGCCACAGGTGGCACCATTTCAGGGCATGGACGGGCGAACGGTGGGACGCCGCGAGTATTGAGCCATTAAAGGCGTTCGCCTTAATATAACGTACATATTGGAAATTTGCGCCTATGTTTGTTTCTTAACGGGCATTATGACGTCATGCGACGGAATACGTGTCTACGAGACTTGGGGGGGACCTATATCGCACCACGTACGGAATGCGGAATAATATTCTGAGTTGGTCCTCCCTGACTTGGCCATTTCGAAATACGTCAGGGCCCCCCCCACATGGGTAGCGCCGGCGGCGCCCTGCTTGACGCCATGGAGAAAACGGAATAGCATTCCGTATTCTGTGCTACGGTACAGGCCCAGTTGTTTTTGGCTAGTGTTGAACCGAGGCTCGGCATAAAACGTGGATACGGCTGCTCAAATAAAGTTTCCTTAAGGGGGCCCTTGCAGCACTTCTTCAGCATAGTCAGACAACGCTACCGACGGGTAGTCGAGGCTCCTGAGAACACGCGATCCAAACAATATAGCGCAGCACGCGGCCTGGAATTTTCAATTAATTCTTAAAGTACAGTGGAAATCGTTCCCTCTTCCCTCTACAAATGAAGCCGTATGCCTAAGTGACCGCGCCATATGCCCAAATTCACGGCCATTGGCTGATTTGGGCATCGTGAGCTTCATAGTTACCGCGGTCGCCGCGGGAGGTCCGCCATGTGCCCGCGCTCGCTCGCGCTCACACTGAAAGTAAGCCGCGAGTTCAAGAAAAAAAAAGTGCCCAACGTCATGACGCGCGCGTAACATATCTTCTTTCCCCCGTAAGCAAGGAGGGATCCCCGCTTAGCGCTTCCAGCGCGCTCGTCGGGACGAGAGAAGAGAGAAAACAATAACAGCGTGCGACAAATATCTGCAACTTCCGCTCGTACTTTGCCGATCCTAACCATTCTTGCGGCGGTCGACTTCCTGAGGCAATAAACTCCTTCAGCGAAGCCATTCGATGGTTACTTGGAAAAGTGTTGCAGAGCCCCTTTGAAAGAAAACCTTCGTAAACGAATCCCATGCGCCGTCGTCTGCTATGAGCTCTTGAATATAGCGCTCAGGTACTTGCACCAATTTTGGGCGACCTTGTACGTTCATCCAGCAGCCGCGGCGTGTGTCTCTGATTCCCCCCTCACGCACGCGCTATCGTCCGGCCCAAGATGACCATCGCGACACTGCGGTGACCGGCTAATGGGAGCGGAGCGGGGAGTGGAAGGGGGGGGGGGGGGGCAACGAATGTTTTGTCTGCCTAGGCCAGGCAGGCCACAGCAGCAACTGCCCCGACAGCCACTTGCAGCGCATGACCGTGCACGCTGCAGGCGGCCCGGTGTTGCGAGTAGCCTGACACCGTGATGCTCGGCTCTCCCGTGCACTGCTTCCGAGGAGGCCGCGGACACAGGAAACCGCGAACGGTCAAGCGCGCAACTGGCTCTGACCGGTTCGCAGTCGGCGAACCGGTTGCCGTCGTCTCCACCGCAGCCGCACGGGCCCTGGCGGATGGCCGGATAAAGTCGAGCAGGCATTGTACTATGTGCGGCGTGAAACGCATGAGGTATAGGGAAAGGCTTACCCCGTATCAAGCACCCCTTCCCGGCGTACTCTCTTTCCGATCAGACAACTGAAGGATCGTTGAACGCGACGCGACCGGTGAAGCCGGGCAAGCGAGCTCTCACGTTCCGAAGGTGTGACCTGAACATAGTTGGAATTAGATTCTTGTAGTTGTTGTTTTTGGCCGTACAGAGATCGTACAAGAAAATAGAAGCCCAATCCTTTTTATGTTTAGTTGATTGGGCCAGTCGGTCAAATGCGGCGGATAAAAGTTAAGCTGTTCAACTTGGCTTTACAGACCTCTGGCCAGCGGCCACAATGCAGAGTGTAACAGGCATTCCAAAACGACCGATCCAACCTTTTGTGCCAATGCACAGGGCTGGTCAAAAGTTCCCAGGCCACTATCCCATGTATTCCTATGGCAGCGTGGCCCGGGAAACTTTTGACCCCCCCCCCCCCCCCCGTACATGGGACACCAAAGTGAAACACCAAAGTGAAACGACGGACAAGGGACACCAAAGTGAAACAACGAAGCGCTCCCCTTCCCCACAATGCGACGCAACATATCCCTTTGCACCCCCCCCCCAAGACAAAATCCTGCCGGTTCCCGTGCATAACCTTTCTTTAAAAGGTAAAGATGGAGCGCATTTGCTTGCGTATTGCCATGCATGTCAGTGTGAGCCACGGCTGGACAAGATTATGATTCTTGGCAGAAGCAAAGATACAGCAGCGCGAAAATCGTTGGAATCCTTTCACATCAGGAAATTGGGGGGATTTGTGCATCAGCGACACATCTATTTCCCTCTTCCTTGCAGAATGTCTTTCTTTAGAAAGTGTCTTGACGGTGATGTGATGCGTGAAGGCATGTTGTTTGGCATTTTTCGCAGGAACGCGGTCGTTATATAGCATGTGTACTTTGTTATAGCATGTGTATATAGCATATGTCATATGCACTGGTGTACAAAGGCTGACGCACACTAACGTCACTGCCTCGGCAGTGCATTTTAGGGGCGTCGCGCATACTTACCACAGCCCAAAATGGATCATGGCGTATTCCTGATGTTTCCTGGCGTGCGTACATCACTGTTGCCAATTTATCAATTTTTTTTCCAGAGTGTTCCTTCGATATTCGTTTTTATTCCCATCGGCCCAATTTTCTCCGAAATATGACTGGCATATTTGTTCGTTGTATATAATTCATATTGTATATAATTCATATTGCTTACATTCTTGAACTTAATTTCGTCTGACTGCCCTATCCGTTTATTGTGTTGTTTCAATAGGGTGTTTACATATTATGATCTGCATGTATGCGCTCATTGAACACAATGCACCACTAAGGCTCTGTATAAGGTGTTCGCAAATAAATAAAATTAGTAACGTATGTCAACAAGCGTGAGCTGTCGTGCCGCACGTATAATCGATTCTGAGGTGTCGGTATCCCAAATCGAAAGCTGCCTGTACGTGAGTAAGTGCGGCAGCTCAGCCTGCGTTGCTTCCACGAAGACGTATATAGTATGCATACACACGCTGGAGGAAACGCCTTCGCCCCGCACGCCTCGAAAAGCTATGCCGCCGTGGTTAAATATATACACAGCCCTGATTAATTAGGCAGGCAAAAACGGATGGCAGTTTCAGACGCGCACTGCGCGCCGGCCACCGATCGAGGTCGTGTCGCGCGACGCCAGTAAAACGGTCGCCAGCGCAGCACGCTTTCTGTATGCGCGTGCTCTTAATGTGCATACATATACTCAGGGGAACCCGGTCACACGAGACCTACCGGTAGGAACTGAGCTCACGTTCACTCTACTATATACCCGGAGCGGGCATTGCTATATAGACTTTTTCCGGCGGAGAGAACAAGCATCTCCATTTTGGACTGTGGTACTAGAGTACAAAGGCTGACGTCACTGCCTCCGCAGTGCATTTACCACAGCTCATTTACCACAGCGATGCAAGATGGGTTTGCCCCCTCCAAAACAAAATCCTGCTGACGCCCATGCGTCTATTTACCACAGCTCAGAGATAATTATGACGGCACCCAGGCAGCCCTCTGTGGAAAGGTCTATATCGTGGCGAGCAGCTCGAAAGTCTAACGCCAAACGCCAAGATTAACATAAATTCTAGAGGAAACGCGTGCTTACTCTTCTGTATCTGCATTGTATTTATTTATATGAATTCTTGATTGCTAGGGGTCGCGGCGTAGCCATTGGTGTGGTTTGGGGCGTTCAACCCCACCCCCGTGCTCCATGGAATTGTTTTTTAACATTTTGTATGTTTATATATACGCGCACAGATACAAACCCACACGCGTGCGCATAAACAGCACAGCAATCGCTGCGCCCACCAGACTCAGCAACCGCCCACGGAGACAGAAACCACTGCGCCCAGTAACCTCTCTTACAGCATGGCCTCCGATGTTGTGGCTACGCGTGCAGTCTCGGAGGCCATGCTCACAGATGCGTGCGGAGGTGTTCTGTGTCGGTGCGTGCAGCGTGAGTGCGGCCGCTGCAGCGTCGGCAAGCACCACGGTTGCGTTTTCTCACTGACCATGGTCATTGAAGAAGCGATCATTAGGGCTCCGTGGCCTGTCACAGCCGCAGCACGCTCTGAATACTGTGCACGCGACACTCCTGACCGAGACGACGTGGCGGTAGCCCGACACGGAACACTCGCGCTTGCATGCAACGGCAGGGCCGTGCCTGATATCCAAAGACCGTGACGCGATCTAACGACAGCGTGCAACTTAGTGCCGAACAATACGGTACATACAAATTATACAATGTTGGCAAACAGAGAATATAGAGCTCAGGTACACTGCTAGGCCGACAGCCAAATATACATCAGTCGCCAACCCTCCCAGAGCGCTGTAACCAAAACTAACTGCGAGTAAACACGTGGTGTAGACATGTGGAAAACGACTGAAACAGTGAGACCACCGTGAGTGAGAATAATGACACATTTAGATGATCGTTTCAGGGCGCTACGAACGCGTGTTTTAGTAACGTGTGAACAGCGCTGCGCCGAGCTCTACCGCAGAGAACATATACTGTCCTTTCCTTACCCTCCCCTAAACAGGCAATAACGGATGTAATAACAAGACATCTAAAACTTATGCGAAGCAGAAAAAACAAAAAAAAAAAAAGATAAAAAAAAAAGTTTCGCAGTCGACAGGATTCGAACCTGTGCGGGGAGACCCCAATGGATTTCTAGTCCATCGCCTTAACCACTCGGCCACGACTGCGAGCACGGCCGTGGCAGCACAAGTGTCAATCTTACTCGTGTGCCATACTGAATAAATTCGAGAAAAGTTGTATTTGCGTCGTAGAAGCCGCGAAGAGTGTTTTTCTTACCCTACTGCTGTTCGCGTGTCGCGATACATATGTAGAACTAAGCCTACAAAACACGATTCAAGGCGAAAACACAACGCTTACTCAGGCAAAATGTATCGTCCGCTTTTGATGGCGCTCGCTAACAGTATGAGGATTACAGTAGTCCATCATTGTACCAGCCTACAAGTTTTCTACCATTGAAAGAAAACAAGCAAACATTAACGCCGCTGCGGTATAGAATCATACACTTGAAGTGCTGCGACATTGAGAAGCACGACATTATGGCACGATAGTTTAACTGCGTTTCATGAAACTGAGAACTCCTATGATAGGGACGGCGAGATAAAACAGTTGTGAGTGAACAGTTGCGATAAAAAAAAAAAAAACGTTTCTGAAGGTTAGAAAAAAAAAAAGTATCGCAGCCGACAGGATTCGAACCTGTGCGGGGAAACCCCAATGGATTTCGAGTCCATCGCCTTAACCACTCGGCCACGACTGCGCAACGATACGCCGCCTATAAAATATTCAAGCAATACATTTTACACTTCTCCGCATTTTGTTTGGCGTTTATTTGTGCAATGAGTGGCGATGGGCTAGAATCACTAAACGCTTCGCCAAGCAATGCCTACCTGAACTTCAGTGCACACGGCAACCGGCAATACCGGGCACCTGCAACTGCGGTGTTGTCATACGCAACAGCTGTGGATGAGAGATGGGCACTAAGATTGGACGAACAAAGCTTTAGGTTGTTTGCTTCACCTGTAATTTGGAACATGTCACCGCCCTGTGCGCTGTTGAACCGCTTATTCTTCTACGTTATTTCGTTTTCAGTTGATACTGCTGGGTACTGTTTCTGCCAAGGAGGATTTTGCGCATACTGCAGCATAGAACACCTACCACTTGCACATACTGCAGTTTCTTGGCATCTACGTTAAAGTACGGTTAATCTCGTCAATGTAATGATATTTAAGTTTCAGCCGTGTGATAAACAGCGTACTCAAAAACAGGTAACGTTTTTTTTCTGCGTGTACGTGTTAGCGAAAATACGCTGAAATTCTCGACTTCATTACTGCCGTTGCTGCGCGTTTCGCGCGCGAAATTCAAAGAGCATTCGCGTGCGTGTGTGTGGGAGTGGAGTGGAAAAAACTTTATTTAAAACCGGCAGATTGGCGGCCTGGCCTAGGCCACCCGGTTGGTCGCGGTAAGGTTTAGCCTTTCCGCCGCTTCCCGGGCCTGCTGGATGGCCCAAACTTGGTCTTCAAGTTCTGAGCTAGCCAGAGCGTCGCGCCAACGCGTCTCAAGGAGGTCCGGGTTGTTGCGATCGAAAAGCCGTGTAGTGTGTGGGCATTTCCATAGGATATGTTCTATGTCTGCGTATTCGTGTTGTGTAGTGAGTTTTCGAATAGAGGCCCCAATTGCTTTGGCGCTCCAGTTAACTAGCGTCGAAGGCCACTGCGCATGAGCGAGACCCAAACAGGGTTTCCGTTTTGCGTTGGGGACGCTATTTCTTGAATTTAGTGGGAGTCCCAAAGCTTGCCCCCAAAAGCTTTGCGTCAAACAAACATGACTGCACCCACTGAAGCGACGGCCTTCGGCCAAGACTAGAGTGACCTAGAATAGGAGGAGTGTCCAAAGCACCGCAGACCATATTCGAACACTCTTAGCTCCTGCTTGACCAAAGAGAGCACACGCAAAGGGCTTTGGGGCCCCAAACTTTTGGGGCCCCTATTCGGAAACTCCCTAGCATGGTCTAAGTACGCCTCGCCAGTCTGCCTTCGAAGCAACGCAGTGGCTTGATCTTTTGCACCAGCCCCTGTCTCTTGCAAATATAACAAATATAACAGGTGAACGAAAAACGTTTCCATTAGGGCACCCAACCGCATGCAATAATTCGACACAAATTTATTCGCGCTCTTTACAGCACATACAAACTATGCTAATGATTTTATGGGTTTTGTATACAAAATAAGCGAAGTAAGACCAATGTATTAGAAATAGCTATTTATCGCTTTTTTTTTTTCTCAGTCACAAGGAGCGTCAGTAAGTGCAAGAAGGCATCGGCGCAAAATTTAAAACGGAAAATGATGAATGTGTATACGCACTGTGAGAATCAGTGAATAAATTCTATTTGGCAGACTAGGCTGAAATGCCCGGAGGTGAGTGGCCACCTCATTACAGGTGTCCGTTAGATTGTGCTGACTCGTACTGCTGTTAAACCTCTATATAACGAATCCAGTAAAATCTGCGATTTACTTCATCATATCGAAACATCGTTAAAGGGGTGGTGCCATCAAATTTCGAGGCTTAAACAAGCCTGTTGTGGGTTTCCTCTGTGAGCAAGGACACTCCACACGGAGGGTCGGACACAGCAAACGTTTAGAATATATTTTAATTCATTTTTAAAGTGTAACTAAATGCTCATTCTCCCGGTCGATGCCCATCGCTAGCGCATCAAAACTGACGTAGCTCTATAGGAAAGACAACGAAAGTTGTAGTGACGTCACACCAGATCTGTAGTGACGTGAGTGACCTCCGGACCTCCGCCACCTCCGAAACGTACGTACCGGCAAAGCATCGGTCGCTACATCACTCGCCGAGTTTCGATGGCTTCCTGGCTAAGTGCTGCGCGCGAGCCTTGTGTAGTCACGTGACCAAGTCTCCTACACTTCTACGTCACTGCCCAACTTGGCGCCCAGAAACCGAAACCGAAAGTTGTTCGCATAAATAAGGCGATATTAAATTATTCAGCGAAAATACGTGAATCTTGGTGCGTGTATCATGCTTCGTAGAGCTATAAGAAACGCTTGCAGCGAAGAACGCGCAAGCCACAAATGTGGTGGCACCACCCCTTTAAATTCAAATACGATATTTCATGCCGAGTATAGTCGCCGGAGGAATCCTCTTTAAGTGGGAAATGTCGCAAGAATGTTTGAATATTACGGCAATGCAAAAAAAAAAAAAGAACAAGAAGAAACTAATTTCAGTAACGCGAGAAAAAAAATAAAAAATACTGTTGAACCCGAGATCCAGCGACAACGATTTGACGCCGTGCCGGCCATAGTTATATCCTCCTCACAGCGCAGCACGTTACGCGCAAAGAAAAAGAGAGAGGGAGAGAGAGAGAGAAAGCAACGACGCAGTCCATGGGCGTCAGCAGGGGGTGCAGGGGGCGGTTGCCCCCCCCCCCCCCCCCACCCTGGAATTTCAGATATTTTTCTATGCAGTAGCAATAAGCTACACAGCTTGGTAGCACACTGAGGCCCTGGCCGTCAGTATTGCCATTGAATTTCCCACTTTACACGATATGGACTAATCTTGCCTGTCATGTCACGGCAACTGAAAGAAACGCTGCCAGGGCTGTATGCCCCACGCCCCCACCCCCCATTGCGGATGCACCCCCCTGCAAGAAGATCTGCGGACGTACGCCCTTGACGCAGTCCCAATTTGCAGTCCGTCGTTGTCGCGTTGTGCAGCCTGACACTGCACCGATGCTGACATGTTAACCAAACCGAACCACTCGCTCTCCACTCAGTCCCATGAACGCGCAACACCATAGGCGTGCGCACGGGGGAGGGGGGGGGGGGGGAGGTGGCCTCTCTCTAGTCGCCAAGAGAGGTGGGGGGGCGCTGCGATGAACCTTCGCCCCCCCTTGAAGGGGAACCCTGCACTTATGCGCAACACTGAATACAATAGAACAAGGAGACAACCTGAATGACGGCACGTACTTACGTTTATGCGGGCCAAGTTTTGTTTCGCGAGTTCGCTTATTGCGTCGGATTAATTCTTCTGCTGTAGCAGTGAAACTTCGGTATACTGATATCGCGGATAAACGCGTTTCGTTATATATAGGCAAAAAAAAAAAAAGGAAAAAAGAAAGAAAGCATGGTAATGAACGTTGGGTCTTAATAAACTGAAATATTTCGTTATATCGAGAGTTTCGTTGTGGTGATGTTGGTTATATGGAGGTTTAACTGTGTATCATGTATATGGGACTGGGACATATGGGTGTATGATAAGACGGTACCTTTCTACGCCGCCTGAAATACAAGTCAGCGCAACACAAAACCCGTTTCTTCATTCGCAGCACATATCGCGCTTCCTGGAATGGAAGAGTGGTGACTCCATATCATGCATGCGCCCATTCCTCGGCTCTGTGTCCATTACACACAAACGAGTTCATTGCGAAAGCGCAGCTATCTCTAGTTCGCTCATATTCATGGTGACTGTGCCCGGCGTTTGTTTGCCGCTATTTAGCAATGCGCCGTGGCAACTTATGCGAATTATTAAATGAAAAGAAAGAAAGACAGAAAGAAAGTGGCAGAAGGGCCGCTCACGTCCGGATGATTTGTCCGCTGCTGCCATGTGGCTTCCAAGACAAAAGGTGCACTGACGCAACAAAGGGGGTGGTTAACACCCCACCACTCCCCCGTAAAATTTTCAATTTTGCCTGTTGATAAATTAACACACACGCACACGTAAAAACGCACGCACGAACGACTGCACTCAAGGATTCAAACGCGACACCAAATTTTTTTTTTAGTATAATGACTTTGCGCGATTGCTCGAGATAATTACATGCACGTAATGCCGCAATGAATCTATATTCTTTAAAGGTAATGTTGGGTCTGATTTACGGTTTCGAGCCGAATTAAATTACGCCGATATGACCCGAACTGAAGACGGTGGAAGCGAAAGTATATGCGTTAGCCCTAAATTTCAATCCGCGACAGTAGCGTGGGGGGGGGGGGGGGGGGGGTTCAAACCCCCCCCGAAATTTTTCAATTTTGCTTGCGTATATATACACGCACACATACAAACGCACGCACGAACATACATAAAGTATGGTTGAACCCCCCCCCCCCCGAAAAAAATTTCTGGCTACGCTCCTGATCCGCGAGTACTGCGTTGCCCCAGAAAAGTTTTCTGGCGACGTCCATCAGTAGCGTAGCCAAGGGGTGGCCCACCGGGCCCGTGCCCCCCCCCCCCCCCCCCCCGAAATGTTATGTTGTCATGGCGTACAATGACACTCGACCACCTACGCCTACCCGGCTCCCACTTCTGATCAAGGTGGTGCCCTTGCCCCCGAAAAAAATTTCTGCCTGCGCCCCTGACGCCCATATAGCCACATTTCCATAGTGGTGGGGGGGTTCGACCCCTCTTTTTGTATGTCCGTGCGTGCGTTTGTGCCCACATAAAGACACATACAAAATGTAAATATTTCAGGGGGGGGGGGGGGTTCGGTAATTCCCAAACCATCCCCCCTGGGCCTGGCTACTACGTCACTGCTTTAGCGGAATCCCACATGGACACCTACTTAAAACACGGCACCACGTACGGCGGCAGGCATGCCACTCGTAGCGCATAATTAGAGACGTACCAGCCGCGGGGGGCAGCGCCGACCTTTCTATAAATCCGCGTGCGTTGGTTATAACCGCCGGAGCAACTTGGCGGTATACGCGAGCGCGCGCGTGACCGGTCAGGTTACATGGCTGGCGAGGCCATTGGTATTCCGTCGCACGCGGCCCGGCTGACATGGACGGCCGCTCCGGGGTGTGCGCGAGCCGAAACGCGGTGGCTTCGCGCGAGCGAGCCAGATCCGGTTTTGTTTTGCAAAAGGATGCCGGCCCCGAAGGTCGCAAGAACGCTTTTTCCGGCCGTCCCGACCTCGGCGAGTCCAGACACCGCACTGCATTCGACGAACCACATGTGCAGTTCGAAATGTTCACGATGGCGAAAGAATATATTGTGACGCAACAGTTGAAGTGACTTTTATTAGGCCCCGAACAAACGGCGAAGCCACCCAGTAGCGTAGCCAGAAATTTTCTTCGGGGGGGGGGGGGGGGGGGGAGGTTCAACCATACTTTATGTATGTTCGTGCGTGCGTTTGTATGTGTGCGTGCATATATACGTAAGCAAAACTGAAAAATTTCTGGGGGGTTCCCCCCTTTGGCTACGCCACTGAAGCCACCACACACAAGGCGCAGATCACAGTGATGCTGAGTCCCCACAACCAGTGGCGCAAATCATAGGGGGGGTGGGGTCTTGACCTTTGTGTTTAGGCTGGGGTGGACACACCTTGAGATTTGGCTTCGAGCACCATACTTGAATTGCTTGTCGGATAAATACAGCACACTCTCTGTAAAACCAACTCTGAAATCCGAAGTCCTTCCAAAGAGCAAAAATAAAGTATAAATCGTTTGAAAATGCACTGTAGCACACAAGCTTTCTGAAACGTTACGGGTCATTTCTGGCATGCTGCAAATGTTTATTATGCGTGGCTTTCAACTGCGAAGTAAATAAAGAATTCCCGATCATCTATTCCATCTATGTCGATGGTTTGCTTGAAGTTATTGATTATGAATGATGAATCCTCTTGCTGGAAGTGAAATGATATGCTGCATAGATGAACCGAGAGAAATGAGACACCTAGCACTGGTGCAAGCACTTCTAAACGCTATTGCTAGACTATGATTCAGCGAGGGAGTAACAGTGCGAATAAACACCCACAAGAGAGGGACGGTGGACACGGGACGGTGAAAGAACGACAGACAAAGGCTCTGAACTAACAACTAGACGTTTATTGCTGGGATATGCAATATATGCATGTGGCTGTCAGCGAATTCTCAAGCGGTGCACCATTTTGGAAACGTACAGACAGCAAAGGACACGTGAGATTAGTGAAGCTTACCATATTCATGCACACGGGAATGCTTGCGTCAGTGTTCCATCAATTTATCTGCACAATTGCGAAATTGGTTACTTGTCAAAAACGTGACAGCCTGTTTTGCCAACACATCTAACATGATGACTTCTTGTCCCTCTCTCTGCGCAGTTGCTGTGTTTTTGTTGTTCTTCTGTGCAAAACTTCTGCATATATTGCATATCCCAGCAATAAACCAGTGGTTGTTAGTTCAGCGCCTTCGTTTGTCATTCTTTCAATCGTCTCGTGTCTAGTGCTGTTAGTTCATGTCTTAAACATATACCAACCAGCCCAGTTAGGCGTACTCCTACACATAAACATGATGTGACGTTTTTGTGAAAAAAAAAAAATTTTAGGATTTTACATCTGACTTGATCAACAATTCCCAAACACCACCACAACCCATGATGAACTTTGTATTGGCCACTTCCCTGGCGCATTGATTTGTTCATTCATTCACAGTAACTAGGAGGATTGGACAAGTGACAAGTTTTCAGATATTCAAACCTGAAATGTGCAACTAAATGAGGAATAAGCGAGATGGCCACAACCAAAAATATTTTCCTCACTTTCCTTCGTCTGTTCTATTCACATATTCAGCCATGGATTGATCAGTGCACTCGTAGAGTGCCATTGTAATAACGTCACTGTCAATGCTAGCAATCTAGCCTACGTCTTCATACTCAACAGCAAAAATGCTGCAGCCCCTAAACCACTGCAGTGACTTATGCTACTTGTAGTATGAGTAAATAAATAGTATTTCACAAAATAAAGAGTGCTTTATTAACATTCCATTTCCGTCAAAATATATATATATACATTGAAAAATGCACCATGATCTATGTACACCAGATGTTATCACAGATGAAAGGTTCCAAACTATATTACATCAGTTAAACGTCAGTTTGCACTGGAGTGTTTTGATAAAATCAACTGGAACATTCTTGTGGTACGTTTGGTTGGCTGTTTGTGCACTTCGAATACTATAAAACCACACTGTGAAGGTGCACGTGAAAGTAACCAGTTCGATGTACCATTAGCACATCCACCTGCAGAAAAAAATTATGTCAACAGAAAAATGTATGTCTAATCACAGTTGCTTCTAGCATACAGCAAAGCACAATGTGCTATGTACGGTCAAACCATGTGTTAACAAAACCTGATATTACGAAAATTTCAATCTGATGGCATCTTTTTGTTCTCTGACAGACTCATACTGGCCGTGTACTACTTTAGTGAGTCGGTAGATTACTGTAAAACTGCAAAAAGTATCTGCATTACAGACATGGCAGAACAAAGAAAACACTTCTTTTTTCCAATTACTGTCAGTAACATACTTCTCCAAGTTTGTTCCATATCAAGCATCAAAAGCCTCCGAACTACAATGTGAATTGGGATGGTTCGACTGACTTGAACGAGATTTTTTGGGGGGGGAGATATGAATATGCAGAGTTTCAGTTTAGGTGAAAGAAACTAACCTTTATGAAGGTTTGCCCCTCCCATGAAGGTTTTTAAATTACATTATTACTAAAAAGATTTGTGGGTCCCACCAGCATAGTTAGATCAAGATTAAACTACACAGGTACCAACATGGCGAGCAACATAAATGCATGTATGACGTGGAATGCTCAAACTAGTGCTACTATATAAATGCAGCTGACTAGACAACAAGTGAGGATGCAGAAATTAGCACACATAATACATAGATAACAGAACAATACTAACTTTGATTAACATACAAGGACGATGGATGATGAGACCGGCAAGAGTGAAGTCATTTGCTGCAATCAGCGGACAGGTATACGGGGTTCTCAGCTGTAGAGTGACCGCCACCACGGCTCCTTTTTCGGCAGCACGATGTCAGCTACAAGGCATTGTGATTGGCGCACACGAAATCGAATGATTGCTTCTGTAGCTTTCCAAACTAACTGGTGTAGAAAGATGCCACAGTGGAGGACTTTGCGTAATTCTTTACCACTTGTATTTCTTTCACGTGCACTTAATATCTAAGTACATGAGTGGTTTTGCATTTTTCCCTCATTCAAATGTCATCATCAGGGCAGGAATTGAACCAGTGACCTTGATCACAGCAGGAGATGAATGACATAATCACCGTGCCAACATGGCAGGTAACGCAGATGTGAGATAAGTGTCGAGCATAGAATAACACAGTAAAACACGAGGACACTTGAATCAATTAGGCATTCATAATGCTCCCAAGGTGTGAAGAGTTAAGTAACAGCCTGATCATATATTAGTTCATTCACATGAATTTACCAAGGATTGCATTTAATTTCTCTCGACATCTTTGCATTTATATTGAACAAGATTTTGAAAGAACAGTAATCATTTGGTGGGCAGTGCCCATGCTCCAAGCGAAATGTTCAGTCACTATTTGCTTTTCGAACGTTCAGTTTCGGCTCGTGTGCTTTGCCACGAGGCAGCTGTTGTCAAAAACACAGCTTCTGGCCTATCACTTGAGCTGAAAGTAAACACTGAAAAACGAACCATGACCAAACACGAGATTTCATCTCTGTTTTTTGTGTTTTCGTCCATTTTTTGCATGCACATTGCAATGATTCAACTAATATAAGCTATGGTAAGCTGGACCATATAAAGCAGCTCGTATGTCTCTGGGCATAGATGCAAGCAGATATCACAAGCCAGCCACCATTCGATGTTACAAATTGAGTCAACAGATATATACAACGCTAATACATCAAGTCAGCTCTGCCAATTAGTCGGTTGTGCTAAAATCTCTAACTTTCAACACATGGAGTGTCTTCTAAATAAAAACAAATGTCCTTCAGTTCTTTGTCTATCTGTCTGTCTTTGAGGTACGCTAGCGTACACACATATATACACACGCCAAAGCAGTCACACTACACTCGCTTCAAATTCCAGCCCTAGAAGCCTGAAGCAGTAGCTAGTAAATCCATGGCGGAGAACTCAGGTGGGCGGCCCACACCAGTTGCATGCGTCGTTCCAGACACGGCGGCCTCGTGTGAAACCACGATTTCAGGGCCCTTTAGTGTCACGTGCCTGTTTCCAGCCTCGGATGTTACTATCGGCGCTATCCTACCAGATTCAGCAGTTGAAGTCGCGGACTGCATGCTTCCTGCCAATCTGCAGAGCAGTTTCTGGGAGTGGCGGAATGCGGGTCTCCGCCTGCGAAAAGGCAATCGATGCAGTTGTGAAATATTGCAGTTAAAACGTTTAAATTGCGGGGGTACTACAACACATCAACACTGATCTGCCATATGCAGGGGCGTAGGCAGAAATTTTTAGGGGGGGGAGGGGCGGACTCTTTGATCTGAAGTGGAGGCTGGGCAGGCAGAGGTGGTCGAGTGTCATTTTGTGCTCTGTATGTCATGGCAAAAAAATTTGGGGGGGGGGGCGGGGGGTGGGGGGACGGGCCTCGTGTGCCACCCCCTTGGCTACGCCACTGGCCATATGGGATTTGGACAGACAGAGGTTCTATTAACATGCACCTCAATGATTGTAGTTTAACAGCATAGGGTGTTCAGATAGCTGTTGCCTGGCTGTCAATGTTTGAGGCACCAAAGGTGATCAGAAGAAAGAAGAGACGGAAAAGAAAGTTCCACGCGTCAACCTGTCTGTCCTGCAGTCTATCTCTTCTTCCTTTTGCCTACTTCTTCTTCATCACCATCATAGGCCTACCTTATGTGCACTGCAGGACAAAGGCCTCTCCTGATAACGTCCTACCTACCCACCTCTTCTGCACAAGCTGATTCTATTTTATGCCTGCAAACTTCTTAAATTTGTCGCTACACCTAACCTTTTGTCATCTGTGGCCATGCTTCCCATCTTTGCCTACTCATTGGTCTACAAAAGTTTTCTCTTTTAAGAGCCAACTGCAATGAAATTTTACTTTGGATGAATTGCTAATAAGTCTACGTATTACTAGAGCAGTCTAAGCAAAGCTGCTCGAATGGTGTTGTCGAATTTTCTTATTATTAATAGAACCCAAGTGGACAACATGTGCACAGGGTGGCTGGCAGGTGTGACGAATGACTTGGCTCATCACCTGCAAGATTTTTCATTTTCAGCATGATGCCATGCAAACCACTCTATAATTTTGCACTTTCATTCCTCAGCTTGACAAGAATTCAGAACAAAACGTACCATTTTTACGGCGTCCTGAGCACCTTCACTATTCTCCCCGTTCTCAGTCTTGGAGTGAAGCTTGATATGCTGCAAGAAGCAAATAAGAGAAGCAAGACAATAGTGATGAAGGCAACATTCTCAAAACAGTTGGTAGCCTTTGGTCAACAGTGGCCCTCGCGCCAAAAAAAGCTATTAATAAAGACAACAGGGATTGGCTTTAATACCATAGACTGCACAAAAATGTCATCCTAGTGCCTGTAGATCTGAGTGGTGAGATGCAGTATTGCAATCTTGAACAATTGTCATGACCAAGTAAAAGAAACAATTATTTGCTGGGTGTGCAGAAACCTCTTGCATGATCAAAGCACTCAAATGAATAATGTGCATGAGATTTCATAGTATGTTGCCCTCGTCTGCAGATTTTTTGCACGAGAATATTGTAATATTCTATTCCTGCAATAACGGAAATTGTAGCACATCATCTAGAAATGCCTGACTGTTACTGCCATACTCTTGCATGACACATACGTACCAGCTTCTATGGGAACGTGAATCTCAAGGATGAAGCTAGACGAATAAATAATACTGTATAAATAATACTGTAAATGAGGCATGGTAAATGGTCACATCACCAAAAGCTTGACCTAAGGAGGGATTTCTTACCGTATTTACACGAATGTAAGTCGACCCTCCAATGTAGGTCGACCCCCACGAAAAATCGCTCGGCAAAAAAAAAAAAAAAAAAAGGGCTCTAGTTTTGGTTTTCGATTCTAAGTCGACCCCCCCAACATTGGATTGTCAAATTTGAAAAAAATGGGTCGACCTATATTCGTGTAAATACGGTAGTTCCTTTGAGACAAGTTATTTAAGTACCCTTAAGTTTTACCCTTAAGTTTTACCCTCAAGTTTTTCCGACAACTTCAAAAAACTTGAGGGCAAAGGTGTAGCCAGAATTTTAAATGGGAGGCGGGAGGAGAAGAGTCCAGTCCCCGTTTACTTGATCATCCCCCAACTCTGCCCCAGGGTACATCAAGAGGCCCCTGCAAGAACCGTGAAATCCCGAGCAAGTGCCCCCCCTCCCTTTCTCGCGAAATTTGCATTATGCGCCAATGACAGAGCAAGCACCCCCCACCCTCCCCTCCCGCCATTTTCACTGTTTTATTCACTATTTTGGAGACAATGAATACATGCGTACTCAATAAAGCATTTCATTAGAACCACGAGTGTGCATTTTTTATTCTTAGCGGCTCCTCCTCCGCCATCTTGAATTTTGCTCCATGACTGAGCAAAGGCTCCCCCCTCCAAATCTAGTAGGGTTATCCTTCACCATAGGGGAAGGCGGGAGGGAGGAGGAGGGGGGGGGGGCTTGCTAGGGATGTTACAGTATGTCTACGAAAAACATTTTGCCTGGAGTAGGAACTCAAACTTTTATGTTGGATATAAAGTAAACTTTGGTAAATTGTGCTGCTGATAAAAGAAGAAGAGGTTTTCGAGGTTCCTCCATGTCACATGAGCAGACCCACCTTATAACACGCTGACATCTCAGCAAACGTCTTGTCACAGTACTTGCACTCGAAAGGCTTGATGCCGTAGTGACGGTTGGTGTGCTCGTTGAGCGACTGCTGCCGGGTGAATTTCTTTCCACAGAGGCTGCACACATAAGGGCGTTCCCCCGTGTGGGTCCGTTCGTGACGCATCATGTCAGCTGGAATGCGACACAAAGAAGTTATTCTTTTGCAATGGCCTCTGCAGTGCATCACATTTTCAAACTGTCAGCCATAATAAAAACCAACAGGCAATGAAGCCAAGGAAGGTATATAGGGTGTTATTTGTAGTATTTCAACTGCAATGTAGTAATTATCGGATAAATGCGAGGACATTAAAGTGGACGAAAAGACAACTTGCCAACGGCAGTGACCAAACCTGCAACTTTTGGATAACGAATCCGATGCTCTACCGATTGAGCCACGGCGGAGGTCATCCTCCCGTCCACTTTACTGAGTATTTCTGTGCATGAAATCCTGGGAGTATCAGTCGGCACCGCTCGTAGCCATGACAGCGAGTGTGGGACACTCCTATTGTGCCAGCTGGCGTCCCTATAAAAAGTGATCTTTTCTCTGCTTTCCTTTTTTTAGATGCGAAGCATCTTATGCTCGGGGCTTTGTCCCTCCCTCCCGCGTCCCCGTCCCGTCCCGTGTCCGGCCACTTTCATGAAGTAGGGAAGCACCCATTATGCGAACCAGAACACTGTAGTAATATGAAGGCCGTCAACCACTACTACAGTCATCAGAGTCATGGCCGAGAGCACAGAGAGGCTGCTTAGCAATGGCTAGGGCAGGTGGTGTCTGTCGCCCAGGTTGACCCCATTCCTTGATCTTGCTTGCATGTGTTTGGAGGGGGCTTAGTCCGTCCCTCCTTTCCGCGTCCCACACCACCACAGCGTGTGCGCGTCCCTTCCCCCCCTCTCTCTCCTACGCTCACCCCCTTTCTCTCCTCTAGAAATCCTCTACTCTACGGAGCGTCCCCACAGCGCATGCGCGTCCCCTCCCCTGTCCTCTCCTACGCTTACTCCCTTTCTCTAGTCTAGGAATCATGTACTCTACGGAGCGGCGCCCGCGTCCCACATCCCCACAGCGCATGCCCGTCCTCTCTCCTCTAGGAATCCCCTACTCTACGGAGCAGCTCCGGCGTCCCACATCCCCACAGCGCATGCGCGTCCTCTCCCCCCTCTCTCCCCTAGGAATCCTCTACTCTACGGAGCGGCTCCCGCGTCCCACAGCGCATGCACGTCCCCTCCCCCTCTCTCTCTTCTCCTACGGTCCTCTCCTCTAGGAATCCTCTACGGAGCGGCACGCACGACAGCTGGTGTAACAGCTGCATACTCCGCTGGGGGCGCCACCGTAGTTCCGCGGTATGAAAATGACGGAGCGCGCGCGCCTCAGTCTCTCTCCTGTGCAGCGCCGCGATGAGCGCCCTGGACCGCTGCCGTGAAATGAGAGCGGCGACGTTACTCCCGCTCAAGCTAATTATCTCCCCGCTGCTTCGCATCCACACATGGTTCCCTTTAGCGGGAGATGGGGAATTTTTTTCTTTTTTCGTTAAACAAGCTGGCAGCTGACCAATAAGTCCTCGCATACTACCTGAAGGCATCAAGTCTGCCAGGCTTTCTGGTCAGCTGCCAGCTTGTTAAAATAAAAGACCACGTGATATGTGCAAAATGAAAACTCAAATTCTCTTCTTTCGTTTATTCACACAGTCGAGTAACACTCACAATTAGCTCTTACACTGTCACAATTAACACTCACACTGCCAAGTAACACTCACTCGCAGAGCATTATTGAAAACGCTGGGAAGGCTGTGCGAAGGCGCTGTGCAAATAAAGGTAAGTCTGCTGTTTGTTTATCCTTTGTGCCGCTTGAATCTCCCCTATAGACCCGCGCACTGGGGGGTGGCCGCCTCCCCCTAGTTATCGAAGGGGGCGCACAAAGTCTGCCCCACATTTTTATTCAGTTGTACCTGCCCTATCATCGTTTAAATTGCAGGATTATAGCTGTGAAGGCTGCCGACGATAATGGTGATCAAGGACCCCTGATGTTACATTTCGAGAACTGTTTACTTCCCACCTTTATCCGCAGAAAGCCGGGAACCAAACGCGGGTGAGAAGCACGTCACTGCGTGATTTTCACTCTTGCATCCACTGCAAAGCTTGTTTTCTTCAGTCTCGACCAATAAGAGAGTGGGGGGGGGGGGGGGGGCACAGCGGTGAAACTTAGCCCCCTGCCAAATGGAGAACAAAGTGCGTGCCCATGACCTCGCCCTCTGGTGGTTCGTTACAAAGTCCAAGAAGCAACAACACGATTGTCTATCTACATGTTCTTTTAGTGCAGTGCGAATAGCGAAGTTTTGGGTGCGAAGCAAATTCAAATATTGAAGTGTGAGTGCGAATCGAATAGAATATTTTTTGAATATTTCGCGAATATGTCCAGAATACTTTTCGAATATTTCGAAGTGAAATTTCAGAAAAATCCACACATACCCATGAAGTGAATGCTGATGATGGGGCGAAGCAGTGTGCATTGGATTGTGAATCGTGGCCTTCTATTTTGCTCTGGTTAACCTTTTGTTCTGTCATATGCTTTGATTGATGGGTGGTTAAATGTCGGTGTTTTTACAGTGTTGTGGCCTTATTTTGTTTGTTCTGGTCAACAGTCTTTCGATAACCTTTTTGTTGTTCACAGATGTTTCGGTTTGTTCACATGCACCTGCACTACATCTGCTGCAGACGCAGTAAGGCGGTTTACGGACATTGTGCAGTCTTAAGGTGCTTGAGTTGGAGAGGATTCCTAAGCATATTCTTATTAGATAGCAAAATGAAAGTGTTTCTTTGGGCAAGGTTGACGAAGCGCTGCCGGGGTGGTGTTTCATAGCTGTCTTATCAGGAATGAGGCAATGAAGAGGTCGCATTGTATTCGTGTACATGATTTGGTGCAAACAATGTGTTTCTCAAGTTTCAGGTCCAAAACAGCGTTAATTGAGCCCCTACCTTTGCCACATATATCATCAGCATGTTGGAACCAGCGTTTTCTTGAGTCCACACATTTGCGACCATAGCAAAGCCTGAAAGGCAGCTTTGCCGCAATACGAAAGTGTGATGGGGTGAAGCATATAAAAAAATCTGAAGGGGCCACTGCCAACCGTACGTTGACTGTATTTGTCTTCAGAAAGTTCAAGTAGTTCGAATAGTAAAATTCCGGTGCAAATCGAATCAAATCGCAAACACTACTTTGAAAAATATTCGAAACTTTGAATATTCACACACCCCTAGTTCTTATGACATACCCTTGGTGAGAAACTTTGAGGGGCAGGCTTTGCAGGTGTAGCGGCGCAGCCCCTGATGCCGCTGCATGTGCAGGTGCAGTTGTGAGCGCTGCCGGAACGCCTTGCCACAGTGCTCGCACAGGTGCGACTTCTGGCCCAAGTGTACGGCCATGTGCATGCGCAAGACACCAGACTGGGCAAAGCGGCGCTGGCACACCTCGCACCTGGGGAGAAAGCATAGGTACAAAACACCACAGCATTATGATAAAGGAAAACTCAGAAACAAGTAAGAACAAGTGCACTTACTGCTTTATGTTACACCAGCATGTATTTTTAACAGAGCAGCAGCATCCAATGCTCAAGCTGTTAGAATCCAATGCTCTTCAATCAATCAAATCAAATGAAACCTTTATTTTGCATAGTATGGTTAAATCGTTAAGGATATACAGAAGAGGGTCCCAAGGTCAGAAGACCGTACCGGGGCTCTCTGTACATGATTATTAGATACAAATTACAAAATAAGCACAAAAATGACAATGATATCTAAGTCAACCAAGAAACATTGTTACAATAGTTACACAGAAGGAACACTACGATAATAGGACACATTAATAATGAATGTTTTTAAGCACACAGAGCTGTTTTCTAATTGTGTAAATATTGGATAAAGAAATATATATTCATACTAGCAATGAAAACATGCAACGAAAGCCAGCATGAACAGTAACAATGCATTTCACGTATTGTTAATATATAAATATACAAGAAAGGAAAAAAAAAGCACAAAAAAGAACACAGTACACGCTATGAATAATTATTTATTATTATTGGTTCCGGAAGTGAGCTTTAAATGTTTTTTTTAAATGCCATTTCTTTTTCTTACTTCAATCAATGCACCATTTTGTGTGCTACATACCACAAACTGTCTTTTGTTCTGGGTATTCTTAGTATTTATTTCCCATTTCTCTCGTTTGTAACGCTGTTTTAGAAGCATGTCTTTGGAATTTTTCGGGCCTCTCATGTTTAAGTTTTTTGCTGTTTGTTCCACGATGCTCCCCTTGCCTAATTCTCCCCATGAGGCCTGTCAGAAACTTTAAAATAAATAAAAATAAATAAACAAAGTGTAGAGGCCACTAAGAGGAAGCGCCTTGAGTGCAACCCAAAACAGCATAACAGCTTGCCCAACAATGACGGCAATGATAATGACAACCACTACAATGTAAAGGAGGAGAAAGGCCATCGCAGTGGTGACAAATAAATAACAGAGCGCACGTCATGTGCGCTGGATAATATCTTAAATGGTGACTCATAGTGCTGTGGCCTCTGCCATTTTCTACTATTGAGACATGATGATGGTAGTGCTTTGGCACATTTAGGTCGTATAGATAAAGAACGAAAGATTTTAAATCAATCGCTGCGGTAGGAAGAACATGGTAACCTAGTGTTCTTTTAAATACCGTATTTACTCGCATAATAGGCGCACTCGCATAATAGGCGCACCCCCACTTTGGTGGCGAGAAATCAGTTTTTTTTATTTCCGCGCATAATAGGCGCACCCCGAACTTGGCCGTGATCAGTAGTTCTGTACCGTATTTGCACGGTTGCAATTCGACGCCCCTGTTACGTTAATTGGAGCGAGGAAAAAGAAAATAAGAAAGACCGCGGCAGCGCTTGCCAGCCGTGCGCGGGCCCGCCGAGTGAGGAAGAAGGGCGGTTGCCTGGGCGTCGGAGTAACCTTTGCACCGGCGTGGCGCCGGCAGCTTGCCGGCCGAGCTGCGCCGCGTGGAACGTGCGATCGCGTCCTTATCAAGTGCGCTTCGAGTTTCCTGTTGGGAAAAGCGTCGTCGCGCGCTTTGCACCTCGTCCGCAAATTTAAAAGCTTTTCGGTTTCCGACGCGAGCGCCTTTGCTGCCAATACGCGGATTGCACAAGCTCGGCGGACTTTTGTCGCCGCTGATTTCCCGGCCGCGAACCTTAACATCGACGCTTGAATCAGTGCTTGAGTGCGCATTTTTTCTACGCCCAATCTTCATGTTGTCTTGTACAAACTTTCCGCGACAACATGCCGAACCGTACGCTAGGCCTAATCAGCGTTGGTTGCTTTTCGGTGGCGGTCGCGGGCGATCAAAGGCGGTTTTGTACGGAATAAACGTAATCTTTGCGGTGGCTCTACTTGAAGGAAAGGGGGCATGGGTGGCGTACTGTAACACGCGAATGGTGGTTCGCGATTCGATGTCTTCGACATGGGGTGCGAGCCCGTGAAATCGAACGATCGGGTACCGTTCAGAGCACAAAATTTCTCGGTCGTGATGAAACGTAATCGGTGAATTTCCCGCGATGGCGCTTTCTTTTCGTACGTTTTTTTTTTTTCCCGCATTCATTTTGTAGGCAACGCGGGTCTTTCGATGTTATTTTTGGAAATTTGAGTGTTTGTGGCATTGACCGCATCGCATGCCTCGATTCTCGGACACGCGAGACTGCATGCTCAACACGTTTTGTGCTAGTGTAGCCTATGAAGAAGGTTGTTTCGGCTGTAGTGCGGATATTTGTGACTTCGGTGATTTGCGTTATCAGCGGTCTAGGCTGTAGTCGGAAATAAAATTTTCGGAAATTTTACTCCCGCGTAATAGGCGCACCCCTCTCCCCGAACTTGGAGCCGGATTTTCTGGAAAAAAAGTGCGCCTATTATGCGAGTAAATACGGTATTGGATGCATGGTGCAGACCCTGTGCACAGATAGCGTTGCACATTTGAAACGTGTGTTGTCATCAAAGTGACAGGTATGATCAGACTGGAGAGGCAGAGTTTTTTGTGTGGTTACGTAATGTACAATTTGTTGCCCGGAAAAACTCTAAAACTCATTTTTATCTAGGAATGTTAATCTCGTAGAACACAGTCCGCTGAGCACACAAATCACCCACAATTGTATTCTGATCTCACAGAACATGACTATTAGTGCTGAGAAGATTGCTCAATCTTTAACACATACATAATAATATTAATTGTTGGGGTTTAACATATCAAAACTGCGATTTTATTATCAGGGCTGCTGCAGTGGAGGGCTCCAGGAAATATGACCATCTGGGTTTTGTTAACATGAGCCTAAATCTAAAACACCGGGCCTCTAGCATTTTGCGTACATCGAAACGCAGCTGCCGAGGCCTGGATTCGATCCCACGACCTTCGGGTCAGCAGTCAAGCACCCTAACCACTAGACCACTGCGGCGAATCGTTAACACATACAAAGCTACCACCCGTGTAAATGTGCCACTTGGTCAACAATCCCACAGCTAAAGAAATACTAATAGGTTCCTTTTGGCACATATTTCAGCTTCGTTTGCAACATAAGCTGTAGCAATGAATCGAAGTATGGTGCCCAGTGAGTGCTGACACAGCGAGAGACTGCCACCAAAATGCTATGCTGAAAGACACTCACTGGTAAGGCTTCTCGCCAGTGTGCCGCCGCATGTGGGCAACTAAGGTCTTCTTCTCTGTGAAGCACTGCTCGCAGTGGCTGCACTTCCAGGGCTTGACGCCCGTGTGTGTCTTCACGTGCCGCTTGAGGTTGCCTCGTGTTGAGAAGCTGGCATTGCATTCGTCGCACGCATATGGCTTTTCGCCAGAGTGGGTCCTTTGGTGAACTGTAAAACATGCACAGAACCAGAAGATGGCATATAGTAAGCACTGCATTTTGAAATTGCAATAGAGAAGTTAAACTGGAATGACTGTGACAGTGAAAGTAACTGGGCATGAGAGGTGTTCCAACGGGTTCTACTGTACGCAGATGCTCAACACCAAGGGCTCAACCAAAGATGACTGACCAAAATTCAATCCACTGCAGAACACGCACGCTAGTAGCTATCATCAGCAAGCCATTTTACGTCTATTGATGGGCAAAGGTCCTCTCTCCATGAACTGAAGTTATCTGTCAGTGAAATCTATTCAAGTTTCCTAATTTTATGATGGCATCAAACTTTGCTGCCCTCGACTTTATTCTGCACCCCTTAGCACTCTAATTTCTTTGAGGAGAGAGCCAAAGTGGAGTGGTGGTGGCAGCAGTGCCCTGTCTTGTCGATCTTCCTCCTTGGTGACCATCACAAGCATTTTCCGCTACTATGTGCACTTAAATATAGTACCGTATTTACACGATTGTAGGTCGACCCATTTTGTCTCAATTTGAAATCCGAAGTTGGGGGGGTCGACCTAGAATCGAAAACTAGTTTCGGTTGTAAAGTCTTTCTGAAAATTATCCCCGCGTATTGCCGCGAAGCTAGCTTTCCTGCACAGCTTTCTTGCACTGCCGTGAAGCCACCTTGGCAGACCAGAATTCGACCTTGTTTCCTTCGGAGACATCGTAAATAAATTTTTTTTATGAAATGTGCTCGAGCACTTTTTTCTTATTTTGCCATGCGATATTAGGGGGGTCTACCTACATTCGAGTCGACTTACAATCGTGTAAATACGGTATATATGTATACATACTTTATTACTTAAAGCTGTCCCAATGTGTTTTGCCGACACATTTCCGTCTGATGCCCATCTCCTATTGCTGTGTCATTGGCCTTCAGCACTGTGAACTGTGCACATGCCTGACAGTAACTTTTTGCACTAACCAAATCAGAACAAAGACCTAAAGGAAACTAATTGTCACCTAACCGAAATCAAACCAAGTGGAAACACCAACCCACTACGTGTAGGTTGGTTTTTGTAGACAAGACATGCTGATCGTACATGCGTCTGAATAAAGGAAAAGGTAAGTGAAAGTAAATGAACATGTCTAATTAACTTAACCAGAGCCTTACCTAAACTGCAGCATAACAAGTGTCAAATGAGTGGATGCACATACCCACTAGGTTGTTTTTTGTGGAGAAACGAGCGTTGCATTCTGCACAGGCAAACGGCCGTTCATGGGTCCACATGTGGGCTGCAAGAAGGAGCACAAGAGGTTAAAACGCTTTATGATAATCAGCAAAGTAGACCATGTCTCACGTGCAGTCTTAAAACGTTTAAAACTCAGATCAAAAGACAATTAGCAGAGCAATTCTTCAGTTTCCTATTTCTACCTGTATGCGAGGAGCAACATAAAAAAGATCAAATGTAACAAATAATGCCTCAGTGGGACTTCTATGAATTTACAGTGCACATCTGTTGTTTATCTTTATAAGCAAGCGCAAGCGTGGATACTTGTAATTTCCCAACAGAAAATGGAATGAAGCAGTGATGCTTCACAACAATTCAGTCAGTCTCATCACTGAGTGGCGTCAATCTCAAAGTGCCGTGACTCACAGCGTGTCACTACCACAATTCGCTTCAGGTCAGTCTTGGAGCATGAGCACATCAACATAAAAATGTCGCTAAGAATGTGTGCTGTGAACCAGCAGTCCCTGAATACAGTTCCAGAGAATCTTGCTTGTAAGGCAGTACGTCACTTGTCATTTTATTTAAAGGGGCCCTGCAACACTTTTTGAGCATGCTCAGAAAACGCTGCCGATCGGTAGTCCAGGCTCTCGAGAACACGTGAGCCAAATATTATAGCGCAGCACGCAGCGTGGAATTCACAATAAATTCTCAAAGTCAGCCAGGAATTGCTTTCTCTTCTCTCGACAAATGACGCTGCGTACTCAAAAATCACTCGTCACCGACACTCGTATCACTCGTATCAGCCATTGGCTGATTTGAGCATGGCGCGCCTCGGTAGTTACAGAGGCCGCCGCGGGAGGCCGCGACTTGTCCACGTGTGCGCGCGCGATCGCAATGAAAATTCGCGTATTCGAACAAAAAAAAGAAAGAGAAAAAGCGCTCAAGATCACGAGGCGCGCGTGACGTATTTTCTTTCCCCGTGCCATCCCTCCCTGCTTAGCTTCCAGCGCTTTCAATGGGACGAGAGAAGAGAGAATGCAATTGCAGCGTGCGAGAAATCTTTGTAACTCCACTCGTACTGGACGGATTCCAAAAATTTTTGCGGCGGTGAATTCGTGAGGCAATAAGCTCCTTTAGTGAATCCATTCCATGGCTACTCGGAAAAGTGTTGCAGGGCCCCTTTAAAAACGGGCAACTTTGGCAAGATGAGCATAAGTATATCATGGAAACTTATCCAGTGTTAGATGGGAGCAAGCAGTGTAAGGTATAATTTAAGCTCATCTCCCAGCTAGCTGGCTTGCCAGTCGGCTCGCATTGACTAGATAAACGAGTGTGATCAAGTAGAACAAATAATTTCTGAGTAGACAGTCATTGTGGTCACATCTTGCAACTGTCAAATTCAAGCCTTCATTCAAATACGCAAATAAATAAATAAATTAGCTGCTAGATGTGGTGGTTAACATGAAAAAGATGGTGGAGTGGCATCCAAGTCGCAAGTGTCAATTCTAGCTGCTTTAAAGTCTTGAAAATTAATCTAGAAGGGCATGATTTTTTTCGATAGAGAGAGAGACACATTTATAATTTGATTAAAGCCAAAACTTGTGATGCACCTGGCAAAATGCCCGACCAGGTAGATTATTTTGCTCTTCAACAGGTATGGCAGCAAGCTGCTGTATATGGTTTTCCAGTGACGGCCATGAGTGTTGCACACCTGTAGACACCTTTAGAAATGACCAAATGACTTGACGTTACACTGCTGAGAAGTGAAAAGTGGCACTGCCAGACGTGATTGTCCCGGCCACCGCTAATGCGCCCCATCTTTCTTTGGTTTCAGTACAGTCAAATCGAGATTATTGAAAAAATAAATAAAACAAATAAACAAACCAAATAAATATAAAAATGCACTTGCTTGTCAGTGAAGAATTGTTGGGCAGCTCCTTTAGACAGACCTTGCACTGCCTGTCCTTTTCTTCTTTGGATTTCTTAGGCTTTTTCCGAGTCTGGATCACTATCACTTCGGTTGTTTCAATTCCCTAAAATCGAAACAACTTATCACTGATACTGCTACAGCAACTACAGAAAAAATCTAACAGGAACACATTTTGCTTATGCTGGCAATGTTCACTTGAACGTCACACAAGCGCACCTCTGAATGACGTGTAACAGTCATTTGCTGCACATTTCTAAGACTGCACACGACAAACCTAGCATCACTATATTTAAGACTGAGAGCTTGAAGAAGCAGGAAAGAAGCAAACAGTGCAACATTTTCTTTTTACCCTATTTTTTCAGTGTTTGCAAATGCACCTAAAGTTACCTAGTGGTCATGATTTAGTAGGTGATTTAGCAGGTAAAGAATTATGATCACTCTTGTGACAAAAAAAGACAAAAAAAAAAAAAAGAAAAGAAAAGAAAAGGTTGTTCCCTAGGCATTTTCTTATAAAAAATATTTGTTATCTATTGGGACAAATATTGGTTCTTTAATTAGCGACCTCGCCAAAGATGCATCACGATAAAGCCTCCACAAGTTACAGCACTACTATCATATTGATAACAACTGCAGTGATTATAAGGCAGCGCAGTGCGAAATTCAAACACTGAAATTTTATTTCCTAAGCTGTCTCAGACATCTCAGTAAACACAGTGAACAAAAATCTACGGAACAGTACAGTGTGGTCAGGCAAGCCCACCAGCTCCATCAGGAACACAAAATTCATCTTGGCTTTACGTAAACTCAATTACTTAGAACTCTGTATTGCAGCTTTTCTCAAGACTTACCACAGTTTAAAGGCTCCTTCACACCTGCGACCAGTGCCGTTCGCACGACCATTTGTGACTGGTGACCAAAAAGTGACTAAGGGCGACTGATGTTCACGCCTGTATGTGACTTATACCCATTGACAAACAGAATTCACGTCCGCTCGCATTGCTATTGCCCCGCAAAATAAGCTGACATCCTGTTCCTCAGCATCTGACTGGGTTAGAGGTTTGGGACTGCAGTTGCGCGACTGAGAAATCGAGCAGTGGGCAGCTGAGCCAAAGTAGTCGCTTTGCAGCCCCAGCGGCACTTTGCGACCAGTCACTTTGCTACTAACTTGGTCGCACCACACTAGTCGCAGATGTGAACCTGCGACTAGCAAGAAGTTTGATGAGGCTTACCTGAGTGCTTTCCAACTGAATATCTGATGCTGTGCCAGAAGGCCTCTGATCGGTGGCAGCTGGCACTCCTGTAGACTTCTTGCCACCTGGAGTGGTGCCTCTTTTAGCAGAGCTCTTTGCGTTCGCTTTCCTCGTCGAAGGACGTCGTTTCCTCTGAACCTTCGGCTTGGCAGCATATTCCGAACAGGACTGCCATTGCGCGGAGTTGTCCTTGTTCTGTACTAGGTTCGCCGACTTTGCTGGCATCTGCGAGGAGAACGGAGTGAGTGGCATGAATATGCGGAACATGGTCGCGTGACCCGCCATCCGTCGTGGAAAGAAATTGGTTTAAGCAGCTTAGCAATTTGGGCTAGTTGGTATAGCATCATTTTAAAACAGCGCACACACACGAAGACACAAGAAAGAACTGAGGACACAAGCGCTGTGTCTTCCTTGTGTCTTCGTGTGTGTGCACTGTTTGAAGATGAGATTCATTTAGTCTGTCATTTCAATCCACTATAAGTGAGCAAGACAGGAGAAACTGGTGCTGTCACAGTTTGCAGTATAACATCTGTCAGACTCGAGCCAGACGCATAACTTTACATAACTTTGAAAGGGCTCTGCAACACTCTTTCAGCATGGTCAGAAAATGCTGTCAATCAGTAGTCGAAGCTCCTGCAAACACGCAAGCCAAACATTATAGCGCAGCATGCGACTTGGAATTTATAATTAATTCTTAAAGTCAGCTATAAATCGCTCCTCTCGATAAATGATGCCATATACCCAATATAACCACGTTATAAGCACAATGTTAACGGACATTGGCTAATTTGAGCTTTTTAAGCTACATAGTTACTATATAGCTGCCACGGAATGCCGCCACGGGCCCGCGTGCACGCTCTCTATCACACTGAAAGTAAGCTGCACGTTCTAAGAAAAAAACTAAAGAAAGTGCTCAAGGTAGTGACGTGTGCTGACGAAGAAACGCATCTTCCAGCCCCCCTTGTCATCACCTTCCCTGCGTAGCCTTCAGCGTGCTTGCTAGTACGAAAGGAGAGAAAAAGTATTTGAAGCATACTACAAATCTCTGTAACTCCACTTGTACTTGACAGATTCTAAAAATTTCTGCAGCAGTCGGTTCGTGAGGCAATAAGCTCTTTTAATGAAGCCCTTTGATGTTTACTTGGAAAAGTGTTGCAGGGCCCCTTTAAACCTATGGTAAGAAATCTCGCTTAATTTGCCTCTTACGTATTCCTATGTACAGAATGCAGTCCCGTACATGATGAATGCAAAAGCCATGAGGCCTTACAATTATGGCAACAAGCAAAGTTCACCAGGGCTATTGACCTATTACTCAAGAATTCCAGATTTTGGAAAAAGCATGAGCTACAAAGAGAAAAAAAATATCATGAGCCATTCCACTTTGTGAAGACGGAGGACCAACGAAGCTGTGTAGCACACAGGACATAGGCAATTTTGATAAAATTCACAGAAAGGTGCAGAATTTTTGAATTTAGCGTATGGTCCTTTAAAGCAATTCCACTCTGATTTGCAAGGGCCAGAAGTGCAGCGTGCAGGTAATTTGTTAATTATTTTAATTAATTAATTTTTTTCAGCTTATCTATTTATTTATTTATCTATTTACTTTTCTTCTGCTTATCTTTAAAGGGACCGACAACTGATTTTTCTCGACTCATTTTTTTACGCGACAGAAAGCTCACCCTTCGCAGTGTTTGTAGCTGCAGTAGTTAGTCCCAAAAGCACGTAGTTATTTTACAAGCAGTATTTTTACAAGCAGTATCTGAAAGGCTCTAAACACACATGTACTTTTCCTCCAGCAACGCTGAGAATTGATAGCGATGCCGCCAGGCCTTCTCGCGATGTGTGAAAGCTGTCGTCGTTCTGCTTTCGCAGGAGTTCCTATAACTGTGCTCAACCACCTTTATTTTGAGCTTTTCAACTATGTTTGAAAATAACAACCTGCTACAATGAGATGATGTGGCATTATACACCTTCCCTGTATTTATACCGCGTTGTGTGCGCCTGCGCCCAAGGTTGCCTGTGCCTGTGTAATGGTTGGCTTGTACCGGCGGCGTTACTCTCTCGATACACGAGCCAAGCCAAGTCACCGAAAATGTCACCACGCATATGCACGGCCGCGCCGAAGTAGCAGTGCGCGTCATTTCTGAGACGAAGTGTAGGTAGCAAAATTATGTCGCTCAAAAATCATAGCGAACTGCAACCTGCGTGCACGGTTGCATGAGCACGCTGAAAAGTTGCTCAAGACGCGCTGGCGAGCATGGTATCATTACGTCACGCAAGGCAGCGCCGCTTTAATGCATACTACTAACGCAGGCCTATGTATACATTTTTATGGAGTAATATCGTTCAATATAAAGAAACGAACAATATTTGAGTGCCAACAAAAAGATCCTCAATCGTCTACGGCAATGAAGCGGCCACGTGACACGGTACATCGATTCGTTCATGTATTTGCCACCAGAGGCCGCCAAAGGTCATTTTTAGCGTCTTTCGATGAAGAAATAAAAAATATAAATCCACGTCTCACGAAAAAAACAGGGTTGGTTTGAGTCAGTGTGACGCACAATCTTTCCATCAGTAGAGTAATCTCAGTTCATGTTCTGGGCAGTTGTCGGTCCCTTTAATGAACCAGTAGTGGAGTTTGCCCAATTTCTGTAGCACATACCTGCTAGAGATTTTCCTGTTGAGTCAGTAATTGATGACAAAGGTAACCGTTTGCAAGGTTACAAATTGCCTAGCTATCTACAGACTTGCTGTAAAAAAAGAAAAAGAACACGATAAAGATGAAGAAAAAAGAAGAAAAGAAAACAAAAACCCGGCCCCTTCACGTTTTCCCCTTTCCTTCATTGACTTATAGGTAGACACTTGTGAGAAAAATTCTTCCGGCTCTAGCCAACAATTAGTAGCCAAATGTATAGTCGGATACAACTTCAGAAGTTCGCGGTGTTTCCTTCTCAAAGGTGGATGGACACAAGCTTGCACCAATGGGCGAGCACTCCTGACTGGCATCACGGGCCGGACGGCCGGTGACCCTGCCTTTGGAGAACATTGCTGAGTGCATGAGCGCGGAACTATTCTTCAGCAGTGGAGGCGATCGGCTGCTGTGCTTCGGTTGTCTGGGCGGGGCCTCTCCGGACTTCTCAAGTTGTATCCGACTATAGACAAATCTGAGAGTCTGAGATGTGAAAACCACTCGAGAAATTCTGCAACGGTTTCGACCGTATGCATTCCCCCACCTGAAGAACCAGACTGCTGTTTGGGTCGTACTCGTGCTGCGATAAAACCCCAGGGATTGTGACTCTGCTGATGCGCGACATCAAATGTGGCATCTGCTGGGCAGTCCTCCGCCTGGGTTGAAATTAGCAACACTGTCGAGTCCTTGGAAAGCGACCCTTCCGATACGTCGAGGCTCCCCTGTTCCAGGGGGACCCCGCTGAAGTTGCCCTGCGTAGACGGCTGTGACGAACCGACTTGCTCAAGCTCAGCGGACAAAGCCAGAAGCTCCTGCTGGTGGCCTTCTGATGCGGCCGTGACATCGAACTCCTCTACGGCTTCTGCAAACAACAGGAATTTAGAGTACCGCTATATTGTAATTTTTTTTTGTAATTACCAATATGTGCACATACAAAAGGGGTACTGATCGAGGGAGTCCGTTTTTGTTAGACATAGCCATAGGCAGCCAACAGACAAAGTCAAGTAAAGCATAGGGTGTTTTCTTTCTAGTTTTAATGGAAGTTCAATAGTTATGAGACACAGAAATGAAAGCGTTCTGAAAACTTGCAGCTAGCAGGAACCTAACTTGCAATATTTGCATTGTGCATGCAATACTTCTAGTGTCCCCTATGCTTTGACTGGCTTCATTATCTGTTGGTTGCATATGGTAATGTGCACGTATGTATGAACTGCAAGGACCATAGGGTATTGATGTGACAGTCTGAAGAGGGGTGGGGATAGCAGCCACTTTTCCAAGTCTTGGCAAGTACTTGTATAGGAGTCCACATAAAGTTTCAAATGATGACTGCCTCAAGCATCTGTCCTTTCAACTACCCTACCACCTCTGTCAATAACACAACCAGGAAGGTTACAATTCACTAATAAACCACAGCTCCGAGTCGACCCTCAGTGTAAATATTATGTGTTTGCACACATAAAGCAGCTGTCAATGTTATAATGTCAGGCACAAGAATGCAAGATGGCTGATTTGATTGCACAATGGACAGACATATTTTATATCACCATGTACTGAGCCTAAATCAAGAAATGAAAAATCATTGTGTTACAATTATTTGACACAAAAGAAACTCGTTAGAGAGCTTTGACTTGCCTGAAAACATATCAGAACAGTTTACCGGCAAACTGGAGAAGCGTACACAAGAGCATTGGTCACATTATCATATGACGTTGGCGTACAGTGCACAGAAATAACTCGACAGTCAAGTTCTATTTCTCTGCAAGTGCAAATATGTCTGCAGCGACAATAATATACATTCGCTAGTTCTGTTTTTGTCTTCATTTAAAAAAAATTTTCTGTGGCAAAAATGATGTGACCCCGCAACTGTTTATTAGATGCTGTGGTTGAAGAAATCCTCAGGTGTCACTGCCAGTGCTTCCCTAAAGTAACAACATCCACCAGAAAGTGTGGCCAAGGGGTTATTGAGGGAAATGAAAAAGCTGCGATGGAAAGGATGCATCCGCTATCCCTGAATGAAAGCCGCATTTCGAATGAAGGGAGCATAACGTGTAAATGAGCAAGTCTCTTCTTGTTATTCTTATAGTATTGAGTGTATAAGTTCACCAACTTTTGTTTACCTACACCAATTTTTTTCCAATTAATTTTGCCTTCACTTCGGGATAACATAAATAATGCATTAAGGTAGAGGGGTGGGCGAGCAGAACTTACACACAAAATATGTGGTCGCTGTACTCCTTCAAAAGGTGCCTGATGACGTTACTCTAATTTCTTGTTTCTTTGCAGTAGGTCTTAACAGGAGGCCAAACTTTTCTCACCTGTGTAAAGGTTTTCAGATCTATATCCATGTGCTTCAATGTAAGGCGGCGCCATTTTCGCTTGCGATTCTTGTTCATCATGAAGAGAAGCCTTCAACCACAAAAAGAAGCACAATGTTCTAATGAGCATCCCTAAGCGAACAAAGTTGCTACTAGCACAACATTACTAAAACTTAGTCAGTGGTCTTTCTGTCAAATTATACAAAAAAACAAACAAATGCAAACATATGCATAAAATTCAGTTATATGCAGCAATAACAATAGACAATGCATCTTTTTGCTACTTTGCTTTACAAGACAAAATATAATGAGTTCTTCACATTTACATTAAAATTACTACTAATAACATCCCCTATACTTTCCTTGGCATTGTCTGTTAATTCTCATTTATGTTGAGTTTTATCATTGCTGCTTTGCTAAACTACCCGAACCATGTTTTCAGGCATTTTTGAAAATGTATGTGATATCGTTGTTCCACAGAAACTTCACTTTATTCATCTACACTAACCAGAAACGATACTCCATTTATTGCTCTATTTCTGCCAAGCTATGATGACAGAGCACATGCTAACGGGTAACATAGCCTAGTGATAACTGTAATAAGGAGCTGCATTATTTTAATGCATTTTTTAAAATAGATATGTCCTTGATCAGGATTGCTCAAATTAGTTTAAAGGGACCCTGAAACGGTTATTTGAAGCTTTGTCAGCGTTTAGGCTAGAGCATCATCGAACCATTGGCACCACAAATTTCGCTGCACGCCGCGTACCAAGGCGGCTACGGCCAATTATATCATACCCTCCTTCTTACCCCTGCCTTGCCTCCTCAACTCATGATACACGCTGGCATCGCTGGCGATCGCAGAGCTCGTGTGAGCACACTCGACGATTTGAGCTTCGCCCAGTGAGGACCTCCGAGATTGCACGCCGACAGGTTGCGTGCATCTCGGAGATCATAGCCCCAGTGCGCCCGGCAGCACGCACGCCGTCTGGCAACAGAGACATCGCGGAGTGGTTGATATCTGCTCCGACAGGTGCCGCCACCCTACCAGCCAATTTTTCGTGCGCGCACACCGCAGCCAATCAGATCGTGCGCAGACTGCGTGTCGTACTTGGGAGGGGGCGGTTGAAAACGCGTTGGGCTGAGCCGCAGTGATCTGCAGCGATTCGCAGCTTTATAGCGTTGTAATCAATTACACAGTGTACGCAGAGAGCTTAAATTAGTCTGTAAATGAGCCTTAGGACTTGGTCTACTGGCTCAATGTGTTTGTACAAAATCGTCAAAACCGTTTCAGGGTCCCTTTAATGCATTTTTTAAATAGATATATCCTTTACCCGGATTGCTCAATGGAGAGGCGATTATGTATACAATAAACCAGACTAACCAATTATCGAAATTTCAGAAGTGTAGTTCTTCTAAGTACTTTACAGCATATGCTGTATGTAGTTGACAAATCGTAGCTGGTGAGCTTGCCAGACACACCTGCTTTGAACAAATTTTGAGGAGGGCACTGTTTTGCAATAAATTACTATAAAGACATTTTTAAAAAGCTTAGGGATATTTATTTAATTAGTCGAATATGCATTTCGGTTTTGTCTTGCAAGTAATGTTCGCTGCTTTAGGTCATCCAGCAAAAGGTCCAAAACTGCGCTATTTGCCACGAACAGCAGAACTGATGGGAAGCCTTAGCAATGAAGTGCCAAGTGATGCAAAGCTAGGCATAGATGGCCATGGTGTAGCCTTGAAGGAACTTCCTCTCGGCTTGACCACCTCCTCTACTCACCTTCACTATACTATGCTCTATACCCTCCCTCCTCATTTCTCTTCTCCTTACCTCCCTTTCTCAACCCTTGCTATACTGTACTCTACATGGCTCTGCTATGCTTTACTATCTCCCCTCCTGGTTTCTCTCCTCCTCACCCTCACATCACTGCTCCTCACCTTCCCTTTCTCACCCCCTTGCTATACTATACATGGCCCCCCTTTTTCTCACCCTCACATCCCTTTTCCACCCCTCGCTATACTAAACTATACATGGCTATGGTTTTACTTTCTCCCTTTATCCTTACCCGGACTTTTCTTTCCCATCCCCTTGCTATGCTATACATGGCTATGCAACACTTTATCCTCTCCTCTCCATCCTCACCCAGCTGCACCGAGTTTTTGAGTTTTTGCGTACGAACGGAACGGTTCAACGTCGACCTTAAACACCATCCCCTCCGGCTAAAAATTCTCAATTGCGTAGAAAAAAATACGCACCCGTAATTTGTGGCGAGTGTCTTAGAAACTTTCATGATGCGTGTCAAAAGCCACGCATTTCAAAGTCAAACCGTACAGTCATTAGACAGTACGGTTTTAGAGTCATTCGACAGACAGTTGAGCGTCCGCAACAGCTCTGCGGACGCAGTCTGCCATTGGAAATGGCTGGCAGCCGGCGTCCGCAGAGCTGTTGCGGACGCCCAATTAAAACTGTCTACTTACACCCCAACAAGCAAAGATAACATTTTTCCATGCTCCCTACACATGCGAGGCTGCTACAAGCAACTCCGTACCACATTGATGTCCTCGCCGTGCATGTTGAGTGCCAACGCGTTTATGTCGGCGGCGCTGTCATTCACAATCTGTTGTAGCCTCTCCGAAACCACGTTCCAGAACTGAACAGCTTTCAACTTTTCTTCAGCCCCCCATGTCAGGAACCAGCGCTACCGACTCTTCAATCTGAAATAAAAATGCACAACATGTTCACGCCGGCGTGACACTTCGAGGCAAGATCTACCGTTACCTCGCCATCAAAATGAACTACATTCTCTTAGCTTACACGATTAACATGCCGCTGCAGTGTTACGGAGCAAAAATACAGCGAAATCATCTTTCGGCGCAGCCGCTTTCGCAGAGCCAGAGCTACAATGTAGAGATTTCAATTTTGCCGCCGGAGAGGCCGGATGCTTCTACTGCATGCGACGGAAAGATATGTAAATAAAATAAACACGATCGCAAGAAGCACCACTGCCGCACTTTATATTCGCGGGGCGAGGGTGATGAACGCTGCAGCGAGCCCATTAAAAATTCTCGAATGCACGGACGATTAGTACGTGCGATAAAACCGATAGGATAAACGGTGATCCGTTGATCGCGCAAGGCAGCAAGGCGACCAGGAGCGACTGCTCCATATCGCGAGCTAGGGATAGGCGCCCCTTAGCTTGACTTCACAGTTCAATATATTTCGGCCGTAAAGGCTCCACAGCTTGGTACACGGTTTAGGACCCACGTTTGCGAGTACTGCACGGTAAATTTTGGTCAGTAAAGCTACATTAAACTTGCGATCTCGCGCGGATCGCATCGCGAGCAGCTGATGGATGGCAGCGGCCACCTAGCTGAACATTGCTACCGATCACCTCGAAACTCTGCCCCTCTCACCTTTGCTTTGAAGGCAAGCAGCAACGACGACGGTGCAGCCATGTAGGAAACGCCGAAGACGTCGATTTGTGTCGGTTAAAAGTTTTAACCCGAGCCGTTTGTTTCTGAAACGATGCTTCCGCCATTGATCGTATAGCGTTTCATCCCCCCTGGTGGTTTGTTTAGCGGTCCTCCGCCAATCCAGCCGTGAAAAATTCGTCGCCCGCGCTGCGCAACAGCACGTGTGGTCGTTGTTTCGGAGCTTTTATTTCATGACGCTCCGTGTGAAGTGAACGTGCTGCCGTCCGATGTTCACGCGTGTTGACGCGTGAATTCACCGTGTCAGGAACTCACCTGTGTCCTAGAAAGATCATGTCGACGATGGCGAAGGTGTGTCTCGCTACGTCTGTAGCGGCGAGCTTGGGAATCGTATTTTACGTACATTATCGGCAAGAAGTGGACCGCTTGCAACTCCACGAGGGCGTCATCAAGGACTTGGAAAGACAGAGGATGCGGCAGATTGAAAACCTCACCATTCTCGAGAAGCAGAAGGAATTAACCAAGCAGTTAACGCAAAGCGGCGAAGCGTGAATGGGCCTGTAGCGTGTGTTGGTCTGTATGAAATGGTGAAATGTGTGCAAAGGAAGAACAGTAAATTCCGAAATGGTGTAACGGAAGAATGTTTATTGTCAACAGTGCAGTACAGCGACGGGACACAATACGGGTGTATTTTCGCAAGCAGTCCAACATCAATGCTCAACTTTTCAAGAACATAATCTAGGTAACTGTACAGCAAAGAGTAAAAGCCAGAACAGTTCAAACAGAAGTATGTTTGTTGTAAACAACACAGTACGGCTATAAGACAGAAAACGGGTGCTTCAAAAGCAATCCACTGTCAATGCTCAACCTCCGAGCAACATAATCTGTTTGCACCAGCACTAGCGAAGGTAATTATATAACTAAGAGGGTGTAACACTTGCATGTAAGTCTGCATGCTGTCGCCGTGATAAGCGCAGTGTACGTAATTGCAACTATGAGAATGGATCACAAAAGCTACTGCACCCTCGCGCAACACACTTCAGCCTTCCAGCAAAGCAAATGCTCTCTGCTTGCTGATTCCGTTCCCCGGATTCCCCTGTACATATTCATTCCACTGCTTTCGCAGTCGCGAAGTTCTGAAGGTAACGTATTCAGTCTAACAACATCAAATGAAGTACACAACAGTGATAATGCACATACACACACACACATCGAATTGTATTTACACGAGGCAATAAATTAAAAGAAACATGCAACACCTCTACAACATAACAATTTACAATCGAAAGTATATTCCCAGAATAGCTGCAATACAGATGGTTAAATCTTGCACACAGAGTTAATTAAAATCTACTCCACAGCTTAGTACTACATTGTATGACAATGCCTGGCCTGCTGTTAACAAGAAAGACCCTAATTGTTACTTGCAGTGGAGATTTGAGCAGTAATTTATAGCATGCTATTACATATGGCCCAGATGAAACAATTCAACAACTATTCTGATGCTTGTACGAGTGACAATGAGATCTGGATAGGCAGCCTTCTTTTTTATTCTAAAAGCGGAATTTTTCACTCAAGAAATGTACTACTCTCGTGCTGAAAGCACAGATGCATTAAAGGGACATTAAAGTGAAACAATGACTTAGTTTAGATTGATAAACTGTACTCTGAGAACTCTAATGTCGTAAGTTTCACCATCATAAGTTCGTTATTAAAGGAGAAAATCGAGGTTGAAGTTTCATTTTTAAATTTCGCGCCAACATCTCCGCACGTGACGTCACTAATTTCAAAATGTATTTTTTGTATTTTCGCGACATTGACTCGATGAAATTTTGTGAAACTTCATATGTTAGGTCTATGGACTCCACTGATGACAATGTACTTCATTTTTATTGATTAGGAACACGTAGGACCTAGTAGACGCTGTCAAAATCTATGACGTCGCTGTGTTTGGTGCGGGAATCTCAAGGGGGTGCCTCCACCCACATTTTCTTTTCGCGCGTTTGCTCGCTTACCAAGCATCATCTCGCGGTAAGAGTGGCGTTTTCGGGATTGTGGAATTGTGCTTTACTAATACGCAAAAAATCGTTTTTCTCTTTCCGTGTCCCTTTAATGTGCTAACCGATATCATAATGCCAAAATGACATGGACGAGAAAAACAATAAGATGTGCACTATCTTTCTCATCCTCATAGTTTCAGTGCTATGACCTCAATTACTGCAACGAATCAACTAGCCAGAAAATCCATACTCTTGCAAAGTGTGGACTCAAGAATTTGACAGAGGATACACACTTTCGAGAGATAGAACACAAAGCATTAGGCAGGTAAAAAAATGCAGCATATACAATCTTTAAAAGACAATGCTGAGAAACCAGCAGGCAAAAATACTTTCATCTTCTATTCTTGTTAAAATCAATATGTATTGCTGTCATTCATTTTGTACTTGCATTCATGCAGACTGTGAAGTTCAAAGGAAATGAGCTTGGTGCTAGAGCTGTAGCTCTGCTATGCAGAAAGCATGCTGAACACTTTTGCTGTACATCCATCTTACAATGTGTGTTGAGCTTGGCCTATCTACAGTATACCACGTCCTTGCGCATGCTTGCAAGACGGCATAGAGTTCATATGCTTGCACGGGTGGGAGAAAAAAACCTTGGCAATGACATGTAACATGATTTGCAACTACAGTAAACCCTCATTATAATGAAATCACTCTGATGGGAAACGGAGTTTGTTATAGGTAACATTATGTTAAATGTAGAGCTCTGAGAGAGCCACTGTAGCTCAGGAAGTGCACGTTGACTTTTATGCAATCGGCACGACCTCAGGGCTACCGATTGGCAAGTTCTTGCTTTCCACAATCTCAAATGACTGTCTGAGGCACACAGGAGGCTTTAGGTTCAGATATGCGTATTTTGAATTAATGATATTCTTTTCAATTTCAATATAGCTGGGTTTGACTATTTCATTTCCAATTTGAAGACTTCGCGTGACGTCACCATGTGTTCAGGTTGTACACATAGTTGAAAGCCTTGCATGGTAATTTGCAACAGGATTGCAGCAATATGACATTGCACTTTCATGTCATTTTTCTTAAACTTCATAATATTTAGTTCCTTTTTGTTTCATTAGTACAAGCTACAGTTCACTGAAAATTACCTGCACTCAATAGTGACGATATCAAAGAAACCAGGCTGATGACACCCTTCACTAGATTCCTTATTAGCCTTCTACGGTAATCACATGATGCAGCTACCGTCCCAATGAGGCTGGTATCAAGCAGGGAAGTGGAATTCGCAGCACCGTTTTCCTGTCCAAGCTTGGCAAGAAGCAAAGCGAAAGGGTAACCATGCTTTGTTTCGCCAAGCTGTCCCGATTTGATTTACTTCGTACCTAGTAGAATCTGACAACACTCCGACTCAAGTTGATTTGCTGCACACTGCAGTAAGGACCTTGTACAAAGTGATTTCATTAAACGAAGATTCATTGTATGCTCTGAATAAATTGCACAAAACAAAATGCCTGGGGTAATAAGCGAAGTGCGTGAGCTGTACATATATGACACTGTCGAGTTTTGATCAGCACTGCAAAATGTACACATATTGCACACCAACATTCAGCAGCCGGAGAAAAGAAAACTTGCTCTATCACTTCAGCCCCAAAATCTCTTTTTTTTTTTTTTCATTAAAGCGGTACTGACACAAAATTTCGCGGCCGAGATAGCCTGTGGGATCGATTCCCATTAACATGCGTATATCATCTACGAAATACCGATAGCCAATATAGCTTGGAACGGTATTTTACATGAATTTTGAAGTTTGCTTGCCCAAATTGAGCGCTATACGCCAGACCTTGCGGTATTGACACCCTCAAAAGTGACTCCACGGTGACCCCCCCTACTTCCCTCACGTCACCACTTTGGAGTCGATACAACAAGTTATGATGACGTCATAGCCGCCATTTTTCTTTTGCCTCGTTCGCTCCAGCAGCCTACTTGTTGGCAGCTGCTGGCGAGTCCATGGCCGCAGTGCGCGCGTTGAAAGTCTTGTGTTTGGCAACACTGCTTTCCCATTTCCTGTTTGAAAGGACTTCTTGATGCGGACCATATGGAAGTGTGCCACAGTTCCATGTGCTGACGTGATTCAAGCATTGCTCACGCTAGGTGGTGATAGTTGCACCAGGCGGCTTGTCGTTTTTGGAGTTCTCTCAAATCGAAACCGAGACAGGTCGGTAATGAGGAGCCCGTAATTAATTATCTGTCACGCGCTGCAGCAAACGATGTGCCTGTGTTATGACTAACAGGCCTCCAGCAACACATTGCAGCAAAAAAAACACGAGACCCAAAATTTTTATGTCAGCACCCCTTAAGCACTGCTGCCATGGTTTATCACAACTACAACACAGGTAGGAGGGGAAGAGGAGTTGTTTTATTTACACCGAGTGCTAACCAATCTACAAAGAACCAGTGAGCCCAGAATGCAAGTCGGTTGTTCACATTCTTGAAAATGCCCTGAGGAATCGATAAGCAGCATGACTAAACACACATTCTCTGTATTCTTTGTCAGACAGCAAGCAACTAGTGCTGGAACGGCCTCATATCTAACTACATGTTGAGTTCAACGCCATCAAAGTCGGCATAGGTCAAATGCTTAGAAGACGTCTCTAGTGCCGCTGTTTATAGCCACAGTAGATCTGCAGAAAGCGAATGATTTTGCACTTCACTACCAATACAAGGTTCTTTTTTAAGCTAGCAGTAGTGCTTGTGTTCAGTCTAGCTACCTCAGTTTAGTGGAACAAGACTCTGACTCAACAGGAACATGTCCAGAACACTGCCTTGTTGTCTGTGCACTTTCCATGCCGTTTGATCTATCACACCCTTGGACGACAGCAAGCGCGTAAATTAGGAAATGTGGTAGGTTAACTTGCAATACTTATATGATTGCACAAGTTTTGTGAGACACGACACACAACGCTAATGATGACTAATGTTTTAAACTCTGCACACAAGAGCAGTGCAGTTGGAACAGTACTAGCTGGAAAGGCCACATAATGCAATTGTTTTAGAAACTATATGCTCTTGATTTTGTTCGTTTGAAGAAACTGTTCGATTAAACTTGCCCGAAGCAGGTACCTCTGTGGCGTGTCTTTTCACCACTAGGATTCCTGGGGCGTAGTTTGATACTGGCGAGAGAAACTTTCTTGCAGAAAACTAATTTTTGTAGAATGTAGAACTGGATGAAACCATTTGCGACATCGTAAAACAAGCTCGAATTCTTTAACATTATAAGAAACTTGCAAGAGCTGGCAAGGTATGCATTACAAAAAAAAGGAGAGTTCCAGGCTGAAAAAATTTTTTTGAAGAGGGGAGGGGGGGGAAGGGGGGAGAGGTAAAATGTTAAATGGTTTGGATCAAATCTGCATACTGCCGTCAAGGCCGGTTCAGCCATTCATAGCACAAGCAATTATCACAGTTTTTCGTACGAGCTTCAGAGTATTCAGTCGTACTTCACAGCTCTTGCATTCTAAAATAAATCGAGAGCTCTGGTAGAAATGTGCCATTCAAAGTGCATCAGAGATCGGAAAGGAATTAAGGATTCATTAAACACGGATAGCAGTTCACAGAATGTAAAATGAAAGGCTTAAATCATAATTACACACACAGGCGGCATGTAAACCAGCAAAGGACAGTGGTCATGTTCTGATAACCCCTGCGCTCATGGCCAGGCGTCGAACTGTTAGGATGCATAATGAGTGAAGAAAAGTTGTGTTCCTTTGCTTTGCATACAGTGCATCAGAGCCCTGTCTCACATGAATGATCATGGCTTAAAATGAAATGAAAAAAAGCAAGGACAAGTAACACACCCCATTACAGTGCAACACGAAGAGATATGCACCATTCCATTTTGCATCACAACATTCTTGCAGCTCTGAGATGACCGGGATAATCAGACTTCTTGAGAACCATCAAAAGTACTACTCTTCAGCACATTGGGTGATACAGAAAATAAAGTGCTACAAAAAAATACTCTTGATAATTTCAAAGTGTACAAGCTCACCTCAACTTTGTAATGTTACAGTTAGGACATTTACAAGGTTATTCCCACTAATACACAAGCAGATTATGTCGAAAGACATCCACAAATCCATAATAGCTACTTACAGCAGAATCAACGCTAATACTATTCTGTATTATGACCTACAACACAAGACACTTAAAAAACTTAATGCACTTTTAAACAAAGCAGAAGCAACAGCAAGGGTTACTTTATGGTTTCAGTATTTTTTGTGCTTGTAAATATACCACTTCTCTATGTTTTGCATTATAATCACATTCTATTACTAATCGGTACTGAGATGTGAAGCATACTCATGCAGCTCAGCTTACTGCAGCATGTGTGGGATGCCTGACTTTGTAAAATGAACTCATCATCATGATTAGACACAGGGACTTCATAACACGTAAATATTACTGAGGTTACTGAGGCCAAAAAGACTGCACATTCTGGCAATGTTTGTGTCAGCTCCTTCTCAATTGCATCATCGAAGTTATTTCCTACACGTTAATGCCGATAAATTTATTGCATACAATGGTTTGCTGGTGAGATAGCAGTCTCTTGCACGTATTTAACGAATTTTCATGAACAAAACCTTTTGGAGGCTAGTGTTGCACACTGTGTGATCTGCCTGTTCATAATTTCTTTTCATGCTGTGCAGTAAATTATTTATTCTTGAAACAGCATAAAATTTCAACTTACACCTACAGAAGCTCTTCTTATGATCAGTGACAATCTTAATACATGGCACATATGCGGACAGGCCGACCGATTTCTATACAGTAAAAGCTTGTTAATTCGGATTTCATGGGGCTGGAAAAAATTCCCAAATTAACTGAATGCCGAAATCATCGAAATTATCAAGAAAACAATTGCCCCTGTTTATTTCATTCAACATGGCTCCGAGGATCGTCCGAAATACCTAACCATGTCGCAGCCAAATGTGACCAAATGAACGAGAGCTTGATGCCATTAAACAATGCATATGCTTGCCGGGACCAGAGAATATGTCAGAATTATCCAATTTTCCAAGTAAACAGGGGCCAAATTAACGACCTTTTACTGTATTGGCTTAGTTTAATGGCAAGGAGTTACCATAAGCAAATGCAGCGCAACCACAATGGGGACAGGCTTTTCATGAGCTCAAAAATACATCAGAAATTCATTAGTACAAATATTAGTAACTCTAATGTAGCACACAAGCCATATCCCCAGGTAGCCACTGTATTCAGGCAGCCCCAACTGCTGCCTGCATTTTGTTCTTGATGGGTATATGCCGCTGCAGCAAACCATGCATGAATGAACTTTCATATTTTGACCACAAGGACAGCTGTGTGATGCACATTTTACACACGAGCTACCATGACCACAGAATTAAGTAACAGCTCAGAATTTAGTGTGTGTCTTTTATATAAATGCAGATGCTGTTTCCAGACAGCGGTTGCTTTCTTCATTTACCTTCATGAACAGAACTGCCATTGGATTACAAGCAACTTTCACTAATTTTGAATGGCCTTTATTTGATGCACAGTGACCTTTAGTGACTTTTAAACTGGTTTTACTAGATTCTTGGATAGTATTAGACATAACTGAACATGACTTGACAAGGTGTTCTGTTATTAAATGGTCGGAAGTTTCACAGGAAAAGAAGACTAGTGGAACAACAAAATATCGTTTGCACAAGAAGCAAGCATGACTCTCGTGGATTCTTTTCCTGCTCCAACACATCTTGACAAGGTTGAAAATAATCCTGGGCTCCTATATTATCTTCACTGAACTCTAATAAAACCTATCAATCTGCAGTGGTGACTAGGCAATCACAGTAATGGTGACAATGTTTAAGTCGGTAACAATGAAGGGCAATGAGAATCGCAGAGAAAACAATATATCCTAGCAAGCAAATACCAGTAGTCTGTGACCCTAAAACAAGGTGGCATACGCAAACAAGGGTGCCTGCAGTTACTTTCACTCCCTGCGACTTGGAATGGAGGGCAAGCTACCATGCTAAGCCACTTCAGCACAGGGTACTACACATCTCGGATAAGTTACCTCATCAAAGCATCAAAGATGCGGCCGGCCTGAAAGCTGATGTCTTCGTCTGCTCGGAGAACAAGCGTCCGTGTCTTCAGCTGTAGGTGCTCCTTGGATGGGGCACCCCACAGTGCAGCGTACAAGGTCTCGGGGGCAGCTGCCCTGTACTCTGAGGGCAAGTCCAACAGACTGAGCTTCTTCTTGACTGCATAGGTGACAATGTTTGCCAGGTAGGTCAGCACTCGGAGTGTCACTTCCCGATTTGAGTCCTCCAGCAGTGAAAACAGGTTCTGTGGTGCCTGTCAAGCAAAGTGCAGCACCGTAAGTAAGGGATTCCTTTGCAAATTTAAATGCGCAAATATTGGATTTTACCAAGCGTTCTGTAAATAGGTGCGTCATATAAGCACAATGCATGTGCACAAGCTAGACTGCAAGCTCATTCTGACCAAAATTTCATATACAGGTAGTTTATCTTGATGGACTTAGTTTACAATGATGTTAATAGTCATTCAATTTTTTTCCTATTCTATTCTATTTAGAGGCTTTATTTTTCTTGAATTACACCAAAGCGCATGCTTCACCAACCATATATTAAAGAATACTTTGTGTGCAGTGGTGCTGCTTAATACAAAAGTTCGATTCCACTACAGTGGAAAGGTGGTGTCTCTTTATTCCTGCTATGGTGCATGGTCCACTTCAATCAGAGTACATGGTTCAGTGTAATACGTGACCTGCACGTTTTGCTGCAGTGCCGGCAGATGACACCACTTGTCTATTGCAGTGACATCAACATTTCTTCATTTTCTGAATTCTTGCCGTTAGACAAGAATCAGGGAGCAAAGTAGTGTTCCAGCAAATTTTTATGAAGCTAAACCCTTAATCATATTGTCATGTTGCAGAAGCGATTACAATCAAAAGGTGCATTTACAAGTTATTTACAAGCCACACAACAATATAAGGGAGATGACTGCTGAAACCAATTCAAGCTTGACTCGTAAAATATCCTTCCTTTGTTTTTTATAGCGAACTAGTTTGTCTTTAGTGCATCCCTTGCTAGCTCCACAGCAATATGGTACTTCCGAATGAAATTCCAGAGCAAATAAACTGGTCGGTTAGCTGGAATAGCTATGCATGCCTGATGCTCTTATTTAGGCAACATTAAGTATGAATGTTCCAATTCTAAATTTACTATGTTCAGTAAACAAAAATAATTCTTTTGTTTTCCTAATTAAGCAAGGGCAAAAGAAGCAGAGAAAGAATGAGTGCATGTTCACAACCTTAGCTGCCAGCAAGTACGGGACCATGCGGGAGTTGCAAGACAAGTTGACGAGTAGCTTTAGCGTCTGGAGCCGGACAGTGTCGTCTGCCGTCTCTACCAGGACGCACAGGTGATACAGACGACCACGGAAGGCCTCGTGTGTGTCGTCACAGAGAGCCAGGTTGGTCAGGCAGAGCAGCGATACCGTCTGCAGGTAGCAGCCACCGTCCCGTGACACGGCAGCTGACAGCAGCAACGGAATGCAGGGCTACAAAAACAAAAGTTCCCATCTGTTTCACTTCTGTGATTGATGTCAAGCAGTATCCTGGGCAACACGGACAACATGGGTGGGACATGCTGCAAAAATGAAGTTTAATTCATAAATTGGAATTGTTCAATGATGTCTGCCATTCAAGAACAGGGATTGGTTTCACAAAGTATTTGCATGAGCCAGATTATGTGTCTACGAGAGTGGATCACAAACTAAAAGTGAAAGAAACATTATGTGAAACTAACATGTTTAGTAAGTAATTTCTCTCCAATATAATTAAGAATCTGGAATCGGTTACCAAATGACATTGCAAATACGTATAGCTTCAACTTCTGTGTTTTTTTCAGTCGCTCCATAACGTATAGGCATGAACATATGGCGTTTTATTTTATGCAATGTGTAATATGTTCTTTATGTAATTCCCCCCCCCCCCCCCTCTAGTGCCTATGAAGGCACTGTGGGTACTTTGGTAAATAAATAAACACACCGACTCTTTGTAATGCCAAAATGGACAGCCATGCATCATGGCAGCATGAAAAATACACAGGACACATACACAAAGAGATGGGGCAGGCACTCTCCTGTCCAGTATGTTTCCGTATGTGTCGTGTTTCTTTTGCACTGCGTGATGCATGAGTGTGCGAATGGCCATCTAGCCCGTATTTCTTCACTATGTGAAAAAACTTCCCCATCTCCCGCTAAAGGGAACCATGTGTGGATGCGAAGCAGCGGGGAGATCGTTAGCAGCGGGAGAAACGTCGCTCTCGTTTCGCGGCAGCGGCCCGGGCGCTCATTGCGGCGCTGCACAGGAGAGAGAATAAGGCGCGCTCCGTCATTTTTATACCGCGGAACTACCGTGGTGCCCCCCAGCAGAGTATGCAGCTGTCGCGCGCTGCTCCGTAGAGGATTCCTAGAGGAGAGAACGGGGGGGAACCGTAGGAGAGGAGAGAGAGAGGGGACGCGCATGCGCTGTGGGACGCGGGAGCCGCTCCGTAGAGTAGAGGATTCCTAGAGTAGAGAAAGCGGGTGAGCGTAGGAGAGAGGGGGGGAGAGGACGCGCATGCGCTGTGGGGATGTCGGACGCCGCTCCGTAGAGGGGATTCCTACAGCAGAGAAAGGGGCTGAGCGTAGGAGAGAGGGGGGAGAGGACGCGCATGCGCTGTGGGGACGCGGGCGCCGCTCCGTAGAGTGGACGATTCCTAGAGTAGAGAAAGGGGGTGAGCGTAGGAGAGGAGAGAGAGGGGGTAGGGGACGCGCATGCGCTGTGGGGGGTGTAGGACACGGGACGTGGGCACCGCTCCGTAGAGTAGAGTATTCCTAGAGGAGAGAGAGAGGGGGGGAGGAGACGCGCATGCGCTGTGGTGGTGTGGGACGCGGGAAGGAGGGACGGACTAAGTCCCCCCCCCCCAAACACACGCAAGCAAAATCAAGGAATGGAGTCAACCTGGGCGACACACACCACCTGCCTAGCCATTGCTAAGCAGCCTCTCTGTGCTCTCGGCCATGACTCTGGTGGCTGTAGTGGTGGTTGACGGCCTTATATTGTACTACAGTGCTCTGGTTCGCATAGTGGGTGCTTCCTTACTTCATGAAAGTGGCCGGATGCGGGAGGGACGCGGGACGGACATAGCCCCGAGCATAAGATGCTTCGCATCTAAAAGAGCAGTGATGACTCTCAACAGAGTCTACCATAAAAGCTCTGTTAATGTGTTCTTAATTGTCTCGTTTTCACAGCTCTTACATTTCTGAAGACACCAGTCCCCTTTAATTCCCATTAGGTCATGTGCATTAGCTCCTCGTTACTTATGTGTCCTTTCACATGTGCATTAGCTCCTCGTTACTTATGTGTCCTTTCATGGCTGTTAGGTCAAGAACTGAGTTACAATGTGGCTAACCGCTCCACTAGAGCAGTGATGTAGTTACCCCAAGAGTGCTTTAAAAAGGCTCAAAAAAGGCCGCTCTCCCAGCTTTCGCTGTAGCTGTGCTGCACGTTCCGCGCAGGCCTGGCGGTTTTTTTTGTGTTACTTACACAGTTCTCACACCAGTCAAAGGCACAGTAATACGATTACATGTATTTCACATTCGAAAAAGGAGCCAGGAATCAGTGCTGGCTCTCAATACGATTTGCTTGATGAGTGCAAATGGGTTCTCCCCATTCATAAATGGTGTTCTATCAAAGGGTATGATAGCTGTTGAAATCAGCTAATGCAAGAGAGTGCAACACATGTTCTCAATCATGTAATATGTTAAATGAACATTAAGAAGTTGTAGAGGGCCACTGAATAAAAACACTCAAGAACAAACAATCCAGCAAAACCAGCAAGATGCTAGCTAGGGTAGCTAGTGGCATGTTACTGTATACATGTAACACAAACAGACGAGGGTGCAGACCATGATGATGAGGACAAGGTAGGATGTAACACCATGACCCATCTTGTTCCTGCCTCTGTCCTCATTCATTCGTGCTTTTGTACTATCATGCTAAGTATGTGCTACAATGGGTCAAAGCTTTTGACAAGTGTGTGTACAGTGTAGCTCATACTGAGTGCAACAGTGCTAACAATATTTGGCCTGATCACAATAATGATCCCCAGCATGGCATGGTGATAATTACGAGACAGCAATGACAGCACAATCACGGGAACACCACAAAATGCAACAGTGGTATGAAGCTTGCAACTTGACAGGCAACACATCAAGGCTCGAAATTGGTTTCTAAATTCAGAAAGATTCAGGTTCCTGAATCCGGCGACTGAGACTGCCGATGAAACACGTTGATATACCTGCGACTGACATTTTGGAATCTAGTTGAACTGCCCTTAACTGATATAGCTGCAAAAGGCACAGAAAGTAAGCTTGCCTGCAAGAGCCTCTGGTTTCTCTCATTAACGGCCATATTGGCAATGGCCTGTGTAGCTGCCACTTGCACTGCAACACAGTCGTGATCCAAGAGGCCCTTCAGCAGCGGTAGGCACCCAACATCACACAGGTAGTCCTGCAAAGTGAGACATTTAGATTCACAATAGCTGTTTGAAACAGCAAACTCAATGTATATGCTCCAAATGTGCCAATTTAACTAGCTGAAACCATGGAAAAAAAGTTAAATTTATAGTGCGATATAGCAGTTGTACTTCTTGTGTAAACCCAAGTTTTATGTCTGAGCACATATTAAGTTAGACGCCTTTTGCAGAATCGAATGAAGACAAGGAAAGCACAGAGGTTGTTGTGCTTTTTAATTTCAGTGTTGTAATTATGAGATAAAAGGAAATGAAAGTGAGTGAAAAAAAAAATCTTGCCACTGATGGGGACTGAACGCACAACCTTCAAAGGTTGTGGGTTCGATCCTAACACTCATATTACGAAACTAAACAGCACGAGCATACACTCAACCTGTGTAGCAAGGCCCACTTATTATATTACTAAGGATCTGCACTGCCATTATCAGTTACAAAGAAAAATATGGCATCATATTTTTCCATGTCAACAAAAGAAAAGGCTATGGTAGTACAATGCCACAGACCTGATTAATTGTGAATGCTGCACAATTCGACATAGTTGTCAGGGTCTTTACAAGGACGTCTTCATTTCCCGACATCAAAAGTGTTGAGAGACACTTCGCTTCGTACAGGGTCATAACCCTCGCCTTGTTGTACAGCCCGTGAAGCACCTCTTGGAGGAGCTCGTCGGTTTCCTTCACAACTGCACAGTAAAGAGACTTCTCCGACATGTGATTGGCGCTCAAGTCATTGCACTGCCAGTGCTGTGATGCACGAGGCGACGACCTTGCTGATCGGCCAGAGTTCCTTCTCTTCAGAGGTGAAGGCGGGCCCAGGTGGACGTTTTCGACCGAGCGGCTCAGATAGCAGTTGTTACTGCTGCTGTCGGCAACCGGGCTCAGGGCCTTGGGCGAACCCCAAGGAGAGTTCTGCAAGCTGCGAGGCTTGAAGATGCGTGCAAAGTATTGGTCGTCAAACATGCGGGCCTTGAGGTTCAGTTCGTGCACTTTGTTACGCACAGACTTTGGGATGAAGTGTAGTTCTGCAGGGGAGTTCGTGATGTACTCCTCGGGAGGGACGCTGAGGTCTGTTTGACTTGAGCGATGGCTCATATCGCGTTCTGAAATCAAGGTTAAGGGAAATGTGAGTCAACATTTGTTGTCTTAATGAATAAGAAATTTAAATGCACATTATGTTGCAGAAGCAAGAAAGGTGTAGCCAGTGCTCAACTCATTCGCTCCCGTCGACGAGTATAGTCGCCATGAGATTTTGTACCAAAATGACCGATGACGACTACATTCGTCATCAACAAAAATTGGTCCCACATGGAACCAAAGGTGGTTGTACTTGTCATAGTTGTGTTTCTTGACGCTAGATGGCCACACTTGTACATGTTGCGCCAATTGTGTCTCAGCGTTCGTTTTATTGCCATCTTTCACTGTATTGCCATGCAGTGAAGCCACCTTCGAGTTAATTTTTAACGCAATTAGTGAAATAACGGAACCCCACTGATTTGAAAGATGATGCCGCTTTATTCAGAAAAAAAAAAACTCTACAAATTGAGCGAAAAAAAAAGTGTTTGGTAAATTTGGTACAATTTTTTTTTTCATGTTAGTAAAAGGGTTAAAGTGTTTTTTTTTGTTCAAGGGGGGCCTGTCAGCCTGCACGGGCTGCTTGTATGCATGTACGAGGGATAAGAGAGAGAGAGAAGGAGAGGGTATGTGCGTGCACACATATTGCTGGTCATCTCACGATTAAAAGGGCTGAGCCCTAGACTATATTTTGTGGAGGGGCTTTTGGGGGGACTTTAAAGCCTGGATATGGCTTTAAATTGATGGAAGCTAGGTAGACAGTCCATTTGAGAGCAACAAAGCCACATACAGGCACAGAACAGACATATGCTCCCATAACGGTACCCTAACATCACATCATGCGGGTTATCAGATACTACTGCAGTTGAGCCCACTTGGAGAACATAACAGTCGCACAGGATGTGTTTCTTGTAGTTGAGCCAGGCCCGTAGCCAGAAGGGGGGTGCCCTAGCCCCTCCCCCCCCCCGAAATTCGGATGGAGGGGGGTGTTTTACCAAGAATAAATAATAAAAATACGTGTTTTTCAAGGCCTTCAACAGGTGGGCCCCCCTCGCGAAAAAAATTCCTGGCTACGGGCCTGAGTTGAGAGTTTGTAATAATTGGACATACAGGATAAACAAATGAAAGGATGCAAACATTTGTTTTCTAATGTAAATGACACGTCTGGGAGGTACGTGTGTTTGCATTCGAGCATGCACAGTTGAGAAACGCATGCAAGAAGTGTGTTATCTATATAATCGGATGACTGAGACTAGCTTCTGCATATGTTTTAAGAGCTCATGGCCATGACATGTTTGTTATCTCTGATATCTGCCAATGACAAAGACTGCAAAAAAAGATTTATGACCGTTAATCGTATTAGCTTCATATGTTGTTAGATCAGATGAAAGAGGCAGGTCTATGCGTATCTCATAACTATATGCTGACTTGTCATTGCCTAAAATGTGCTAGTTATGTCACATGAGCTTTCCAGTTTGGGGCTGTATAATTTAAGCTATCATTTTCCTCAATCTATAGGTATTTCTAAGACAATTATTTGTATTGTATCGTGAGCAGATTCACAAAAATATCCACTCACTAAAAGCGCTGAACATGAACAAAATGTTCATTCTGCGATAATGGAAGGAAGTCAACAGTGGAGAAGATGGAAAGAAAGATCCATAACAAACCTGGTTCTTTGTGTTTTCTTTTTTTCTTCAACTTCACCAATTTTCGAGATCCTGCAGGCCAGTATACAAATAATGTCAATGGCCCAAACAATGTCTGACGTTTAAAACAAAGAATCACACAGGATCACAACAAAACAAGCTCGCCACAACGTGAGTTCCAAGGCATGAATTCGATTGAATACATACAGATCGATGAATGGACTCTACGTACGTTGGCGGCGAGCAAACAATTCTACAGGCAATTCACGCGATTTTCTTGGCTTTGTCATTCGAAACATGAATCTCTCTGCGAATGCATCAGCAAAATTGATAACACAAGTGTCACGACAAGACACCTTAAGCATTTAGAGCTAGGAGATTGACGTCTAGCGCGCTTTATCGATCTGTAAGAGAGCAAGGTCACTCGTTTACTAGGGCATTAGTTCGCTGTGTACAAGCTGCGGCGGACAAATATTTCGCGTAGATGCTTGCTGAAAAAGCTAGCGAAAAATTCAAACGAAGGCATTAACACTTCAAAACACGGAAAAACACGCGCCGCGCATTGGGAATGACACGCCACGCGCATTCCGGGAAGATTAACGCGGTCTCCTAAGTTTCGGGTGTCAGTGTCGACAGTCAGCTTTGTCTTGACAAAAGCATCACTCGTTAATAGAAAACGATTTCCTTTGCCGGGATTTGTGTTCTGCAAAGGCAATTGAACGACTGGATCACCAGCGGCGGGCGATCGCTCGGATGAAACGTGTCGCGGCATCCACTCACCTTTGTCGCCTCGACCATTGCCTTTGAAGCAAAATGCGGACTTCAATATGGAATAGCCGACGTAGGCAAAGCCAGCAAATACAGCTGAACATAACGCTACCCGCTTTACGGCTACATCTTCGCTAGCCATCTTCGCAATGCGCGAAAGCGAATCAAAAACGAACCAAACTCGAGTTGCGTACGGAAACAACTGGCGCCCCCCTTCTCGCAGCAAATCTAGCAGTTTCGCTTTCGGATATTGCCATTGCATTGCGCCAAGGGGGTCGAATGTTGCAGTAATGCGCTTGGCTTTATCAATAGGCGAGTATGGTTCTTAACCGCAACAATCAAGCCGCTTAGCGACTCTGCCGAGGCATGCATCTGCATGACAATGGCGCTGAGGTGCAAAATCGGTGCCGCAATCAAATGCCCGAGACGCTCGATATTACTTCGCTCAACCACGACGAAAATGACGGAGCAGGATTTGCCGACCTTATTAATCCAATATTGAGCATTTAATTTTTTTCAACTCAACATGGAAACGGCAATCTAACGCTACCTCTACACTTACCGCGAGTGGGCTTGGCGGTCTTCAGAATGAAAGCCCCTAGCTGATGGGGCCTCCTTCAAAATGTACCTTACGCTCAACAGGTACATTCTCATCTCAAGAAATCATTTCTTGTAGGATCAGAAATGGATCTCAGATTTAGTCACGCATAGCTTCATAGTAAACCACAGTGCAGCCTCCATGTTAACTTTGTTTTCCCCTGATTATAACAAGGCCATCCCTCTGTTTCACTTACAGTGAACAGCCACTTTGCAATGCTGGGTCTCCGGGCTGTTCGAAATGTTGAGCTGTGCACCAAACAATGCATTTTGTCACTGCACCGCCACTCAGCAGCGACTTGTACCTCGAATCTCGCCTACTGTCAGATGTACCGTGGAAGCATTCGTTGTGATGCAAGTGACGCTTGAAAGCAAGGTTACACCAACACAATGCAAAAGTGTGACACATGTGCCACATTAATGAAGGAAAGAGGTGTAAATTTAAGGGCTCGTTTACTTTGTTAGACACAATAATAATTAGAACTAACAGACAGTGATGCCAAGGAAAGTATATTATTCGGTCCCTGCCGGTGGCAAGTTATCTTTTCGTCCACTTTTCTTTCTTCATATTTACATTGCAATTACTTCAAATAATATCCCCTATACTTTCCTTGGCATCATTGTCTGTTAGTTCTAATTAATAATGTGCCACATTAGTATCGTCACAATCATGCACTGCAGAGCTGCTTCTTGGACAAGTGTTCTTCGAGGGAAAGAAAGAAAAAAAGACACAACCAGATAATAAATACAGTACACTTTAATCTTCATGACGTGCCACTCGTGCTGCAGTAGGCACAACGCAAATTCAGACATACGTACAAACACTTAAAAGTGCTACAAGTTAAAACAAGAAAGTGCAAGGAGTAGGTAGAGGGATGGGGAGGAGTGTAGACTTGTGGCTGCCTATGACTGCTTTGACACAATTAACAGCAACAGGCTGTGCAAAGAAACGGGAAACGGAGGTAATGAAACTACAGGGTTTATGTAAGCGGAGAATGCAAGAAAAAGACGCTGCAATTGCCACATTTCTCACTCTCATTTATACTAGAAACGCACAGCGGTTCTCGACGGAAACAAGATCACTATAGCGGCATATCACAAGCATTTTCTTTTGAATGGCTTAACGAAGCACCAACATGATCAAAAGCGCTGCTTTGGAACGGGGCAGGTGGTCTGCAAATTTGGTGATGCACAATGAACTGTTGAGAGCACAAATGGATCCCCAAGAAATAATCGATAACTGTGGTAGCTTCCCGCTTCAATCGTGACCGGTAGCAAACCCAGAGGTGTCTGACGACGACACCACGCTTCGATCCCGTCGTCGGTGACCGGTGGTACACAAAATCAAGAAGGTGCACCATTCTTGCGCAATTTTTTTTATCGAAAGCAGATAAAGACCTGCATTCGATAGTTGTCGCCGTCTTTTTCCCTCCTTATAATTAAAGTGGCCTTATATATCTATTGATGGTAGAACGCAGAAACCCATTCGATGGGTTTTTGGGTGATGGAGGGAGGCAGCGCTTTCCAACATCCCCACACGACCAGCGACAGTAGGGAGGCCTTGATGCTAAGCTTGAGCACCTTGGACGGTAGTGAGGGTTCCGGAATTCTGGAATGAATTAAAAAATGACACCAAAACGTTACTGGCAATGTATGTACATTCCAACACACACAAATGTCTCCGAAAGTATGTGCTACATCACTCTTTTATTTCTAGAAGTTTCCGTGGAAACCATGACAATGTCAGCATGAGTGCCAACTGCCGTCAATGCTGGCTTTTTCACAGAGCTCTAAACACCACGTGGCTAAGCTTACTGAGCTCAGAAATACAAGAATATCCGAGGAAAAAAAATTGTGCATTGCATTTGAAGCATGGTTCCATGGTACCGTCCTTATCAATATTAAATATTCCGTAAATAAATTAAGAAATAATACCTCATGATATATTTGTGCAAGTTTTTTTTTTTTTAATTTTTTTTTTGTACAATACTGCAGTCACGTACTGCATGATACAAGTATACTTTATGTAGCAATGGGATGCAATGAACATAACAAAACAACTGCTTTTACTTGTTTGTTTCTAATGTTTATTGAATGAGTGATTGATTAGCAACTACTAAGGTTTCACATTCAAAAGCAATGCAGGAGCTATGAAAGGGATGCTACAGTAATTCTGATTACCTGAGTTTTTTTAATGCGTGTTTAGTGCATTGGAACCAATCTTTTCCATAGACAAATAATGTTCCAGTAACAATCCTAAGCCACAGTGAACAAAACCAAAGCTTACCTCATAATGGGAGGAATGTCAACGTCGGACACCTTGTCCCAGTTCTCCACTATGCCAGGGACATGGCCGATGCCCACAACACCAACTACCACTATCGGCTGCTCACCTGCACACCCAATTAGCAAATAGTTTATCAAACAGAGCAAAACAGCAGCTATGCTAACTGGACATGTCCAACAGATTCCAGTCAAATCTCGATATAACAAACCTCGATCTTATGAATTCCACAAAGTAACAGACTGTCCTATTCTCCCTATCCTAGTAAAACAGTGCCAGCGAAAACAAGAGACCAGACGAGGAGGAAGACATGTACAAAAGGCGCAGTGATTTTCTCCAAGCGCATTGTGTACGTGTCTTCCGCTTCGTCTAGTCTCTTGTTTTTGCTGGCGCTGTTTTACTGTGAATATGAACCAATTAGCCCAAAAGTACATCTTGACTCCCTATCCTAGCTCCATTGAAAGCTATGTTTTGGCATAATTTAATAAAGTAACATTGCACCGCAGTTTCTGATCTACGAAATCCTCGTGCATTGCATGCACATACCTGGTCCCTCCATTACAAATGAAAGATTGGTAAACGTTGTTCGAGAACGAATCACCGTTTTGCAGATGACCTTTCATGTCACAAAGTTAATTGCAGGCAGCAAAAAATAACTGCCAGGCAAACAAAATGAAACGCAACAGCATGTTACCATGTAAATGTGCCCCTCAACTCAAAGTAGTATATCCCAAGCAATGCTATGGTGTAGAAGATCTTCCGCATTATCGGTAGCAGGGCTGTGACATTGGTGCTACAGCTATAGGGAAATGTTAATAAAATGTTGGCCACTGACAAATGCCTAAGTACGACTTATCAGCCAACAATTCTGTCACGATAATTGCCTTCAGCTATCTGCTCTGCAGTGTGTGCGGCATAGAGTCACTGTAAGCGTTCTGCATGCTTTTAATAATAATACTTATATAACAGCTTTCTGCTGCAAGCGCAACTTCCCTATATCGAGGCTTCACCGTAATTAAATCCGACTGATTATTCTCAAACAGTTTTATTGCCAAACAGCAGAACACTTCATGATGTTTAATATTCCAAACATGAACAATCAGGTACAGAGAAAGATGTATGGGGATAACCACGGAAAAATCTGAACCACGTAGGACTCTTCAATGTGCACTTGCAGCATGATACACGACTGCTCTTGCATTTCAGCCACACTTGAATGCAGCTACCATGGCCAGGGATTGAACCAGCAAGACTCTTGGAAGCACTTTCTTATGCTAACTCATTTGTGATCTCACTACTGTTGTCTGCTTCACCACAACACTATCGACACGATGTCACACGGTGTTTAAAAAAAAAAAGAAACTTTATGCGGCAAAGCCAGCCAAACATATTACAGCAAAAGAACCATGCACTAAGGGATCTTCAAGAAATACCCAACTCACCACTAACGTTGCTCATGCAAGGCATGGGGCTGGCAGCGAGCCGTAGAGAGTATGCTAGGAAGATATCCCGCTCCTTCACGAACACTTTGCTCAGGGCTGGGAATTCGCCTGTCATCTCGGCGAGCATTTCCTCCAGCAAGTCCTGCTTCTTGCAGCGCTCAACCTCCTCCTTGCTGCCATAAGCCAAAAATTTGTTCCCAACATTATAAACAGGCCTTTCAATGTTTTCCGCACAAACACACAATTCAGAGAAAGCAGGCAGAAGATCGTAACGTCTGGCTGCGGGATGGTTGTATGGTCAACCAATTTTACATAAAATGCAATTTCATGACCGTGTCTTTAAGCACATGCAATTAACAAGTGCTGCACCTGTCTGAACACATGCAGACAGCTTTTCCACTGCATATGAACAAGTAACCAATAAATGAGTACAGTTTTTAGCTTTTTTATGTAGAAATGCTCAAAGTGCTTGCTCATTAGATTGCAAGGCTCACGTCAGAAACCACAGGCTCATGATTAGATGTTCAAACATCAAGTTTGCCAGGCTTAGAATGCACAGCACTGAACTTGCCAGAGTGGGCATTGGAAGAATTTATTTGCCGCCCTAAAACACATTTATCTTGGAAAGCATGGTAACAAAAGGGGCGGGATGCGAGGCTTTGACACTTTTGATGCAAAAAGACACAGAGCAGTTTGCTTGCCTGATTGGCTCTTTGGCTGTGATCATGTGCCAGGCCAGGCGCAGCTTCTGCCAGACGCTCAGCGCAGCCAACGCTCTCTGTAGTGTGATCTGCAGTGGACGATCTCCGAGGTGGATCAGGCAGCCCCTCACTTTCTCTGCCTAATGAGTGCAATGAACAAAAGGAGGGGAAGAAGAGGGGAAGAGGTAAAAAAGAAAACACGTTTATGAGTACATTAAAATGATAAAGTTTAACATCCCAAAGCAATTCACGGACTATAAGAGACTACCTACAGTTCCTTACTGCGCACCCAACACACAGCGCATGAGTGCTGTGTGTTTCATTCTACCCCATCTCGATGCAGACAGAGAGTATGAGAACCAAACCTGCAGCCACATGCCTAACAGTGCAACACCGCGGCCATTCCATTACCACAGTTAGTAATGTGTCTCATCACAGAGATTAAACATGATTTTATTTTATTCTTGGTAACGATTATCACTAAAGTTCAGCCAGCACAATCATGCAGAACTATGACACTTGACAGTAGGTTGAACAGCGAGTAACAATGCTGAAGAAGCAAAACATTCAAATCAGCAGCAGCAGCAGCTTCATCTTGGCTAGCCATTCCTAGGCAATAACACCTCAATGTGAGAGTGGGATTATTTTGGGGTGCACGACAGTGCTCCGCACACTGGGCCAGACATAAAAACTGAAAAGCCACGGTTGCAACTGCAAGAAGCTCACCTCTTGCACTGCTCTCCGAAACTCTCCGCCGGGCGCCATCCCTAGTTGTCGTGTAAGGTGCGCAGACATGCTGAGCAAGAGAATGTACATGATGCCCTGGACGAGGCCGTTCTGAGGAGAAGAATGAAAGAGGGTTTCAGGCACGCACATTCACGGGTGGAAACTGTTGCACTTTCGTGTGACATTCAAAACGAGACTGCGACAACTGCGATGCGCCGACTTTATTATTAGTTGTACATTTACTTCCAACATTCACTCATTATACACGGAAATACTAGTTACACTTATCCAAGTACTGTTTGAAGAAAACCTTTACTGCCTGATGCAAACAACCCATTTAGGAGAACTACGCCATTCACTATATCACTTTTCCTATTCTGTGTTTTGTCTTGCCTCACCAAATGCAATTACTACTATATATATATATATATATATATATATATATATATATATATATATATATATATATATATATACGTAGATTATAAAGAGTCTGGCTTCGGTTGCCGTAGAACAAAATAGGAAAAATATACTCTAGAAGAACTTGTTTTTGGGCGAGTTGGTGACTAAGTTTGCTGAACATTTTGTACGTGGCGCAAAGCTGGAAACATGAAAATGTTGGCGCTCCTCTGTCTCTTTCTTTCCTCCGCCCCCATTTTCATGTTTCCAGCTTTGCGCCACGTACAAAATGTTTAGGAAAAAATATATATACGCTTCTAAAAAACTGTTTATTGGTGACATTTCGATCGGAGACCGGTCTTGATGAAGATCGGTCTCGGATCGAAAGCGTCACCAATAAACAGTTTTTTAAACATGCTATATATTTTTCTTTATATATATATATATATATATATATATATATATATATATATATATATATATATATATATAGATTATGAAGAGTCTGGTTTCGGTTGCCGTAGAACAAAATAGGAAAAATATATATACGCTTCTAAAAAACTGTTTATTGGTGACATTTCGATCGGAGACCGGTCTTGATGAAGATCGGTCTCGGATCGAAACGTCACCAATAAACAGTTTTTTAGAAGCGTATATATATTTTTCTTTATATATATTTTTTTCTTTATATATATATATATATATATATATATATATATATATATATATATATATATATATATATATATATATATATATATATATATATATATATATATATATATATATAGTAGTAATTGCATTTGGTGAGGCAAGACAAACATATATATAATGTACCCTCGCGATTTTACTGGGTGTAGACCTGACGTGGGACCTAACCTTTTGGTCAAATTTTTTTCCCCCCCCGACTACAACCATGAAATTTATTGCGATCCTCCATGCCTGTTCAGCATTGCAAAAAGCGAATGTTACCCTCTTTGTAACAGCTTCATTGGCTCCTTTAGGTTCCATTTAATGGAATTCTATGTGTACTTTCAGAAAGGAAGGACTCGGATTCCAACTTGGTTGGCACGCCTCTTTGCTGAAATGTATGCTTTATGAATGCTTCATATATGAATTAGTACGCTTTAAATTATGGTAGTCTCGACACGATGACGGCCATTACTAGAAGATATCACAGGCCCAGCATATGCTGTCAGCTTAAGGTGACAATACAAATAAACACAGATGAAATATCGCCATAGCTACCTCAATACTATCATAAAGTTACACGTTATATATCAACTCTCATCCCTAACACCACTTATTCAAGTCACATCAAGAAATCCAGGCAATCATATTACGGAAGAAGGATGGTGACAGCGTTATTGAAATGGCAAACTGTACACCGAAACAAACAAACAAACCTGACAAAATTTAGGTGCTTGGATCAACTTGCCAATATAGAAGTGTGCAGACACTAACCTGCTTGATTGTCGTCATCATTTTCTCCATATTCATGCTCTGGGACTCTCTGAGAATAACCTCCTCGTCGAAGGACAAGATGTTTAGCCGACTCTTGCAGAGTTCTATCAAAACAACATCTGGCTGAGTCTCTTGGATTGTCTGCAATAAAAGAGCATATGCATGAAACAAGGTGAAAGTTAATGCCTCGCAAAGGATTCTTCTGTAAAATAAAATGTTGTGCACTATTGTTGGTAGCTTTTAAAAAGCCGCTGCTATTTTGAGCTGCACTTGAGAACTACTATGTATGGAGAGTTTGTGTCTGAGCCAAGGAATACACTCTACAACTACAATCTGTAGCTGACACGAAGCACCGACACAAAATTGCAATGTAAAGATTTTATCATCATTCAATTTATCATAACTTTTGATTTCAATGGAATAATAAATCACTCAGATAAGTGAAAATTCTGGGCAATCTTCAACAATGTTCTCAGTTTCAGTCAGCCTGCTATGCTTTCGATGCAATACGAAAAGCTAAATCAAACCAGATTCAATCAACTAGCCTGCTTCATTGTAGACTTGATGCAAACCTACCTTCGCCACATCTTCCTGGCTCTCGAGACTGAAGTGTGCAGTCCCCACAAGATAGACCACGGAGCCTTCTTGCGTCTTCAATACCGTCACCGTTTCAGGAAGCTCCGGGTTTTCCTTGCGAATCCCTCTTCACAGCGATCGGCATCGTGTGCCTGGAGTCACCGCCAACGTTTCTTAGCTCCAAGCCTTCACCGGCGCCTTCCGATTCCGTCTCGGACTGTACGTCTTCTGCACACAGAACACGCGGAGGAAAATTCAAGGACTCGGGTGTCATTAGACGGAGACAGTAAAGTGATGTGCGAAGATTTTGTCGATGCAGCAATGTCACGAAAAAAAAAAAAATGACGATCATTCTCTATCGATCCAGACGTGCCTCCACCTAGCTCTAGAAGGTGTCTGGTATTTTTCTAATCATCCATATCTTATTATCAATCAAAACAATCAAAACCAGGACACGAACACAATTCGTGACAACTAAAAACCCCTCGGCTTGTTAATAACAATAATGTAGCAGTGTGCTGTGGTGTCTAGTTAGCCTCTTTTCCCATGCTCGTCCCACGCTTTGTAATGTTTTTTATTGTATCCAAAATGCAGAAGAGTGTAGCCACACCACTTTACTAAGTCTGCCTGCATGATCGGTGTAATACAGCCAAACCACAGTCGAGCTTAAGCATTGTTTTTGATTTGTGTGTCATACATTTAAAAAATCGAAACCGAGAAGTACAAGGCAAGGCAGATGAATGCTTGTAGGGACGAGTAGTCAAACAAGACATGTTTCCGAAGCCAACGTTTTGACAAGGGGGCTTGTCTAGTCCCTTTGTTGATACATTGGCTCCCCAACATTCCTAGTTCTACATATCGGTATTTAAGAAGCAAGTCGTACCCGTCTCTCTTGAGAGAAAACTGTCCTCCTCAGAGTCATCGTCAGCCAATTCCTCGCCAATGTCACCTTCATCTGCAGTAGAAAAGTGCTCCGGCGACGATACTGTCTTGGACTGGTCTCCCTCGCCGTTGGCTGTGAGGAGTGAAAGGCTCTTCTCCGAGTCAGATGCGTCCTGACGCTTTGCGGGACTACCATTCACGGAGCCGAGCGCATTACCTTCCACGTTCGTGTTCCCGCTGCCGTCGCCAGTGAGCGAGACGCTTGTAAGCGTCTTCAGGGCGCCTGCGGCTGGGCCGTTCGCCTTGGCATCGCCTGTTGCCTTGTCGACAGATGCCGATAGGCTCGCAGCTGAAACGAGATACGGGAGCAGAACAATGTAATATTCAGTGCTGTAAAGGTTTCAAGACGCTGTGAAACTCCAGATAATGAGAAAGCGAACACTAATGCTTATGCGGCAAGGGGCAAAGCATAAAGGCCAGGACAAGAGTCCAAAACAAAGTCAAGCATTGTTTCCTATACTTGGGAACAGATCATCTTAGCAATGGAGTGAAGGCTATGGAGGCGGTGCTTCCACACATTCATGTTACTCTACTAATAGTGCGGCAGCGTGCAGCTGATTTTATTTCCAGTTTCACTTTACGTTTGCTCAGCGTTAACGCATTTAGAAAAACATATACGTGGAAAACGTGAATGGGAGAGAGACATTTAGATTGCTCAGTGTACATTTCAGTGTCATATTACGAGTATATTTTTCTTGGAGAACTAAATGGCGAGTTTGCAGCCACCCACAGACCAACACACGTCAGGGACACCATGTTTGTTTCGGAAAACAGGCGTGCAGATAATGTGGTGCTGTCTAGGAAATGGAAAGAAAAGGAAAACATTCTTGTAAAGTGAATAATAAGTTGATTTTACCTACTACTTCCCATAACTGTTCAAGCATCTTGATAAATAAGGCAGTATTTATTTGAGCGAGGCAAATGAGAATAGTAAAATTAGGTACTATTTCTTGGTGCACTAACAGGCATTGCATTTTGGTTCTATAGCTTCTACAGCACTGCCAAAAAATGTTGCTCCCGAGTATAATGTTCCATACTGAGCACCCCACTCCCTTATTATCAATAAAAGTATGCCCAAGTGTCTAAACTATTGTTTTTCTGTGCAAGTGAAACGTTCATCATATGCACACAAGGGCATCAGGAAGCAGTGTCATATCAGGAAGTGATGAGAAATTGTTGAGTGATAAATGCTGCAGTAGCAACATTTCTAGAAAGTGTCAGTGACATTCCTGGTTTGACGGCTGCTCGTTACTTCAAGCCTCAGTCTTCCCCTACAATTCTCTCTTCTTTGATTGGAGAAGCTTGTTGTCTTATTCTAAACTCTAAAATTTGTGAATGCAATGCTTACAGCTGAGTTGTATGCCTTTCTTTTAATTTATTGTCAGATGGTAGGCAGCATAATGTTTAGTGTTAGCCCTGATGACATAAAGCAAGCTACTGAGCACACGTGACACAAGCGCTAAGGACACTGGCGTATGATGAAACGAGTTGAAGCTGTACCTCCACTATGCAGTTAGGGCCGAGTGATGTTGCAATTTGTCAACCATAGACCTGTGACATGGTAGCAGATTTCACACCATTTTTAGGACAAAGTGCACATACACGTTTTCTACAAGAGTGGCAGATTTAATGTAGACCACAGCAAAATGAGGAAGTCAAGAAATATAGCCAAAAGGGGTGGCGCCAGCGGGGGCACGAGGGGGGGCTGGAGCCCCCCCCCAAAAGAGCAGATATAGTCAAAACACAATGCATACGTTCCCCGCCTCCCTGAAGGAACTTGCCTGTCGTCAGTGCCCCCCTATAAAAAATTCCTGGCGCCGCCCCTGATAGCCAAGAAGCTTTTATAACGCCCCAACTAGCCGCTGACCTAGACAACTATTCTGAGAAACAATTTCTGCTAGTACATTGAATTTAAAAGCTTTCAGCGTAAACAGCTGCATCAAGAGCTTGCTCTAGTCAGCGGTTCGCGGAAGACTGAAAGACCTGCTTTACTTGCGCGCATCCTGTCTTTCCCACGTCTTCGTCCGTGTTTAATAGTGTAGATAATAAGCCTGCAAAATGACTGCTTTACTTGTTCTAATGTTGCTTTTGAAATATTTTACACTACCGATATACTTACTAACATGGCAAAATTAAGACAAAAAGTAACAAAACGTGCCCAAAAATGTGACTTAGACAGAAAATTTGTGCTTCAGTTCACCACTCACTCCACTGGAGAAGCCACTTATGGCTATTAAAAGATTTGACTGTTGGGCTAGTAGGTGTTTTGACATAGAAACCATCTTGAGTAGCGCAATCGGACGGGACACAGGATCTGCCTTCAATAAAATCAGTTGTTAGTGTGCGCCTGTGCTCGTCTGTTCCTTGCTCTGTGTCCTGTCCGATTGCGCTACTCACGATGGTACTTATGGCTAGTAGCTTTATCAAGACAATGATCAAGATATGATGCAACCTGCTGAGATGAAGTCGCACATATGTTTATCTTTTTGCACTTGTACCCATTTTTGCTTGCATGGACTTCTTTCGTGCCCAAAAGCAACATATATGAAGTGAAACAATGAACCTACAGCTTACACCACCTCACGGAGCTTGTTAAGTATGATAAATGAAAATTTTGCTTTAGGACAGCTTAAGGTCATATGATGATTAACAGCAGGTTAGGACTTAATATAACGCTTCATTGTGAAGTGACTGACATGATAGTGACGAAAGTGATTACAACAGGTAGCATACCAGTTCTTCTTTGTGCAGTCATGCCATCTCTAAGCATTGTTGTACAATGTTGCAAACATATAAGCGATGTCACAAGTTTCACTAAGCTAGTTGAAACTAAGCTGCAACAAACGTCTTCTGTTTTTTCTTTTTGAACTGACCTGCTATACATGTCGGACGAACTCAAAACCATACGAAAGTGCCAGGAAAATACAATTCGGGACGCGGATTTCAGGAGCTGAAGCGTTTGCTTGATTCCACGCGCAAAAGATTCCGTCTGACGGTCCAGCAGCCCAGCCGTGCAAAATTTGTTGCCTCAGAGTGAAGATTACAGTTAATGTGACATTTAAAACACCGGGGGGACAAAAGGGACACGTCTTCATTGCGACAAACGGGTAATCAACGCATCCATTTTTCAAGCCACTTGTGCCGATCAATCAGCCAAGATTCAGAATACAAAGGCCACCGCTAGCAGTAGCGATCTTGCTTTCTGTGTGTGCCAGCCTTTTAGCGCCAGGAGCATATGGCGATTACTGCGGTGAACTTCATATGAACTCGGACGAGAATAGAATCACACGTGGCCAGTGTTCACAGCGCGTATCAAACCGCACCGGGCAGCGCATTTCAAACCGTCAGCGCTCAAAGCACGCTCGACAACATGCACATCGGGTGGCTGTAATGACGTGTAGTACAACATAAATGAGATTAGATGCGCACATCAACACACAAACCAAAAGCTCGCCTCCTAAAAATATTCCGGCTTCTACCAGACTAAAACTCTTACAAAATGCAAACCAAACGCAAGTCCCTGATATGCCTTGTCCTTCCCAAACACCAAGTGATGCCTAAGCGCTAAACTGACAGACTAAATTGATAAAAAATTGTCGCGTTTCTCACCTCCTGCTGCCGTCGAGTCACCCATGTTTCTTCGCGTCGAAGTATGTGGAGTCGGCCGGTAAGTGGCAAGCCGCAGTTGTGTACGCAATAATTTGAAGAAAACATTGAAGAAAGTAACAAAACGAAACGTAAACAAGCTTTCTCGTAACAGGTAACGGCATCGATGATATCAAGTAATGCTGCTTGCGACTCACACGATACAAACAATATACATTTTGTGTCGTCTATGCAACGCGGTTTCGGTTTTGGTTTCCTCTCGGCAACAGCGCACAACGGCGCGCCGATCTTGTAGATGGCATTTTAAATATGTAAGCTGCGCTAATCCCTGGCGCTTCCCTTAACAGAGAGCTTGTTTGAGCAGGATCTTGTCTTAATAAGCGTGCTCGAAGCAGCTACTCCTCTGGTACATGCCGCTGCGTAGTGCCCTTGTAAGTTAGCGCGCTCCGAACTCCAAACATGACTCCAAAGGTACACGCATGCGCTCGAGTGCGACGCCTTCGCCGACTGCTTTCGGAGGCACGAAAGCGTTACAAGGCGAATGTTATGTTGCTTCCACGGTAGGAAAGAATGGGGAAGGAGAACGCACTTCATCGCAGAAGCGAGTCGGAAACACGTCATTTTCCCGGAAGCCGTACCAGGCGCGAGCTCTCGTGCACAGTCCCAGGTTATTCATGCACAGGAAGTCGCATTTTAACCGTTTTAAGTAGAGTTACTGTATAAGGTAGCTCTAGTTTTAAGTATACAAGAGCGCACTCCGCCGGCTAGAGCGCGCTCGAGCTAAAGGCCCCCCATTGATGGTTGTACTATTTATCAACGCAGTTTCTTGTATGCATTTTTCTGCAATCTCCAAGCACATCTTGCAATAATGTATGCCGATTTTACACTTTTTTTTTACTCCTCTCTTCTATGGAAATCGGCGAACAAAATCTGATAATTCTACTTCAAGCGGTAACAAGACTGACCTCTTTATTTTTGGTTGAATCAGTGCAAAAGTTGTTTATTCTGCAACTACTACAGATAAAATTCAAAAGTAGATCAAATCGGAGTTCAACAGGTACTGCGGTTTAGATGGTATATGAAGAGTGCACATTACTCAAGCAGGCATTATCGGCGATTGTTATGTGCCCTCATATGGAGCTTTCCTTCAAAAGCAATTCCTTGTCCCTTGGAATAAAGCAAGCTTGACGTCAGTATCTGTCTTGTACTGTCGTCATTAACCTTGTCTCAATTGTGTCCAGTTCTTTTTAGCTCCACACACAATTTCCGCCCTAGTTCAATAGTAAATTTGGCTCCAAAGTTCAATTTCAGCACTGTATGTAAGTGCAGACCACTTTTCACATGGCAGACCACCCAGCTTTTCGGCAATTGCATTTACACAAAAGTGCCAACTTCAGTAGTTGCGAAATATATATATGGTTTGGCACTGTTGGACATGAAAGTGAGCATCCATGGGAAATAACCAAACCATTACCGATTTCTCACAGTTGAGTAATATTTGTTCTATGATACATTCTGCTGTTTATCTCATCTCACACACACATGCACACCACATGCATTTCAAACCAATGTACCAGCCAGCGAAGTTTTGTACACTAGGTACTCGAAGGAATGACAGCACACACAAGTTTATGCTTAAATAAATACTCTTTAATGAAAAGCGCAACAAAGTACAGCATTTAATTAAAAGAAATTGCCACAATGAAATTAGCAACTTCATGCTTGAGCGTGCAGGAAGAGCCACGTCGACGACATCGGGCAGGTCGCTCTCAGAAGTTGAGTTTCGCGGCACTGCCGTCATAAGGTCACACGATTCCGTGGAGCCGACGAGCTCGTTCCCAGTTGAGTGCGGAAGGGTTCCATCCCATCGCCAAAGGGGGCCGCACCTGCCTGCCAGCCGTGCTTGGCCAGTGTCGGCGCGTGCGAGTGGCACAGTGCGTTCGGGTGCAAGCAACTCGGGGAGTTTAAAACAGCTTGCAGTTAAAATCCTACGCTGAGGGTGTTAAGATGTGCTCTGTGCCTCGACAGGCAGGCGGGCGGCCACGTGCTTTGGCGATGGGGCTTAACCTCAGCATCCACCCTGCTTGGTGCTGGCCCCGGACCTTTTGCTCACGGTCAGGGTCGTGAAGAGCTGTGAAGAGGCAAAAAGAACATGACAAAAGCTTCAGTAAGCAGCTTCAAAAGTGGCTTTATGAAAGACATTTGAGCCCCTATCCGACTGCCATACCCCATAGCAAACAAATGTTTGGATGCACTTATGCACTATTGCATGGCCTGCAGGATATGTCCCTACATAAAACCATTTCGAAAGCACACAATGCACTGTCTGCATGCATACACATGACATGACCTACAAAACGAGCACTTTATGAGCCAACAATGCTAGTGTAAGGCAAGGGGTGAAGATATAGACTTACCTCAGCACACGTTGGGTGAATTCCGATGGTGGCATCCAAGTCTGCCTTTGTGGCGTTCAGCTTCATAGCAGTAGCAAAGCCCTGAGTCACCTCGCCAGCGTTGGGCCCCAGGTAGTGGAAGCCAAGAATGCGATTCTGAAAGTTGCGGAACGTCACAAAAAAAGATATTGCTACATTCCTTGAGGTAAATGGACACACGGTTAGTTGCTACTGGATTGAGATGACAGGGGACAAATTAACGCGGACAAAAGAGACTTTTCCATTTGCATGTTTACTCATCTGAGCTACTCTAATGATTATAATGATAGGTGAAAGGGATTACGCCAGGCGAGTTTTCAGCAACTTATTGTACAAGACAATTCCATGTGAAAGGCTTGAACAGCACTTCAGAGTCTCGATGCTTCACTTTGAACAAGATATGCATTACTGAGCCCAGTCCAGCCTTTTTATATGTATTTTGCAACTACATCAAGGTCCCTCACATACTTCTTTTATGCGTTAATTCGCACATGTAGCCATGCTGCATGCAACTCGCACAATGTCAGAAGACAGCGAGATTACGGTCAAATAATAGTAGCAATAGGTAGAAATGCAACAGATATTCCTACATGCTCAATCACATGGGGCGACATGTGGAATATACCGTATATACTCGCGTAATGAACGCACTTTTTTTCCCGAAAAATTGAAGCAAAGTTGGGGGGTGCGTTTAATATGCGGGGTAAATTTAACGAAAACTTTTTCGGGATGAGCAAAAAATGCGGTAATGCAAAAAAAAAAAAGTTAGGTAGCTTAACTTTTCGCAATCAACGTACGCGTACACCGTTTGGAAACAGCTTCTTTATTGCACTTCACCAGCGCTAGAAAAAATAGAGGAGGCGCTGACTTCACTCATCTTCGGTGGTTGATGGCGCTATCTTCTGCAAGCTGTCCCCGCGCACTCCATAAAAGCGTTTCGCAGCCTTCTTTTTTCGCGATCTTTTGTTTAATCGCGACAGTGGTATCTGCTGTGATCTCGAGGGGCGGCCGGAAGCGTACGCTACGACGCACTGACGCACTTCGCAGACTCCGTGGCAAACTCGCACGACGACGACGTTGACATTGCAGCAAGCTACCACCGAAGCATCAAAACAAACCGTCGATTACAAGATTAACGACAAAATACGGCTGCTGCCTCGCTCTCCGCGTGAGATATGACTGTAAAAAGGTAGCCTATGCCTTGCGTTCTTTGAAGTACGCGCGGATAACAAACATGAAGAGCAAATTGCAACCGAAGCGAGGATAAGGGGTGCCACCGTGTAAAGGGAATCGTCACGCTTTTTTCTGGGCGACAAGCGAATTTTTCTGGTTTTCCAGAAAACTGCGACATGCCTGCGACGGCGACGGATGGCCCTTCGCGACAGAAAATCCTGTCACCTCGCTCGCAGATCGCGTGCATGTGGTTGGGCCTAAGTTTCGTATTTGCAGGAAGCGACCGTTGGTTGGCGTGGGCAGTTTTGTGACCTTCGTTCACTGTGTGCTTGTGAGCCGCGATGTCTCTACACTCGCACCGCTCGAGAATCCCGCTGTGGCGCACGGATAATTCAAAAAGACAGGCGACGTGCCGCGCACAGATAGAAAGAAAAACAAAGAACTACGCGCGGCAGCGGGCGAAAGGGGGGGGGAGCGAACTGAGGGTGGTCGGCGTAATAAAAGACGGAAAAGATCAATGGGCAAGGAGGCACCACATTTCGGTTCGCGGGACTGCAGCGGATGAATGTGGGGGGCTGCGTTTATTACGCAGGAAAAAAAAAAATCCCAATTTTGACAACTGAAGTTGGGGGGTGCGTTTATTATGAGAGTGTGTTCATTACGCGAGTAAATACGGTACATGTAAGACGTCAATTTACTGTACTTCAAACTCACATTTTCAGGGATGAGGCAGACAATCTTCAGGTAACCAGCATCCGCTCCACGTTTCGGAAGAGTCCACTCAAGTGGCGTGAAGCTTGTATGGAAAACCTGCACCAGGGGCCAGCAGAAAAAAATGCTATTGGTGTTGGAAAACTAGGAAACCCACGAAATGAACAGATTTTACAGAATCCAATGAGAACTGAGGGGTGGGGTGGGGGGTGCATCAGAATTGAAAATTTATCAGCAAGATCGACAGATCATAAAGATATCCAATAAAAAGTATAGTAGCATTAGAAATTGCCCCGATTTTTTTATTTTCTAGGGTCTTAAAAATATTCATAATATTTGCATTAGAAATTAAACACATACATTATGAGAGAAAAAGGAACATGATGTTTTTTTTTATTGTTTACGTAACTCTCTAGCGCGGTTCCCAACCATAGAAGAATAAGTTCCCGCTCAACACTTTTGTACACGTACCTCAATGTTTTCCTCTCCAAACTTGGCAATGGCGTTCTCCTCCGAGTATCCGATGCAGCCGTACTCGATGGGTGTAAACACAGTTGTAGGCACGTTGGTGTAGTCACACTGTACAGGAGGACAAAGAAGATGTGGAATAGGAAATAAAAAATTGTTAGCTCAATAATCATTTTGATGTAAGGCCTTAACACACATGTAGATACCTGGATTATAACTGCAGTTGTATTTCAAATACATTGGCAACTCTGCATATTTGAATAGTACACAGCAGCACACTTTTCTGCTCCAGAATGTGTTACTGAATTCCAGTAATTTAACATGTTTTTGATTTTGGAATATGGCTATCCAACATCAAACAGTATATATAATACAGTTGAACCCCTTTACAAGAGACACTGATGTAACAGACAATTGGGTATAAGAGACACCAGTGTACCTGCATTAAAATAGGGGTTGATAAGAAAATGCATACGTGGTACCCTGCTTATAAGAGACACCTCATATAAAAGACAAGAATTGCTGCCCGGTGCATGGCTCTTATAAAGGGGTTCAACTGTACATAGGCTGATACATAAAGCCAGTACCTCAAATTAGTGCTGTTCATGAATTGCAGAGTATAGTATATATATTTATGTTAAAATGAGGGTGTTTTAATGGCAGGAGTCGTGACAACTGGACACGGGTTTTCCTACCACAAGGGCTAACTAGAAGTGCGGGCAGTGATCGCTCGTCGTAGTCTCTTTCTTCTCTCTTGGTCAAGCCCCATGTCCACTACCCGCATTACAGAACATCTAAAGGAGTTCATTACTCTTTAGAAGCACAGATAATTGGGCGAGTTTGTACTGATCTATGGCAGTACTTAGGAGCGCAGAAACAGACAAGATACATAAGAAGGACTAAACAGGACGAGCGCTCAAAGTGAAATCTCTTGTTAAATCATATCTTTGCCTGCTGGAATAACGAGAAGGTAAGATTTCAGTGGCTTGCACTTTATGATCAAAATTAATCCCCATGACTTAGTTGATATATGAACTTGTGTGCACAGTAGTAGCCTTTGGGTTAGATGTGACTTTTAGTTTTGCCTACAAAAAGCTAAATTCTGGGATCTGACATGCAGAAACCATGATACGATAAACAGGCATACTGTATTGGGTGGCTCTAGAATAACTATGACTACCTGGGGTTCTTTAGCATGCACCGAAGTGTACGTAAAGTACACAGGTATTCTTGCATTCTGTCCCCATCGAAATGAAACCACTGCAGGTAGGAACTGAACCCATATCCTTGTAAAACGCCTCTTCTAGAAAGATGCCTGTCGCGTTCACCAAAAACCTGCTGCCCTTCCCTTTCTCTCTTTCCTCGTTTCAACTGGTGGCGATGGCTAGCAATCCTTGTGGTGGCTACTGGTAACACACATGTGCACACCACCACCGCCGGCACCACAGCACCCCTTTGGTGGTAATAGGGGAGTAGCCGGGGCCATCCTTTCACAAGCGACCACAACTCAAGGCAGGACGGCTACAAAGGGTTAGCGAGACGCCGCAGGCATCTTTCTAGAGTAGGTGTTGCCTTGAGCATAGCAGTGAGACGCCATAGCCGTTAAGCTACCATGGTCAAGCCTATAGTTCTACCTGTATGATTATGACTTGCCAAGGAAAAGACCATGACATCACTCACCTGGACATCGCTGCCGCCGTAAAGCCTGCGCGCCAGCAGAATGCCCGCCTGGATCGCAACAGGAGTCAGCTCGGGCGCCCCTCGAGAATATCGCCCACGGCGTAAATGTGAGGCACGTTCGTGCGCTCATTCACCACCGGTAGCTTGCCATTCTTGGGGTTCACGTTCACTCCAGCCTCCGCCAGTCCGAGGCTGTGCGTGCACGGCTCGCGCCCCCACTGCAAACAGAACCTGCACGGGTGGCATGTGTGCCCGTGAAGTGAACACTAGCGGTACACACCACCAACAAACACTGGTGGCAATCACTACCAGCCATCACAAGGGTCACTAACCAGCAGTAGCTCCCAGCGTTCATTACCAGGAGTCACTACACGGAAGTACAGTAAAACCTCATTAATTCGAAGTCTTATTTTGAAATCCTGCTTAATTCGAAGGATTTCTGCAGTCCCATACTTTACAATGTAAATATGAGTGCATAATATGAGTGCAGTCAGCATCAAACCGGTTAATTCGAAAACTTTGGGTGCCATGTGCCGATGTCCGATCCCGATTTTGCCGCAAATCCACGGAAACAATGCCCCTTAGGAGCCACAAGGCAATGCAATGTAGCTATACTAATGAGTAATAGCTGAAGCACCTCAGCCTCGCTGCTGCCACCGAAAAGTAAAAGTGGCCTCGTGGTCAGCTGAGATGTACACCTGCGGAAAAGAAGACTTGCTTCACTGCAACACAGCGGTGACACGAGGGCAGCATGTCGCATGCCTCCCACAATATCAGCCTGTCATGATTTACCCATTCTTTCCGGGAAACGAAAAAAACAAAGGACGGTCTGATGGAATTCACGATGTATGCGAACCTCCGATTGGCGAATGTTCCGGCAATCTGCGCACTTGCACTGCCGACAGTGTTCTTTCCTGCAATGCCTACATCGAGAACTCTGTTCGAAAACTTCAATGATCATGTTTTCTAGCCAGAACAAATTGCGAATTCCATCACACTGGCCTCTTTCTGGCAAAATAACTTCTTCATTTTACCAGAAAGAATGGCGGAATGGTCGCGTCATGACGCTGCGAAGAGCTGGTGACATGCTGCCCGCGTGTTACTACTGTGTTGCAGTGAAGCACACTTTTTTTTTTTTACAGGCGCGCATTCCAACTAACCACGAAACGCATTTTTTTTTCTTTTTTCTTTTTGTGCGTTAGCAGCAGTAAGGCTTGTCGTTTCCCCGGGTTTGCGGCAAATTTGGGACCGGGTATTGCTGGATAACATAACCCTTGGAGGTGCAAGCTAGCAAGCAAAGCAAATGACCCCTTCTGATTACTTTCAGTAATTCAAAGTTCCTTGCATCCTGCTTTTTGTATGTTTCGTTAATTCGAAAACCCGCTTAATTCGAAAAATTTTCACAGTCGCAGTAACTCTGAATTAACGAGGTTTTACTGTACCAGCTGCAAGTTCCATGGGCAAATAATACCAATGAGCCCTATTGTACACCACTCCACCTTGATACCTTGGGTATTCCAGTCCTTTTCCCCTTTCATTTTAAATTTTCAGTACTTCTAAGAGGGGATGGCGATCCATATTCAAGCCCAAGGTACATACATATTCCCGTTTCATTGGTAAGGAACATACATAGCCCATTGCACGAAGGTTTTCTGAGCAAGGGTAGAAACATGTCACTTTGAATACCGTATTTACACGAATGTAAGTCGACTCCAATGTAGGTCGACCTCCCCCAAAAATCGCTCGGCAAAAAAAAGCTCTAGTTTTGGTTTCGATTCTAAGTCGACCCCCCCAACATTGGATTGTCAAATTTGAAAAAATGGGTCGACCTACATTCGTGTAAATACGGTACCTGTATTCTTTATATATGCTTGTATCACTTTATATGCTTGTTTAAAAAATGAAAGTGCGCTCTTTCACATATAAGCTTATTTAATGGTTTGAAACAATTACAAGCACATAAAAAAACTTACCGTGTTGAATTCCTCAACAACTTCTGTGCCATTTGCATTAGCAGTGACCCTAATTTTTCCAGGGGACCCCTCTTCAATCAGTTCCAGCTGGAAGAAACACAAGGATGTAGTCAATATTGATAATTGAAGAAGCTTCTAAATAAATGACAAAGATAGCAAAGACAGATAGGGAAAGAGAGAGAAATAATCAGTTTTATGGCAACAGCACATTCCACAATATACTTTGTGGGGTTTTATGCGCCAAAATTACTGTATGATTCGTAGTGGAGGGCTCTGGATAATTTGGACCGCCTGGGGTTCTTTAACACGCACAGACATCACACACTAACAGCGGCTTCTGTCTACAGAACAAAACTTCATGTCCTCTCTTTAAAGCTTTTACTGCCTGAAAATGAAACACCATCTAGCCCATACGTTGGCGTTAGAAGCATATCACTAACTTCACTTGAAATGTGTTCATGTGACTCCACTTATTCCTCATGAACCTTGAGCATCTCTTTACTCATGAGCTGAACATTGCATTTTTTTATCAACAACCTCAAAAAAAAAACCCTGCAAGAAAGAAGATTATGCTTGGAAGGTGCAGTGAAGGCACCATATCTGCCACAGAGAAAGTACTATATCTGCACACTGGCAGTGCTAATCCTTCCTGCCCCAATCATGCATCGATGCCCAATTTAAATAAATATGCAGTGTTTGCAAGTTCAGACAACTCTGGGAATTAAAGCATAGCTTAGGCTCAGTGCTCGTCGCTATGACCCGCTTGGATCAATTACAAAATGCAGGATTCTACCATCATCGACAAGTTCACCCATTGTGTGAGAGCACAGTATCAGATACAACCACAATATGCCCTTAAATTTCACAACCTCATCACTCAATCTAATCCTCTACCATCCCTAGCAGCACATCTCTTGCCTTAGCTAGCATTTTCTAACCTTAATAAACCTTTGCCTATCCTTTCTATGCACTGCATGGCTCAACCAACTTTCTACGCGTTTAGAAGTACACGTTGTTGGGCCGGTCGGTTCATGTTCATGTACAAGCCACAAAAGTATGGCTGTTCTTGTGCAAAGAAATAAAGAGGGAAGTGGTCATGGTGCACTCCCCTACAGAGGGAAGAGGTTAAGGTTGCGCTGCGCTTGACCACTTCCCTCGTTAGTGCCTTTCGCAAAGACAGCCATACCTTTGTGGTTTCTACGCGTTTCCTTTAATCCCTGTTAAAATAACCACCAGTTTCTAATACTCTTCCATTTCATCACTGGTTGCACCATCCTTTACTCGTTGTCCTGTCATCTTTCAATTTTTCTATGTGCATGCCTATGGTCAAAATAAAAGTACTGGCAACCCAACCATGTTGAAGTACCAGAAGTTGATTGTACCACACGAGACGGCATATTACGAAATCCATGGCCTGGCCTGACCAGCCTCGCTCACCTTCGTGGGGACACAGGGCCGGATGAAGCGGATGCCTTCCTCCTCCATGTACTTGCCAATGCGTTCGGCCATGTCCTGGTCAAAGCCTCGCAACAGGATCGATCGCACCATGACCGTCACGTCAAACCCTATGGCCCGGAGAAAGCCCGCACACTCGAGCGCCACGTAGGATGCACCCACTACCAACGTCTTTCCGGGACAGTGGGGCAGGAAGAACAGGTCATCACTGCACACACACGCACACACAAGGGTTGATCAGGCACCAACTTTTTTTACATTTCTCGTGAATCTGACGTTTCTTAGCTTGTCGGGCCTGATATTGAAACTATGTACACGGAAGTATTGCATGCAGTCGTGTGCAAAATTCTAGAGACCATGGGAGCACGTGCCAAACAGCATCGCTGCACCTTCGGACAGTCTCACGGCTAACTTCTAGAGTGTGTAAAGCGCACGTGTGTAATTTTCTACATGCCAGTCCGATCGATCAGTTCAACTGCACGCACGCCGGAATGTGGGATGAAGCACAAGATGTCACATCTGCATTTGCCATTGAAGCACTCAGCGACGATATATCATGACGAAAATACTTAGTTTGTACAATTGAAATGTTATCCCAATATCACCGCTTGGCACTTCCACAATGACTGCAGAAGTGGCACCTTGCACTCTCATCGGCGTTCACATGCATGTGCAGTTAAAGTGATCGAACGATCATACTGCAGGTAGAAAAGGACGTGAATGTGCTATCAAAGATAGCTGTGAAACCGTCAGAAGGCACAGCAATGCAGTTTGGCATGCACTCCCCTGGTCTCCAGAATTTTGTAAGTGACTGTACATCTAACCATGGAAACATCCCCATGGAAATCCCATGCAAAGTATAGCACCATACTATGCGCGTATTGAACACTTGTCCACCGCTGCCTCCTATACATTGAATGCTGTGCCGCACTGCACCCTTACAAGTGCACCTCCAACGCTAGACCCATCCTTTTTTCACATCAGTAGAAATAGTCAGGCCAACAAAACAGAGCTGCTTTAAGTAGAAGAAGCTGTCAAACAAGACATGGAACTCGATGAGAATTAACACGCCAGAGAAGAAAGCCGAGCAAGATGCGCATCTCAAAATATAAATGGTTTGTGAAGCTAGGTTTTATTTGTGCTCCTTAATGACAAACATGCTTCAGTAACCTGCACTGCAATACAGCCGTGCAATACAATGAAGCAAACTAATGTCGTGTGCCCTGCCGATGTGACACAGCATTCGTTAAAAGAAAGTACTGAGCACGGATTTTCAGAAAGGAAACGCAAGCAAATCGGATGGTGATCACTGGTGCATGACCTCAAGACTCCCCAAAGGGCATGATTGTTTTTAGAGAGTGACGCGCAGTAAGGAGAAAACTTCAGATAGCCAACATGCCGCCAAAAAGGATGACGGAGATGTAATGCAGAGTAGCTGTGCATGTACATGAATGCTGTGAATGTTTCAACACAAATTATTTGTTTGAAATTTCGTCTATTGTAGCTTGGACCACACCACCAGCCAAGAATAATATAGGGCTGTCCATGGTTGCTGCTGGTAAAAAAAACTACAAAACATGTCAGTTAAACGCTGCTATATACAGACCTTGAGATTGCATGTTCCCGTGCACCAGGAATGTCAGGATATCGTGGCCTTTCACCCATGGCTAAGAGGAAATCCCTCGACGTGATGAACTTCTCTCCGCCTTTCTTGTCAGTCAACTGAAGGAGTAAAGTCATTGCACTGAGTGAGAGGAGGCAAAGTGCCTTCCAGCAGCATTTAAAAACTTCACTCTGCCATGGAAGGTAAATATGGCATAACTAAGCCAAAAACCGATTCACAAATCTATTTCTATGTTGACACTGAAATGTGGGAGCGTGTACATATGAGCACATACCTCAGCTACAATACGAATATCTTGTGTAATTCTTATAAGAGTGTTTTCAATTTCCTTGATAAATTCCAGATCTTTCGCAGCAAAGCTCATAGTAATGCTATCGCGCAGCCTCCTGATTAGCTGACTTGGTAGAGAGACTGTTGTGTGCAAATTGATCTGTGGTTCAACTCTCTGAGTAGGATGAATTTTTTTTAAAAACTAGAGTGCTCCAATCTTAAGGTATTCCTGGTAGCAGCATACTGCCATCAGATTGACATCAGCAATCTTCTTTTGTATATGTAAATTCCCATTGTGGATTTCGGCTGCACTAGTATGCCATTAAATATGCCTAGCCTACATCACAATCTTGTGAAATAGCTGAAGTTTACTGTTTAACAAAGTCATCTATAATCACTGGCCTCAAATGAGCCTAAGCATACATAAACATCTAAAGCATAGATGTGAGTGCAAACAAGAAACAAAGACTTAAGAAAGAGTGAGAAGCAGAAGATCTTTCTGCAGTCTGTTTCTTGTTTGCCCTAACATGTATCCATTAGCTGTCAGACAACTCGTCCAGCAATAAGTCCTACTCAATACATAAACAACAGCTCTTGTGTTGGGAGGTAGTTATACCCAGGAAGAAGACTGAGGAATAAGACTCGGGATTAAAAAAAAAACATATTATATGGAAGGTAACGACAAATACAACTTTGCAGGTCAAGATTCATTGCAGAAAAAGCTTGGCATACAGACATGGAACACTAGAGAATGGAAACACAACACGGATGCTGACTATCAATTGCAACAAAATGTGGCGGTATAACAAGTTGCACATGCTTGGGAGTGACAATGCCATTTTGGAGCATGTGAAACTTTTCAGTTGACAGTCGGCATCCATGCTGTCCGTTTCCCTCCTGTTATGTCTAAAGTCTTTAACATGGGAACAAATAGCACTGGACACTGGACGGTGAGAGAATGGCATACAGGGCACTTGCATCTGCATGCTCCCATTTTTCTACCACGTAAAGTCCTTTGCTGTGAAGCTGCAAGTCGTGGAAGCACAGCTGCAACACTCAAAGAACTCCTACGCTACTACGTAATGCTGGACCTACAAGCACCACGACACCCAGATGGCAGCATGTGCCTTTTCTCACCTTCAACTTGTGTGGATCCATGAAGTGTGCATACGCGTTCATGTAGTCAACACCGGCTTCCCGCAGGCTGACACGGTACTTCCAGTTGAGTGATGCAATGTAGTCGCGGATGTTGCCCCGCATCGTCTCCCACTTGAATTTGACTTCAGGTTTCATACGCGAGGAAGAAAAAAAAGAGTGGTGTTTGAAAACTGGTCACAATACACCCATAAACTTTTATAGACAAAGCATATGGTGTGAACAATATTTTAAAATGCAGGAGCAACACACGTAGTGTCTAAAAAGTCTTCAAGAAAAACTGAAAAGAAGAATGATTTTACTTCTGTCAGTAAGTCACACTTCCACAATACCAAAATTGCCCCTAATTTCGCAGGAAGGCGCTCGCTAAGACAGAAAAAGACACAAATAGAAAGAAACCAGGGGTGATGCCGGTAATGTTTGTACACCGGCCCCTCGAATCGTCGTAAACTTTGATGGCATCTGCTAGGTCCCATATACAGTAATTTTTTTTATTGATAAATAAATCTGGGTTGCACTGCATTTTCATGGAGCCAGGGACTTAAGGGCATGTTTTGGGAACTTCTGTTGAGAAAATGCGACCAAAATGAAGCTACAGGCATTGGGGTTTCGGCACAAATGTTTAAAAATGGAACTATCCTTCGTTTTCTCTTCTAATGATGAGCTGTGATCATGAAACTGATAAAAGCTAAAATATTTCTATCTGTCTTAATCAGTTAAGTGTTTGGCTTTAGCATATAATTTTACATACCTCAACAGTGTTTCAAAGTTAAATATTCCTTTCCAAAATAAAGCGATGTCCATCACTAACTATACTATTTATAACAATCACAGGCTGAAGCAATGGCAGTGTGTCCATGTAATTAATGCATAAAAACATCCGATATGAAGTATAAAACATTCCATTTGTGAACCAAAATGTTAGGGTAAAATCAGCTGTGTTATCACGAGCTCAAACAAGTGAACGATCAATGCTATCTTTCGCTCCCCAATTTTCACACATGCGAAATGCGAACCTGAAGATGAGACTATGAAAATACCGCCTTGAATGCCAGATATAGAAGTAACTATCTCATTAAAAAAGAAGCGTGGCTAGTTACCAGATCTTGGTCTCTGGTTCTGTTCTATTATGCATTAAAGATATATAAAATAACTCAAACTAAACAAAATATTTTCTCTGTAGCTCGTATTTCATTCTTATTCATTCATTTCCACATCCTACATAGCAGTAAAGATACCAGCTCAGATGTAGTGCTGATAATTGTACATCCTAAAGTAACTTGCCAAAGTAATTAAATTTAGTTATTGTTACATACACAACACATACGAGGGCGGTCCGATAAGTAGTTAGCCTTGAAAAGAAAAACAACAATTTTGGAATGTTGTCGATTTATTTCTCAACATAGTCCCCTTTAATCTCTATACACTTGACCCAGCGATCCTCCAACTTCTTGATCCCGCCAGAAAAATATGTTCTCTCCTGAGCTGCACAGTAGGCTTCTGTGGCGGCGATAACTTCTTCATTCGACTCAAATTTTTGTCCGGCGAGTGACTTTTTCAAGTTGGGAAACAAGAAGAAATCACTCGGGGCCAAATCTGGAGAATACGCTGGATAGGGCACCACTTTGCACCCACTTAGTGGGTCGAACTGGGCACCACTTCGTGGCCCGGTTCGACCAACATGGCCGTGACGACGGCGCAGTTGTGAGCAGGCGCTTGTCATGGTGGAAGAGCACCTTTTTCTTCACCTAAATGGCCGCTTTTTTTCGCAACTCCGGCGTCGACCGGCCCAGTCACCGTTTTGCCCTTCTCAAAGGTAGTCGACGAAGATCACACCTTGAGAATCGCAGAAAAAGGTGGTCATCACCTTTCCGGCCGATGCGACAGTCTTCGCCTCTTCTTCGGAGCAGGTTCTCCGGGTGCAGTCCACTGTTTCGACTGTTCTTTGGTCTCTGGTGTGTACCAGTGGATCCATGTTTCGTCGACGGTCACAAAACGATGCAGTAACTCCTTCGGATTACGCTTAAACAGCTTCAAACACTGCTCTGAAGTGGTCTCACCGATGCGCTTGTTGTCCGGAGGAGCAAACGCGGCACCCATCGCGCTGACAGCTTTCTCATGCCCAAAATTTCATGCAGGATATGACCCACGCGGCTTTTGAGATGCCTACTGTCTCAGCTATCTCGCGCACCTTCAGTCGGCGGTCTGACAATAGGAGGTCGTGGATTTTTGCCACGTTATCTAGGCCGTGGTATCCGCTTTGCGGGGCCCCTGGGCGAGGCTCATCAAAAACCGACGTGCGACCACATTTAAACTCGCGAACGTACTTTTTGATGGTTGCGATCGAAGGAGAAAACTCACCGTAGACGGCATCCAGTCGCTTGATTTCGCTGCGCGATTTCCGTTCCAAAAACAAGAATCGAATCACCGACCGATATTGCTCTTTTTCCATTTTTAACGTACACACGAAAATCACCTGCTTCCTCAAGCGGCCAAAACAAAACCGCGAGCCCGATTCGACTGGACTTTTGCATGTCCCTCTAAGAGAGCGTACTAACGTCAGTATATATGCGTATAGCTGCATGCTCTCGCGGTGAGGCTAAGTACTTATCGGACCGCCCTCGTAAGTGAAAAATATGTACAAGAGCGCCCTGCAATATACAATACCCTATCATATGTAGCAATATCACATAACACTTTTGTAAGCTATTCCCGCAACTAGGAAATACAGGCTGCTTTAAACATGTTATTAGACAGCAGTGAAGTAGCTCGTACATACCATCTTGCATTTCCCATCCAAAGCTCTTCGAATCATGAATACCTTGACCTAAAAACAAGCACTGATTAGTTAAGAACGTCAGGACACCCACAAAGGAATTTTCAGTTACATTCAGCAAGGCAATGATCAGTTACATTCAGCAAGCCAATGGCAGGGCATCAATACGGCACAGGCAGCAACAGTCACATACCTAATAACGCAGCATTGTGCATAAGCTTCTTTGGTATGCAGCCAACATTGACACAGGTGCCTCCCAGACCTGTGGTAAGATGAGTTACAATATGAATTAGGTCAAATGCAAAACTTTGAAGATTTTGGAGTTCAATTAAAGTTCAGTGACAAAGTATTCTAAAACTTACCCCATGTTGTGCCTTTTGGGGTCGGCTTGACGAAATCACATACAGCTACTTTCTTTCCCAGCTTAGCAGCTTCCTGCGAAAAAAAATCGGGGTGTTGCGATTTCATTATAGTTGCTTTACTTTCAGGACTAAATTTTAAGCAAAGGCTTCTGGTTTTCTCAACTAGCACTTAGCAACTCTCTGGCACAAAATGAATAAACAAAACAAGCTTCGAAACACTTAGACTAAATTCAGCATACACTCGTAGGGTTCTTTAAAGAGCCAAGTATGAAACAACAGTGCAGTTATTTGTATTGCCTTTATGAATCTCAAGCCAAAGAAAGGCTATCATTTCTTCTTTCAGCAAGGCTACATACTAGGTTTCAGGTAGTGTTCGCACCAGCGAATGACAAATCTGCAACTGGCAACCAAGAAGCTTACTCCCGGTGACCAATGTACACACTGGCAGCTGTGCCCTTCCTTCCACCCTCGATTGTTGCAGTTTGCACCTGTCCAGTTGCTAGCACAACTATGGCCATGCAAAATAACCTTCAGCGGTCACATTTCGACCAAAGCAATCCCTTGCGACAACCTTCGTTGTGCGGCCTCTGTCACTCGCTAATGTGATTGCACCCTTACAGCCCGGAGGCTAACTTGCACATGAGTTAAGTTGGCACTTAGTTACGTGCAGGGACGATGATATGTTTACAGAGATTCAAAGGCCCACCTTAGAAGCAGCTAAGCCGCCGGATCCGCCACCTATGACAACTAAGTCATAATCGTAGGAGATGCCAGTCGTAAGCAACTGGCCAAGGGTGCCTTTCTTCAGTGCAGAGGCCGTGTCTTCGCTGCCACCCAGCAACTCTCCGCCAACAAACACCTGAGGCACGCCAGAAAGCCCAGTCCTCTGGCTCAGTGCTTCTTGGATTGGTGGCCCATAGCCTGCACATATACACGAGAAAAGAGCATTCAACAAAAGTCGTCATGGCATAGGTGACACAAAAGCCACGCAGCACCCGCGTGGTGTTCATCAACCTGAAATTTTCATAAGCGTCATGCAGCAAATAAGCTCTCTATCATATATAATGCGCACAACTGCACTAAGTAGCGCTATTGAAGTGTATACATTACTGAAACTCTGGTGCCGATTGAAAATAAGTGTCCGTGCAGAACAGGGTAAAGTATACCTCTATGAATGAATGCTTGTTAAACACATCTATCAGTCACGTGTTCCCCTAAAAAATTGAATGAATCTGACATTTCTATCCTGCTTACGAGAACAGAAAACACAGTCAAGTGCTGCTTTACCAATGGGTGTTCGTCTGATACATCTATCCCTCATGTTTCCTAAAAATGTTGGAATATATAAGTTAGACTAACCCCTAATGCATAGCAACCAATTGCTTATAATGACCAGATGTTTATATGTGAAATTTCGCATAAGCCCTAGACAAAAATGCATTCCTACAAGCATTGCATACAATGGTAAAATTCAATTTACGAAGTTCCAATAAGGGCACACGTATTTGTGGATGATAGACTTTAAGCGCATTTGCCAGTTTGAAGGATGGTTTCATGAAGTCCAAGGTCTGCCATCAGCCACATGCTTTACATGCACAGCTGGCTCAACCAAGATACCAAAAGATCAATGTTTAACATATGTCAGTCCATCTTCGAAACGTTTGACACTGATTGTACCTATACATTGAAAATGGTGAGGATGGGGAAAAAAAAACAACACCCTGCTCTCCTTTACAAAAGTGCTTGTGCCTTTGAACAGCACCTTGTACTCCTTTACAGGAGTAACTGCATTCCTTTACAAGAATACACACCTTGAAAACAGCCAGCTGTGCTCCTTTACAGAAGTACCTACACCTTGAACCCCTTACACTCCTTTACAACGGTGCTCGCGCCTTGAACACCTTTACAGGAGTACCTAGAACATCAATCACTCATTTACAAGAGTGCTTGCGCCTTTGAACATCTTGTACTTCCTTACAAGAGTAACTTCACCTTGAGCACTCAGAACTCCAGGGGTCACTCGATAATATTTCCCAAACAACAAACTGATGTAACAATTTGAATTTCAGACATAAACCATCGTTACATACAGTCTGAACAGGAGTTGCTGGCACATCACGAACAGCAGTTCCATTTTATTTATGCACTTCCCACGGACAAATCACACTGAATTTTCTTGCACTCCACGACATGCTGTGCTGAACGATTGTCTAATCTATCAGAACTAACTTATTCTACTAGGAAGCCTCCAGAGCCTTCTAATCACAGCAGGTTACACTACGGTGTGAACACGTTTGCAAGGGTATAAAAAATTACACCCAGTAGGCAACATGTCAAGCAAATGCTTACTGAAACTAGCTACCACAAGAAACAACCCGCTGACAGACGACCCCCGCAATAAGCCTGACGTAATTTGTGACGCTGAAAATTGTGAAACGGATACTTCCACTGTCTCACACCTCAATCGACGGGTAAATCAAACAGTTATTTCACAGAAAAAGAAATTCGACCCGCGTTGCGTCTGTGATCGGTATGGAGCGGTAATGCATTGAGCCAATGAGGAGTGGCCACACCTGTGTGGCTGCGTCAAATGCTGATTGGCGGAGGCCGCACGAAACGCACGGCGCTAAGACACGGCCCGCCTGACACACACATTTGCCTGCGAGATATAAACGGCGCGCTCCGAATTTGCAAATTTACCCGGGGACGGGGCATCGGACGAGTAGGCGGACGACAATGATGATGGCGTTGCAGGCAATGATGGCGGTGACGCTGCCGACGTCGCAGAAGGCGAAGCGGAACGCGCTTTTGGTTTCGTCGGGGTGTTCTTCGCAGACATGGACCCAGTCAAGATGACTTCGATTTGCTCCACCGTTGCTTCAGGTTTTGTCGCATTGTCACGCGGCAGGCGCAATGGGGCGAAAAGAAATTTCTCCAGCCGCTGCGCCCAAGATAAAAAAATATAATAAGAAAGAAAGAAAAGGCCCATGCGCGCGCGATTGTGCATGTACGCGTCTTCTTCAGCCGCGAAACCATCGCCAGAAAGGGTAAAATCACGAAAAACTATCGCTTTGAAGCCGTCAGTAGTCGTCTTGGCATATTATTAGCTCCGCACGTAGTCATTTAATGATCGAAAGCTAACACAACTGACGGGAGCCGCGCGCAGAGGTTTCCTTTTTGTCGGGCTCGGTCATCTGTGGCCTGCAGATGTGTGCTGGACCTTATATGTGTTGGTCGAAAGAACGGTAGCTTGCACTAGTTGGCGATTTTGCATCAACGTGCTTGCACAGAGCAAACTAAACGCAGACAGGTGCTTGCACCTTGTGGGCGCTGTTCGATTTAGTTCTACAAGTGGTCATGACTGCAAGAAAACGATGCACGGTAGAACCGTAGGCAGACACCGCACGCCGGCGGCTACAACGTGGCTGAAGCAAGCAGCGCAGCCATGCAGCGTTACGAATGTAAAAAAAAATTTTTTTTGCATGAACGAAATGATCTGCCGAAGCTGTTACGGACTGCACGTCTTTATGAGGAAGTGTCCGAACCACACGTACGCGCCTTACCGAAACGAAAGCTTATAGTATTGGTCAACTCGATCACAATTAACTTTTTCAAACCAGAGCAAGTCGCAAAATGGCGTCATATATACCAGAATATATAACCATCTCGATATTCCTTTCAGTCACCACTGCCTGACACAAAGGGTGCTTGGACCGAAGAGTAGCTTCGGATTTTCTCAGGGAGAGGTGTTATGTGAAGCCGAACTTCATCTGCAGCGCAACAAGTAATCATGAACCACCACCAACTAGCCCAATTCATCGCTCTGCTGTACAAGCAGAACGTACATGACACTACGACAATACATGCGTGCATTCATATTACGCATACCGGACCCATCGACGCGTGCACCCAAAGTCTTGGCGGTCCAGCGACAGTAGAGGATCGTCGGAACAGACAGTGGACGCAGTCGAGGGTGGCGGAATGTCCAGCGCGGATTCCTCCACGGACACATGACAGCAGATGGCCGGGATCAACTTCGGCATGCACTAGCTGCAAGCCGGAGCGCGCGCGCTTGTCGAGCGCCGCAGCGTGCATGCGATTTCCGCACATCGATCCCAGTTCGCGAGGACACGTTCGCGACTTCGCGGCCGCCACACGTTGTCCGGGCGACCGTCGAGGCTGGGGCAAGGCTAGCACCCGCGAAAACCGTTGTCCCAAGTACCCTCCCACTTCGCCGCGCAAGTGACGCACGCGCGCCGCCTTTTTGACATACGTTCGACGCGTCGCGCGCGCCCGCCGTCCTGCACGTCACGGCCGAATGAGTGATAGAAATCGGAATGGAAATAAGGTATCAAACACCCTCTCCGGTCCGTTCCCGGGCTGGTCGATATGCGGACAATTTGAGGGGGGGAGGGCTTTCAACGATCCATTGTTTGTATACATTTCCTTTATGACTAACGCGCAATCAATACTGTAGCGAAGTATCACCCTCGGTGCGTTCGCGCAACGCATGCGGGCACTTCCGACAGCGCGTACGTGAATGTGAAAAAAAAAAAAAATCAAGCAACAGCTCTGCAGCCCCGACTCTCCGCTGAAGTGGCAAAAAGATAAAACGAGAGCTTTTTCACGAAAAATGCATACGAATAGACTCGACTGACCGATGGCAAAAACGCTTATTTGCGCGCGTATTATACGAACTCGCGTCGTTTCTCTCTCTTCCCCTCTGCCAACATGCAGGGTAGCAAATTGGGCAGTCTAGTTATGTCTACATTTTTTTCCCTCGCTCCATCTCTTTTGGAGACCGCGAAAATGCAGCGAATACCGCTGTCAAATATATTGTATATTCCGAAAGCCCATGTCTCGCTTTTCGTTTACTATATAGATATCGCAAGTGCGCGAATAATGCGCTCCACAACGCACCAGGACAGGCCTTGACGTCACATTTCTTCAGCTTTTCATCTGCCATACAGCGGCCCCGATTAGGAATCGGCCTGTCGGTAGATCTATTTATGGCAGCCACCTCGCTTTTAGTACGTCCAAAAGCGCTTCCGTTCGGTTCTCGTAGAACCAACGCCTCAAAGGACGTCGGGTGTGCCCAATCCTGGCGACCATCCAAAACATATGAGCAAGCGTCGGCGAAGACTGGGTGCCCGCGCAAGGTTCGTAATCACGACACCGCGCTCGCTCATAGCTATAACTATCCCCGTTAAAGAAACGAGGTTAGCAACAGCGAACAAGCCAGCGCTGCAGGAACTGCGAGTGGTGCGGCCTTGGCCGACAAAACGTGACCCATAGCTCGGCGGCAGGAACGTTACAACATCCCAGCAAACGACGTCGTCGAAGCGGTTAGCGCCAACGTCTGATATATGAAAGAAAAAAAAAGTTCGAGGTTCCGTTGCCGACAGTACTTCCGGATAACGAATAAACCTGCGAGCCGGCTATCCGCAGAATGACATCCTTACGAAAGGTCATGCATCGCGTGTTTACTGCATGTCACAAAAATGTTTACGGGGAGGTGGCCACATTAACCCACATGCTCTGGGATTGTACTAAAAACCCACAAGGTGCTAACTCCGGAACCCTTCCGCCGCGGTGGGCCGCTGCATTGAGCAGCCCCAGTCTCGGCGACCAACTTTGGGCCGTACAGCAGGCCCGCGAGGCGGCGGTGAGGCAAGGCCTCGACAAAAGGAAAGTTTTTTTTCGAGCCTGGTGGCAGACATGTCACCGCCCCGTTATAAAGGGGTCGCTCATAGCATCCATCCATCCATCCGACGTCCCCACGTGGGAGACCTAAGGCCCGGTCGGCGAAAGCTCTGCCGGACTAACAATAATGTTGTTACCAACCAACCAAAGGTGGACGCTACAGTGTGCTTTGATATCCATATCATACACCCTGCAATGCAACATGCGCCGCAACTTCCGACCAAAACTTCGCATAACCTAATTTGGACAATCAATTTTGCAATTACATATAAATATATCAATGCAATGACTTGGAGTTCGATTGTTACTTCTCTTGGTCGACAAATGTGTGCAGTACCTGGGGTGTAATAGATCAAATAAACTAGGTTTGCAGGCACTAGTGTTAAACAGCTGGAACATAATATACAGCCAACAGCACACGTCCAACGGAGGGAAAGACTCCTGGTAAAAGTGCCCTAAGAGACTATACATATAACGCTTACGAAAAATTCGGAGCCTTCCACTGTGAACATGGTTTAGCCAGCAATGCCGTGACTACGGTGAATACCGGTATAATGAATATTGGTATAATGAATTTACTTATCATTACTGCCCTATATTGAGCGAATGATGAGTTGTACACTAGAATCAAGGTCCCGGTGTTTCTTCTGAGCACAGGCCCGCAGCCAGGGGGGGGGAGCCCCCCCCCCCTCGAAATTCGGATGGAAGGGGGTGTTTTCACCGAGAATACATAATGAAAATAGGTGATTTTCAAGGTTTTCAACAGGTGGGCCCCACCCGATAAACATTTCTGGCTACGGGCCTGCCTGAGCATGATGCATACACATCGTCAACGGCGGTCTCAAGATGAAATCCTTTAGTACGTAAGAAACCCCGTTGTTTCGAAAGTACAAAAATTGCAGGACGTTCGTTTCTTATGCAATCGCTCCATTCAAGCAAAATTGTTGATGTCATTCTGCCATGTCCACGAAATCATACACCGGCCTTTATGTTTACTTTTACGCCATGTCCATATGCCATGTCCATTTTCTCGACGCAAAAACGCTGGATTAGTCGAGTTGTACGCGTCTTTTGTCCGCGGACGCGATATGCCAGAATATTTAAACATACGCAGCTTCGCCGTTAAATTTCTCTGCCGTTGCTGCCAGCAGAAGAGGATCGTGAGTGCGTGTACTGTACGTGTACCTACCTTTCCTGCTGCGGCTGAAAGCAGAAATGTTTTCGCCCATTCGCAAAATCGGAGCAGCAAAACTGCGCAGCATTCGCGGATGTAAAAACTGTGTCGCTGAGACAACGCGGTTACGTAAATGTTAAGAGATGAACGCCAAGTTCAGCGGAGCAGTACCAAGGCCGACCCTATATGTCATGCAACGAGCACGAGTAATGATGCAGCTGTATGGAAGCTTGCACGCGTCTCAAGCACACGGCACAATTCAGTGCGCGAGACGAAAATATACAGGCCAAAGAAACGACCCGGCGACGCAGCGAGATACGGCTCATTTGGCGAGGAGCTTGGTGCTCGTACGAGCTGTATACTCGGACTGAACTCGTACCGCACTTTGAGTGAAGGAGTTGTTTATTATTTTGTTCTGTTCACTGCGAAAAGGAAACGCCTACAGCGGAAACACCGGGGCAAATGAGCCGTGTATGAGCGAGCGAACTAGCAGATTTAGCTCAGCTGACGCGGGATACAAGATGGCGGTGGTTTTTGAACGCAGGAACAGAAGCTGATGTTTCGTCGAATGACTCGGTTCGGGGCATGTGCAGGGGCGTAGCCAGAAATTTTTTTCGGGGGGGGGGGGGGCACCTCCTTGATTTCGGGGGTGGCACCTCCTTGAAATAGTCATTTTTCGCTCTGTATGCCATGGCGAAAAAAACATTTCGGGGGGGGGGGGGGGCACGTGCCCGGTGTGCCACCCCCTGGCTACGCCACTGGGCACGTGTCCTGTTCACGTACACCGAAAACGTGACCACGCAAACTTGAAAATGTCCATTCCATACTTTGTTGTCGTCTAACTTCGCGCGAATTCCCGAAAGGATTGGACAAAGTGAATGGGTGAACCCTTCTCTTCAGCTCGAGGCCCGCTCTTGTTACACAGAGGCCATTATGGCGATCGCAGCGCAAGGGTAATCTGACCTCTCTGATTAGATACGAAAGTGTCTTCAGCTTTACCGGTGCAAAGCGCAAAAGACCGATTGCGAAGCCAAACTGGTTCACCTGATGCGAACAATCGTAAAACGATACAGCTCCTCTATCTAATGCAAACAAATGATAGCGTATCTGAGACAATGAGTGTATGACGTCTGTATTTCGTCATGAAAAATGGCGATACTATGGAAGCATATTACTGCAATCGGGAGCCAGATGGCGAAGGGAACATCAGCCATCCGCCTAAATCATTGCGCTTATTGTCTAATGAGTCCATCAATCATGCTGCTCACAAGTACGTGTCAACGGTAATTGGTGAGGTTCTGGTGATTAACACAAACCAAGATAAATATTAAGTGAATCTAAATCGCTATATAGATCTCGGTACGTATGTCTAACTGCAAATGCGTCAGTGTTACAGAGACCTGAAACCAAAGGGTTTAATAAAGAGCGAGAGAGCATTTGGTTGACGATGCCACTTTGTAATTACCGCAACCACAATTAACGCCACACATTTTGGCCCGCAGCTAACAGTAAAATCCGCAATGTGTACCTTAGGTCATCGAATTCGCGGTATGCGCACAAAATTCAAGATGGAAACTCAAGTTCGCCGTTTGTTCATTGCCACCACTAATATGCAACATTTTTCATCCAAAGGACTGTAAACGCAGTTAAGCAAACAGCCTTATTCTACGGTGCATCGACGCCTGTTCTGTGCCCCTTTAAGCGGTTACGTTGTGTTAAAGGCAACACAGCATCTAATTAAGGTTCGGTCTCGAATTAAAACTTGGGCCATCTGACTCAATATTTGTATCCGAGGCTCGGTGAACATGTAGGCGTAGGCAGAAATTTTTTTCGGGGGGGGAGGGGGGGGGGGAGGAGGGAGGGGGGGTACCTCCTTGATCTGAAGTGTGGGCCCATTTTGTGCACTGCATACCATGGTGTGTATTTCCAAGTGGCGTAGCTAGGAGGTGACAGACGAGACCGGTGTGCCACCACCTAGCTGCGCCACTTATCGAAGCAGCGACCAGGTGCCCAGAGCAGTATGTGCCCCTGGGCCACCGCAGCTGCTGGTCGCGGTGCCCCCCATCTAAAGAACCAGCTGCGTGCAGATTGCAAATGTAGCTTCGGAGCGAATAACGGTTGAAATACACGCATGCGAGAGCGAAACGAAGTCATAACACCCAAAAAACTTCAGGAGCAATATACAAGGACAAACTCACCTTCATCATCGACTTCGATGGAGACGTAGGGCTCATTTAGGCTGGTAAATATTTCCTTTGTCTGAAAAAAAAAAAAGAAAAAAGCAAATATAGCGAGACTGAGGACTGGTAACTGGCGGAACACTTTTCCAGGCGAGTACTGTGACACGCGACTTTCCCTTCGCAAGCACAGCGAAGGAACCCCTGAACAATGAAACGCGCAAACTGAGGGAAAAAATCCACGCATCTCCATGAAGTGAATCATGACGAGTGGGCGAAGCTCTGGGTATCGTATCGGTGAGTAACCGTACGTTACCCGAGCGTCACCCCATATAATGTAAATTGAGTGACAAAGTGTATATATAAATGTAAATTTATTTCCCCTTCCAGTCGTCTTACGCAATTCAAGGAGGATTTAGAAAATTGCTGGAGTGGATGATATGCCTCGAAAGTGAATCCTAGAGCCCACCATCTTACCGGTGGCAACATACCACTTTAATATGGGTAATTTGCTGGGACATATAGTGCTCGACGCGTGCCTTTGTATTACAGGTTTCCTTGAGAAGCCCCAACATCTAGGCATATTTTAGTAGAGATCAACTCATCAATGCTCTTCTCCAGGCCCGTAACAGGAATATTTCTAGGGGGGGGGGGGCACTTGATGGAGGCCTTGAAAAACCCCTATTTTCATTATTTATTCTCGGTAAAACACCCCCCCTCCATCCGAATTTTCGGGTCCTGGCTACGGGCCTGTTCTTCTCGAAGGTTACTTTCCCCGGGAACAGCGATCTCTTACTCTATAATTGGCCTATGTCTACGTTGAAGTCTATTGTAAAACCTTTTTTTTTTGTGTGTCTCACTTATGTTTCGACCATAGCAACGGTTTTATACCGTGACCACAACGGAAGACAAGGCTAGGTCCTAAGAAGATTCGCCCCTAATAAAAATTCCCGTTACAACATGCAACTTTTTACCAGGTTAACCGTTAATGCGGTTTTTACGAACAACTATCTCAAACACAGCTGTGTGTGATTTATGCTGCGCGGAGGACTGGATGTGGTGCCAAGTTGAAGACAACCGCCATAGAGATATACAAACACGGCAAAAAAAAAAAAAAAAGACGTAAGAGTGTAAAGTCCGCATGATAACAAAGCGCAGTGCTTGCCATCAGAGGCCACAGCTGCTCGAGGTCGAAAACGTGTACAGGTGCAAATATTCGCGACATGATGTGTGTGCTGCAATAAAAGTACGGAAACTACTCGGCACATCGTGATGGAACGCCGTGATTAGAAGTCATGCACCTCAGAGGCGGTGGAATTCATGCGGGTGGAAGTGGTAACTCGATCGTCAGCCAATTAGGCAGGGAAGAGATTGATAGAACCGGAGTTCAGTCGTTAAAGGCATAGGCAACAGTGCAGAAATAGATACATTAACGAATAACTAAAGCATCGTAGCCAGAACGCCAGGCTGTAGTAGATTGAGCAAATCTTGACTGAGTCGGGCATGACTAGGTGACGCCTCTCCCTCACTAAATTACCCGAGCTACGCGAGCAACCTGGCTTCACTTCTAAGCCACTCGCATCTTTATAGAGCACCGCAGTAGCATTCTGGGCATCTGTTGCGTGTGTATACATACAATTAAATCCGCTAACAGCAAACGCATGATACAGAGAAATACATCACCACACAGAAACTAACGCAAAATATACTGCCCATGTCAAGCCGTGCTGACGTGGGACCTGGTTAAAACGACTGGGCTTTCGTGTTCTCGTTCGTTATGTCATGTGATTCGATATACCCAAACGAGCGCGTATGACGAAGTTCGGTTACACGTCCGTTAGATTTGGACTTGCTATCTTCAGGAGGAAAGATAAGTGAAGTAACCCAATAATTGCGACAAGAGTACGCGTATTAAGCAGAAATTTGTTGCACGCGCCTTGAGCTGCTTCGTGGAATGGTCCATATAAGAGTGATGCTTTGTTGCGTAATACTAGCAGGGTAATACTGGCGCAGCAGATACACGGTTTAACTATAAGGTTTAACTGAAGAAAGAGGGCCATGGTGCATCGGAAGTGCACTTTACGCGCATGCTCAAACCAGTAACGTGTACTCCAGATGCCCCATGCATGGCGTGAAAGCAACACACGTGCAACGGTGACATCTCGCTTTGATGCGCTTCCGATACCCTTACGACACGTTAATGACAACTTGCCTAGCATTCTCGCACGCGTTCAAAAGAAAGAAAGCGAAAGAAACGGGTGCCTGACAAAAGGTAAATGATCGATATAACTCCCCTTTGCGGAATTATAAGCCCCACGAACGGAAACATCGAGTTTGATGTTGTCCAATGTCGTGTTCGTTACAAGCAAGCGATATTACAATACTATCAGTCATGTTTTGTGTGTTCGATATAGACACCAATTCGCTTTATCCGGGTTCGGTATACACTAGGGTACGATTGTACCACTTTGACAACGCTTTTGATGATGACATATACAGAACTTGCTCTCAAAGAAGACACTGCAGTTATCTTCCCACACGACGCCCTGTGTCAAAAATAGACGGGATCACGCATGAAGTTGGCGACAATAGTGAAATTACGATCTTTTAGCAGTACCGGTTTACCAAACGTTAAGTATGGATATACAGGACCGTCGACGTAAGTAAGAATAAAGGAAAAATGGTGCCTTTTCCTGTCCCTGAAATATAAAAAAAGTGCGAAGGACTGAGTGGCACAAAGACCCGGACAAAAGCACAGGTCTTCGGTCTTCTCTGCGCTAACTTGAATGGACTGGCCCCAATTTCCTATCAGCGTTTATGTCCTATCCTGTTCTTACGTCATACTTTTGCGCGTCAAGAATGATCCCACAAGCCGGTGGAGGCAACGATGAAGTAACGAAAATTACCATGACGTTTCCCTTTTGAAGCAATTATCGAACTCTCGAGTAGTTCACAATTAGTTTCAGGCGCCGACGACTTCCACTCTTCACTTCATGTGTGTACTCCTGTAAGGCACTAGCATAGATAGGAAAGTACTGCAATGCAAGGCGCAACTGACTTCCGTGGAAACTGCGCGCTGCATGAATCGATGAAACAGAGCGATATATTGCACGACGGAAAGTAAAAACGAGTTTGTCTTCCTTTCTTATCTTGGCAGGTCTGCGCGGAAGCAACGCCAAGCACAAGGGGCGCACTGCTGAATAAATGAAAGGGACGACACGCACGAAGAGCAAGGGTCCCGCCTACTTAATGGGAAGTACGACGCGTCGGCCGCCGCTCAAGTGAAAGACCATCAGATTTCGTCATCGACCGCAGACGGTGTCGGCTTTAATGATTCAGCCGTGCGCCTCGAGCAATCGGTGCCTCTTCTTTCTTTCGCAGATAGAGCTAACATGTCCAAGAGACGCGGATCCAGGATTTCCCGGCTGCCGAGCCCTCTACGCCTACGGGGAAGCCGTGTTTCAGTCGGTGTCCTTGGAAGGAACCCGTACGCGAAGTGCGCAAGCCGCTTTGCGTCCGTGCCGTAGTGAGAAAAAGCGGTACCTTTTTTTTTTCTTTTTTCCACGGAAAGAGCTACACTGTACTTTGGTATCTGCCATGTGCCAATATAACGGGCCCAATGCTGGCAAACAGCCGCGCAAGACCCCCCCCCCCCCCCTTTTTTTTTTCTTTTTTTTTCTCTCTCCAAATCAGTACCATCCAAGGGATATGCGCAGCTTGATACGAGCGTGCAAGCAAAACGCAGTTGTTTCCTACCGCTACCCATTTGACGCGCTCGCATCCGGAACCAGTTGTTCGCTGTAGCTTAAAATGGGAGCACAAAGACTGCGTTGCTTTAAAACACGGTCGTTTAATGGGGAGGCTTTAGCGGTAAGTTGCACGAAATATAGTTTTCAGCGAGTCCAGAACAGAACACTGAAGCTTAAACACGAAACAAGCTTAAACGAAGTGACAATTCACGACAGACACAAACCAACAAACGCCAAATAGGCAAAGGGAGAGTCGATTTCGACCGGCACAGAATACATGACACCCGCCAAAATTTTCGCACACGTGCGATTACAATTGAATGAAACTCCCACAATGGGCACACACGACTTATTTCTGACGTCAGTAGACACCGGCGGCAGATGACATCACCGGAAATAAAATCTGTTACTCTGAAGGAAACTTACCTGTGCACACGTCGGGTCACCAGAGGCACTGAAAATCACTACTTTGTTTCCTTTGATAATCTTCTCTATGGTGTCCTTCGGGTCGGTGCCATTGTGAATAGGCGGCATTGTGCTGGCTACGAGAAAGTGCAGCACACGTGAAAATTGCCTACAAGTTCTAAACGCCGACTGTACGTGCTAGCATGTCGAGAAAAGTGCCCGATATGGGACAAATTCCCCCCCACACACTTGTTCCCACTAAAGAGACCTCAAGCGCGTGAGAGCGCGCGAAACACGCCTGTGAGCACGAAAACGGCGCAGCCCGCACACAAGTGCGCCCAGCAGTTGCAATCCTGCCCTTCGCGTGAAAAAGCGGTGAAGCGGTTCATACAGCAGTGGCGCCACCAAGCCAAGGAAATTATAAAGATTGCTACACGCCTGACATTCCCTTAGTTTGGCGGCGCTGGCTGCAAACCGAAATAAACGCCAATGGGCTGAAGAAAATTTGTTTAGACTGTCGTGACAGACAGGTTTTTAAACGAAAGGTTTCCTTTTATTAACGAAACTACCCAATGGAAGAAGTTGCCAGGTCTAGAACTGATGGAGCACACCGCGCCAAATTTAAATTTGCAAAGAGCCCTCTCCTGGACTACTCCCGTTGTAGATGCCGTTTTATGGCGCGGGCATTTCCTTCTCAGACCGCGTTTTCCTTCTTCCATACTCTTGCATGTTAAACGAAATAAACACGCAACTGCTTACGACTAAGTGATGATGATGAGGAACGAATTTCCGTGGCGCGTTCTCCAAAAGGCCACTAATCGGGCGGGCAAAAGCACCGCAGGGGAGGCTATCAAGTTACGTAGGACATGAATGAACTTCGATTGAATGAAGAAAACTAAATATTCACCACGAAAGCTGCCCATGTACGTACGCAAACGTAGAACACGTCCTCTTCTCATGCCCCGCTGCCCTACACTCCCCTCACTATCCTAACCCCCCACCTCCCCACTGGCGGGTGTGGTTGGCGTCGGCGGCCTTCGTCGACCAGCTGGCCATGGTCCTCCTGGCGGAGGAATATCTATAGGTCTTAGTTTGACCTGTAATAAAGTTGTTTCTCTCTCTCTCTCTGTAGACACGACCTACATTAACTTCACTCGCAGTTTAAATTATTGTAGTAAATGCTCCTTAGATGCCGTACATAATCGAGAACGAGGACAAGCCATGTATGTCGAGGAGGACTTGGACAGTATCGCAGCCAGAATCCCTTTTTTTCGGGGGAGGGATATGCCCCTTCTAAACAATTCCAAAATACTTGTGAAGATTACACTACCCACAGTTCACGTGACAGCTGAATGATCGCTGCACCACAGTTCTCCAGCAATTTTAATCAGAAAGCTATCTGGTTAATCAGCCTGCCGCATTAATTACCTTCTGGCACCTTCGTTCCTCAAGAATGGCAGTATACCAATAGCTCGAAAAAAAAAAAACAATTGAAGGACACTTTGTAAATTCCAAAGTGTGTTCGCCGATTGCCTGTGCCCATTAAGACGGGGTCAGTCAGAATGGAACGCGATGCGCGCGTCTCCCTTCTTGCATGATTGGACACACTGGGCACAGCGACGCTACGCAAGCAAAGAACGAGCGCTGTAGAGGCCGACGCGACCGGCGTCCGTTGGCGCGCCCCGGCGGCCACCTGGCACCATGCCAGGGTACACACGGAGGGACGCACGCGCGGACGTGGGCATGAGACATTAAAGGCTTTCGCCTCAAAAGCGTGCAAGGCTGTTGGAAAACTCCATGCTAGGCGTACATGTCTTCACGTGCTACGCAACTGCATGGATGACTCGAACAAAGCTGCTGCAAGTGCTTTCCCACATTTTGCACCAGAACAGCTTGGGGTCATGTGACGTGCATAGAAAGAAACGTGACGAATGACGTCGATGGTAGTGCGGGAAACTTATGAACGTCAGACACATAAGCGTGCGCAGCGTTCCCATTCAGGGGGGGGGGGGGGTCGTCGGAGCGCCCCCCCTCCCTATTAAGGCAATGTATGGGGCAGACTTTGCGCCCCCCCCCCCCCCCCCCCCGCCCCTTCTGAGGTGACTAGGGAGAGGCGGCCGCCCCTTTCGTGCGCACGCCTATGGTCAGACACGTTTTCGACAAGGGTACCAATATGGGCTTGTTGGTTCATCGTAAACTGGCTTGTAGCATAGCGCAGAAACACACAGGGACAAAGAATAAGACTGGCTAAGCGCTTGTGTTCGTCCAGTCTTATTCTTTGTCCCTGTGTGTTTCTGCGCTATGCTACAAGCCTCGTTTTCGATTCAGCTTGGACGGCGGTGGTATATGACGTGATAGAAAACGTTTCTGTTCGTCGCACGACTGCGAGCTCTTGAGGGGAAACGTTCGTGAAAATTAATGTAAAACACAGCTAGTTGATTGTGTTGACAATAAACAGCAATGACATGAAACCTTCAGTAACGCAGATCCCGAAAGGGACATTACAAGAATAATAATAATAAAAAAAAAAACGATAGCTGGCAATGCCACATTGTAATTCCTTCAATCTACTATAACCATTTGAAGTTAAATATTCCATGGCGCAAGGGCCAGTAATGACCATCTGTACAGAACAAGGCCGCTAGATAATAGCGAGAGCCGTGAATGCTCAGGTGAAGCAGGCGCCTGCATTCTTCCTAGCCAACTGTCCAGGGCCATTCGACATGCCTGCTAACTAGGCAGGGGCGAATATTCGAGCGCTTCGAAGATTCTAATTCACTTCGACAAGAATTATTCGAAATACGGGAAACACAAAGTTGGGTAGCCATGCTCGAATGTCGAGAGGAAACAGCCGAGCTGTTGGCACTCCCTTCCTTCTCACTTCCCTTTCCCACCCCTTGCTACATTACACTATACAATTAAGGCTATGCTTTACTCTCTCCCTCCTTCATCACCTTCACTTCCCTCTCCCTTGCTTTACTACACGAGGCTATGCTATGCTTCTCTCTCTCCCCTGCTCACCTCCATTTCCCACCCACTTTCTATACAAAATTCTGCTATCTACTATAGTGTATGTCCTGCTAGCGTGCCTGGATGGTCGAGTGGTTTCGACGCTCGCCTTCGGTTCGTGGGTACGTGCGTTCAAACCACTCCTCGCCAAGAATTTCTTTCTCCCTCTGTGTACTCGCTCTCCCTCTCATCAGGGTTTTTGCATCCCATGACGGACAAACTGCGCACGCGTTCTGGGAGCGAAGCAGAGCACGAAGAGAGAAGAGAGCGCATGCCAGTTCATGATAACTCCTGTTCACATTTGACCGCATGAGACCTCCCTGTAAGACAGAGAGAAAAAAACTTCTCAAAACCCATGTCCGAGTCTAAGCTCTAGTACTCAGACATGGCAAAACCTAGCCCAAAGCTTCACTTTCTAGGGTGAGGTTTCACTGACCTCTCCCAAGATGGTGAGCACATGGTGAAAGAGCGTTGCCCACGAGGAGGTTGTTTTGCCCAGGTTCACAACCCAGGCCGTCCATGTAAGTTTGAGCAAAGTGAATGGCCCTGCGTGTTGGCTCTGGGGCAGTGCCAGCACGTGTAGGATAGTCGGTATATACGCATGGAACCACACACTTGGCAATCAGGTCTATTTGGGCCTTGCTGTACTTTGTGTAAAGTCATTCGGTCGAGAGTGCAGTTGCGCTTGCCTCAAGAGCGCGGTTCCTTTTCTCGAAAAAGTAACAGACTAGGAAGGTCTCTTCGGGCTATTCGGAGGAATTTCAGGCGGGCCCTTCGTTCCCGATAGCATTCTGCGCGGTCCACTGCCGGAAGATAAACCTCAGGCCAACCCTGGGAAGTATTCGAAATGGGTATTGAGGCCTCAGCGTGGGTCCGGGTGTTGCCCAAAAAAGAACAGTGACTTGATGTCCACTTCAGGTGGACTAATATAGCGGTATGATGTCCATAAGAGAGATCAGCAAGTATGTTTGGACGAAGTTGGTTGCGGGGGAAGGCCCATAGGGCAACCTGTAAGTCTGTCCTGACCGCGATTTCTTGAGAGGTGTGCGCATGCTGTAAAGGTAGCTTCACAGCAGCGTGGGGGGAACTATGCCGTGAAACCACATATACAGGGTGCACTGCGGCGAAGCTATACTTTAAAGTTAAATGTATACATATTACCTTTACCACTATAATTTTTTACAGGAACCAACAACCATTTTTTTTATTCTACCTGTTTTCTTTAACCCTTTCAGACAATGGTTTCCATTGTAATCATGTTTTGTAGGTCAGTTATCAAGCACCTAGTAAAGTCTAAGATAAAGCGTTGTTCTTGCTCAAGAGCTCATATTTACTATCTGCTCTTCGTATGGCGCCAACCTGTTACACACAACAAAGTGAGGTCACGTGTGAATGAAGAAATTACAGCAGTGGTTGCGCTATTCGCGCATTTCGCCCAGACAGCTTCTTTCAACGTGCAGGAAGGGCACTTTTATTGCGATAGCAATTATATGGACACTCTCGGCTGGTTTTCGCCGTCATGTCCCGCATATGTATCTATATAGTTGTAAAAACCTCAAAGAAAAATAATTCAGAAAAATGTTTCCGACGCGCGGCATCGAGCCAGGGACCTCTCGCTCTGCAGCGCGCGGCGCTAACCGCTCAGCCACGAAGGCGAACGTCCTTCAACGTTCAAACGGCGAGCTATTTATAAACAGCGAGTTTTCAGCATTACCAGCGAGATGGCGCAAAGGCCGCGCTCGGCGTTTAGCTCGGCGGGGCTCACCCGTTCGTCGCGACGCGCGCTCTCAGGCGCTCCTAGCTCTCCGGCGCGCACTTTACCCGAAGGGGAAGGGGGGGGGGGGTAGATGCCCGTGCGTGCACGCGCTTATCTCGCGGTGGCGGAGAATGGGGCTGTCGCCGGAACGATAGCGTTGTAGTTACCGGGCGCGCGAAGGTCACATCGCTCACTGCAGTCCCCCCCCGTTTTCGAAAAGAGCACGCTTTTCAAACACAGCGATCGAAGTAACAATTAACTATGACACTTGTTAGTTCGCGCTCGTCTGTACCTGTGAATACGTTTCGTGCGTCGTTTTTGTTTGAGCAGCGCGTTAAGTGTCGAGCTGTGAATGTTTTTAGTTCGCTCTCGTCCTGTGCGTGTTGTTTTCGTGCGTCATGTGTGCGTGAGCAGCGCGCTGCACGTTCCGACCTGCTTGCCATTCGTCGCTTGGCATTCCAATTTATTGCTATCGCATTCATTGCTTCGCCTTGTGGCGAAACTGACTTTTTTTTTAGTTGTCGACAATTTGAATTTTGGCTATTGCACATTGTTGTTCCATCCAAATAACTTTTTAATAAATTAAGAATGATAGAAATGCTTATTTATTAAATTTGGGCATTAATTACTATTCATTGAAAAGTTTGAGCAAAGATTTTTATTTTTTGGACAATCATGATCATGAGCCTCTCAATGTAAAAACCAGCTGCTTAGATTGTAATTTGGCCTTGAAAGGGTTAACGCAACAAAAAGCTTACCGGTCTGAGTGTCTAATCACAGAAATGTGTAACATTTATAATCAAAATTTTCATCTGATATGACTATGAAGTCATACACACTACATGGGAGGTGAGCGAGAGAGCGGTTAGTCTTTGTATGCGGCAGTTTGCTAAGATGTGCCGCGGCTCATGTCCAGCCACTTGTCATAAAGGCAGCACCGCTTCTCAGCACGCAACCAGTTACCTCGTACGCAGCACAGACATGAGCAGGGATGGATAATAATAATTATGAGCACTAATTTTCTTGCGCAAGAAAGCGTCGGACTACGTACAGCAAGGTGAAAGACTACATAATCCAGCTTCAAAGCTCTTCCACTAGGGCTGTGCGAAGTACCGGTATTTTTTTACTTAAACGAGATTTAAAAATATCAATCCTGTTCAGAACACGAAGATGGTGCATTAATCTGTCACAATAATTCACGGTCTTAATTTCCACCAGGATCTAACCACACGTACGGGCCAGTTGTCGATGTGCTCAAAAAAAGGTGACTTTGCACATGCCCAAGTTCCAGTTCTTGCATATATTGTGCAAATTAATATATGTGACTTTACGTCCTCAAACTGCGAAATGATTGAAGGACACCGCACTGTTGTTCTTTAACGTCACCGACACCGCACTGTACCCTGGCCTCTCATTTAGCCTGCTCCTCGAAATGAAACCACTGCGGCCGAGACTGAACCCGCGGCCTTCATATTTTGGAAGTTAGCTGGGTCATGACAAAAGTGATTATTTTTCTGTATAACATGCGACTTAAATTTGAACTATTCAAAATAATTCTACGAAGTCGCTTCCAACCTCAAATTTAATATACGCCCATCCCTACAGTCAACAAGGCTCACTTGTGTTCAGTTTAGGCTGAAAACACGAATACGGCTGCACTCAGCAATGGAAGATTACTTAAATTAGCTGCCACCATAAAATGGCTCTAACCACCCAAACCCAACTGCATCAGACACGCACACAAAATGGGCATTTCAATGAAAATTTATTTTTAGCAGTTAAAAAAAAATGCACACACGACCGTCACACGCCATCATGTTTCCTGGCTTTCATTACACTTATTGCCTCAATAAGAAAAAAAAACAATTGTCTTGAAATCATATCAACAGAGTTCACTTCACAACTCTAAGGGGAGATGCTACTTGACTTTTTAAATATATAACAAAGCAACAAAACTAAGCTGTTTACAGTGTGTCTGATGCTGATGTCAAATATCTAGTGATCTGTTTTATAGAGAGTTGCATGGTTCTAGTGTTGTATCGTGATAATCAGTAAAATGTCGGCTTTCTTGCACCGACGTTTCCCACAACTAAATTTCCACATATTTTATACTGGCTCATATTTCTACCCTCCAACTGTACAGTGACGAAAACTTACTAAGAAAGACACATAAGATATATTACTTGAAGTCTTAAAATGTTCACGCCTCAGCAACCGATTACCTATATATAATTCTTTGAAGGAGATAACAGAACTCCTCACATTATGTGAAACAGGGACAAAATTTTATTCAGATTCGAGCATCCTAACCACCTAATGAAAGATGGTCAAACTTCCGAAATTGCCTAGAATATCATGAGATTGCATTTTAAAGGTAAAATTGAAAGCTTGTTTACATGAAAAAAAAGCTTTTATTACTTCTTGCATAATGGGAGCTTGGGAGTCATGGTTATATAAAAAATGCACCTCTGCTGAACTCACAGGAACTGTAATTGCAAGTAGCCGTGCTGTGTTGGCCAGGGAACTCTAGATGAGCAATTTAAATTTAGTATAGCAATGAAATTAGAGAAACAACTTGACAAAACAAGTAAAACAAGAATCTAAATTAAAAAAAAAAAATTCTTTCAGCAGCATCTCCCCTTCAAAACGAAAAAGAAAAGAAATAAGCGGCACCATGAAAAGCACTGGTGCCAATTTGTTTGAATATAAATACAAAAAACACTGAAGGCTGGTCATGAAATGGTTACAAGGGCACAGATGGACACGTCGCTGGCACCGGGCTCCAAACAGCACGACCAGCCGCGAGATGCAAAGCTAGGCGGGTACCGCCGCCATTTTTCACCAACTGCAAAACAAAATTTTGTGCATCTCGTTTGGTACACTGCACCCAGAAGGAGAAAAACGGCAAATGCACGGAAACGAAATTAAAAACCACAAAAATCTAATTCTGGATAGTATAGAAAGCCTCTACATAAAACCCGCAACGTTTTAGGTACGGCCAGAAATGTAGGGAATAGCTTGCAATAAAAGTGGTTCCGGTACCTAAATTGGAACGTGTAGAGATGTACACATGGCCACAAAATTGTATGCTCAGCGCAGCCTTTGAGATCAGAAGGGCCTCCCAAATATCTAAGAGGCAACGCGCTAGGTCATACGTCACGGAGATGACCTGCTGCTCATGCACTTGTGTGCTTATGTGTCGTCAAAAGGCAATTAACAAGAATACGCAGGTACCAGCCTCGTAACTGCGCTAAGCTTGCTTCGGTGGTTTCAATACCACTCGCTTGTTACAAAATTAGCCAGGCGAAGTTCTGTTGCAGCTGGTCTTTAATCAAAGAAGCAATACCGATTAAACTTCTATGTAATGACTGTGGGCATGCAGAATACTCAATTTAAAGAAGGTACAACTCTGGCAATGAATATGGTTCCTACGATGCTTGCTTCATGCCACACATAACTGGACACATCCACACATGCCTGTTTACAACATGAATTTCGGCTGCGGCTGTACTAGGCCTCGTTTATCAGGAAACGAGTATTTGTATTCCAAAAGGAACTGCTTCCTATTTCTGAGAACACGTGACAATGGCCCGAATACAAGAACACTTGAAAGACTGGCCTTCATTCTCTTACAGTACATTGCCCTCTTACCATCAACAAAAGCTCTGCTTTAAAAGAACACTTAGCTAACACCATGCAAAGTGTCGGACAGCAGTGGTGTGGTTAATTCAGGCAGAGGGTCCCTTGTCAAGGCTTACCTTCCTACGCTAGCCAGGCAGTGGTCATTTTGGAAGAAGGTAGCGCACGTAGGGCACCTCCACATCCTCGCCGTCCGCGTCGTTGCAGCACAGCTCAAACACCAAGGCGCGCACGTGCGGATCGATAGGCCTCTGGGACACCTTCTTCACAACCTCGCTCATGCTGCGAAAGAGCCACACGCCTTACCATAAAAGCCTCACGACAGTGCAGTCGCATAATGCCGGTCAGAGCACTTACAGTCTGTATAGTTCATAGCGATTGCCCTATGCTTTAACGCGTTCATTCAGTTCTTGCACTTCTGCCAGTGAAAACATGATGCTCAAACACAAAGAGAACTAGAGAAAATTAAAATAAACCTGTGTTGCATAAACATGTTCCAAAGCGCAGGCTAAGGTGTACCCCAACAGTTTCACAGAGGTCTACCGGCAAAATCGCGATGGAATCTTGCTGTGCCCACTGTGTCCACAGTGCCAGCTCAGTGATTGAACAGACACTTCTACTAAAAGTGGGACTTTCCTCCAGACACTAAATATTCCAATCACGTGAGTCATGTGTATAAACTGAGAGCGAAAACAAAGACATAATAACACTTAACTTGCATTTTTATTAGGGGTGTGCAAATATTTGAAATTTGGAATATTTTTCTTTTGCTATTAGATTCGATTTGCACTGGAATTTTACTATTCGAACTGCCCAAAGACAAATACAATCAACGCCCTTTCAAATTTTCATTATGCTTCACCTCATCACACTCTCGTATTGCGGCAAAGCTGTCTTTCAGGCTCTGCTATGGCAGCAAAGGTATTGACTCAAGAAAACGCTGGTTCCAACATAGAGATGACAGATGAGGCAAAGGTGGGGGGTCAATTACAGTTGAACCCCTTTATAAGAGGCATGCTCCGGGCAGCAATTATTGCCTTTTATATGAGGTGTCTGTTATAAGCAGGGTATCACATATGCATTTTCTTATCAACCCGTATTTTACTGTAGGCACACTGGTGTCTCTTATACCCGTTTGTCTCTTATATCAGTGCCTCTTATAAAGGGGTTTGACTGTAATGCCGTTTTGGACCTGAAATTTGGGCAGCAAGTCCGAAAAATCTGACGCCAAATTTTAGCATCCAAAATTTCAGAAGGTAATAGCATCTTTGCCATCACGTGTAAAGTGTTGTCGGCAACACTTTCGTTGCACCAAATCATGTACATAAATACAATTCGGCCTCTGCATTGCCTCATTCTTGATTAGACAACTATGAAACACCATGCCGCCAGCACTTCATCAACATAGCGAAAAGAAACACTTTCATGTTGCTATCTCATAAGAATATGCTTAGGAATCCTCTCCAACTTTTTTCTGTAATTTTGCTTTGAAGTATTAAAAAAATATTCAATTCGATTTGCACTCACACTTCAATATTTGAATTCGCTTCGCACCCCAAATTATGCTATTCACAGAGCTCTAGTTTTTATTCTTATAAATTCATAGCAAAATATGCATGAAGCGAATGTTGCCATAAAATCATGTGCTCGAGCAATAGCCCCCCTGGTAACAAAGGTGCTGGCCTGAACTGTCATTCAATACAGCCCAACGGTATAGACCTTTTCACTGAAGGCTCCCTGGGCGCCGCCATAGTGCTCTCTGGGCTGTTGTTAACATGCCTGACCCCCCAAAAATGCCCGGCCGAGCCTGTGACGTCGGCTTTTGTACTCCCGTGTAACAGCCCAGAAAGGAGGGTATCCTCCTCTCCGTTAAAAAGGTCCATAAAAAGCACATGGCAGCAGTGATAGTAGCGATTCAACATAACACAAAAGAGGGCATTTCTACTAGTTACATTACCCGAGGAGTGACTTAAACCTTACGATGCACCTTGAATATTCTATATTTATACATTACAACCATTTTATTTGTGTTTATGTACTAGTTTCTGAATTAAATACCCAGCTTTCAAAACAGCTCTATACAGCACGAAATACTCGTCCCAGGAAAAAAAAAAAAGCATTTTTGACAAACACGTGCATCGAAGTGTAGCATCCACCACTTAAACAATCAGTGATAAAGGTATTCATAAGAACTACCAAGGAGAGACACAGGAAACGAAGATACCCTAAGTTCAGTAAACCTTACACTACAGCTACACACATGCCAGTCCCCATTAACTAGCACCAAACTTTGTCTCGGCAATAAGGCTGAATGCTACTCACAGAAGCTTGAGGCGCTCCTCCACCTTGGCTGCAGGCATGAAAAACGAGTACAACATGCAGACTCCTTGAGACAGCATGGTGATCTCAATACCGTGCTCGTTCTGCGGGAGAGAAAAACGGAGAGAGTAAGACTCCAGACACATAGGCATTGAAGCCTGGCCTCCAGGCCACGATGAAGCAAGCACATACCTTGAAGTAGTCAATGAACTCCCGGAGGGTCATTTCTCCTTTAACTTCAAAGCGGTCCCAGAGGGTGAACTCGTGGTTATTGTACTGCAGGAAAACAGGGCCATGCAAATTAGGAACCAGAAAAAGGACACAGATATGGAACTGGAAGCAGATTACATGTACCAAAGTGACCACACGAAGTCAAGCAAAAGCATGACGGCTGTAGAGTCAAAATGTGAAAATAAAGGCTATCTATTAACGGAAAAAAAAAAAAAGGAGAGAGAGAAAGAGAGGTGTGAAATAGCTGCCACCACAGGACACTCCGAATGTAATGGAACAGATGCACCTCAGCACCTTCGCTGGGACTTTCAGCCAACACCAATGCGTGGGGTTATTGTGAGTGACCTCATACTACACTCAAACCTCAATATAACGAACCCGGATATAACAAAATATCGGTTATAACAAAGTAAATGAAGAGCAGTTGTCCAATAGATATAGTGTTAGGAATAAACATTTACAACGAATTTTCGGGTATAACGAACTTATTTTCGTGTAACATGCAACTTTGTTATAATGAGGTTTGAGTGTATTTCCCGATGCCGACCATAGTGCTCTTCAGAAACTGGCGCCAGCAATTTTACCTAAAAACACTGCTCTATCGCAAACACGCAAAGGCACATCTGCTTCATTACGGATAGACCACTGCACTAGTCATGCAGAGGTTGTGGGTTTGACTCCCAGCAGCAGGAAGTTGCCACCCACCTTATTCTTTTTGGCTGCTATGGGTTCCGAGAAGCCGAAGAACGGAAGTGCCAGATTGACAAAGCCATTCTTGTAGAGTTCGAGCTTGTTGTGGCCTTGAACCAGCTGCAAACGAGGAACCGTAAAGAGCTTTACAAAGGAGGAAATGACGACTCCTGGTTGCACACGCTATATAAATAGTTAAAACACAAACAGGCAAGAGAAGAGAGGGAAAAATGGAGTTTATTTTATAGGCTTGTGCGAATAGTGAATTTTAGGTTCGAAGCGAACGAAGCAAATAGTGATTTTGGTCGAATAATTTCGAATCGAACGAATAGTATATATATAACATATTATGAAGAAAAATGGGCATATTTGTCATGACCTAGCTAACCTTCAATATTTTTAAGAAATTGAAGCAAGGTCTGTGCAAATGCCATTTTTTGCTTCAAAGGAAGTGGAAAAAAACTTTGAATAGTAGCAGGATTTGACTTTCAGTTGAAAGCACGCGATAACCTGTAAAATATGTTAGTTTTAAAATTTTGCTATGCTTAGAGCATATAAGCCGGTATAACAAGCTTTTAAATTTTAAAAATGAATCGATGTGAGGGTAATCTCTTCATTTAACCATGATGTGGGGCTTTGCGGCAGTGCAAGTCCCCTGGGTACGTGTTTTCGCGGCTTAGCACCACCTCACTGCAGTGAAACTACCTTTACAGGGGTTACATGTGAACTAATATACACCTGGAAAGGTGCTTTCACGGCTTAGCATCCCTCCACTGCAGTGAAACCACCTTTACAGGGGTTACATGCGGACTAATGTGCATCTATTCGTTTGTTTCAATACTTCGAAATTTTCGGTAATTTAAATTCGAATCGAAGCGACGAATACTGCAATATTTGTTCGAATATTCGCACAAGCCTATTATTTTAGCACATAACACCAGGTGCTTTCTCAAGATGACTGCATGCACACAGAGTCTTAAGGTCCCCTGGTTCCAGGGTTTCGGCACCCTATGATATGGGCATGACAGAGCCGATCCTGTAGCACACGGCAATAAACACTCGAAGTGTACTTGAACTGTACTACAATTACTTTATTGGCGACATAGAATCTGAAGAAGAAAAAAAAAACAGGTGTGTAGTGGGTTGCCCCTCCTCTTTCCCTTAGTCTTCCTTCCTACGTTCCAAACACTTGCCAGGTCAATGAGTTACAATCATTCATTAAGGGGGGGACGTGGCAATGGGAAGGGTAAATTTGGTCGAAATGTTCAATTTTGCAATTTATTTTTTTTTTCTGCAATCTTGAGACTATGTTTTACGTCATGGTGAAATATCAGACCGAGATAAGTTGTAGAACTTGAGAAAAATGCCATTTTACTAGTGTGCTGTCATCAAAAACTATGAGAAAATTGGGCTTTAGAAAATGCAAACCTGCAGCTTTCCCTTGGCCCAGTGCCACCATATTGGCATCATCGTGAAGAGGACAGATCAGAGCTCCAGAGAGCCACAAAGCTGCATTTCTCCTATGAAAAATAAAGCCAGCTCCCTTCAGAGTTCCATTTTCTTTGAGCTGCATTTTCTCAACTTTCATTTTTTCAGCAGTTGCTGTCAGTCATCCCTGTGCCATTTCACAGCAAATGAAGATATAGCCATTCCGTTTTCTGCACTTAGATTCTGAAACATTGATGAGTGCCGTAAAGCTGTCCATATTTGTGTGCACATCATACAGATTTTCAAAAGTGGCTTTTTGTAAAAGCTGTTAGTAAGACAATGCATACAAGACATTTAAACAAATCTTTTGTGTGCTTATTTGAATATTAAAAAATAAACCAATAGCTTTATGGCACAGAATGGGCCCTTGTGAATATCCTTATGCAAAAATCTTGACTAAATTATGCCTAATTCAATGTTTAATTTTGGGATGACAATGAGAGTCTATAAAGTGTTGTAACTCAAACTACATTAGATAGCACAAAACTGATTTCAGTTATGACATCAGCACAACAAATCACATCTCCATGACCAATTTCATTACTTTGTCTCCATAAATAACAGTTTTCATTGCCACGTCCCTCAAAGAGACACTGAACAAAATTTGGAAAAGCTGACGAGAAAATTGAAATTCTACTCAGAAGACATGACTGTTCCTATAAACAGGGTATATTTCACTTATTCTTGAACTGTTGGCAGTATTTTTAGCGGATTGCCAGCGCATGACGGCTGCATATCGAAGAGCATGCAGGGTGCGCATGTTTCCGTCCTCTTCCCTTTCTCTAACTCTCCTTTCATCACACTCTCCCCCCTTCCCCAATGGGGGGCTGATGCTCTACCCCAGCCAGGAGCATTGTTTGCTGCCAGTGTCGTTAGTCGCGGTTCTGGGAACCGTACGGGAGCTGAGTGGGTTGAGAGAAGCGGGCGACAGTTAGCATTGATGGCATGCCCATTTCCGGTGCTTGAAACATAGCTAAACACCACCTCCTCTAGTTCAAGGCACAACCACTAGAAACGGCAGTTGGTGAAAAACGGATTAAATTCATTATTTGCCTCTAGTTTCTGCTTGAAATGAAGGTTGCGTCTATTGATTTCAGTACCCAATCTTTTAATTTGGCTGAGAATCTTGGCAGCAAAAATTTTTTTCAGTATCCCTTAAAGAACCTTTGTTGAGAGAGAACACTCAGACTTCACTACCCAACTAAAACATTAAATCGGGGCTGTAATGTACAGCTGAACCTCAATGTAATGAAAGTAGATACAAAGTACATCACACATTTCCCATAACTATTAGCTAAATAAATATACACTTTTACTTTATACAGTCGCCGACCGTTTATTCGGACTCGGCGGGAACCGCCGAAAAGTCCGAATAATCGAGAGTCCGAATAAAAGGATGCACCAGAAAAAAAGCACCTTTATTGGCCCAGTGGCCGGAAAAGCTTGTCAATGCACGTCTGCACACAAGCACAATCACAGAAGACCAAGTCGGGCTGTATTTCAGCCAGTGTTTGGCCATAACCGCAGGTTGTAGCGCTGCCACGGCCTTCGCTTCATCAGAGTCACGGAGTCACTGTTCACCTACGCTGATTCGGGGACCCGACAGACGATCTCATCATCGCCCAACTCGGCGAAAGCGCCCAAATAACATCGTATTGAGGTCGGCCGCCCTCGAATTGGCGAATAATTGTGGCCGTTTTCGCCATCCCCAATGTCTTGTAGTGGCCGCATTTCTTCGTTAGTACCGACCGCGCGGATGGAATGGGTCGCGTCGTAGCTGTCGCAGCCATTTCAGTAGATTAGGCCTAGCCACAAAACAACTGACAAGCAAACTTTCAAATGCCAAAAGGGAACGACATCAGGCTAGTTTGTGCTGCAGAGCTCGCGATTCCGTCCTTCCTCGGTCCGTTTCGTACGCGCGGCCATTTTGAACGTCACACCAAGCAGACTCCGAGCGTGACTTGGCTTGGCTTGCTGTTTGGCTGTGGCAGCTGTTCAACGGATACTCGGCCGGCCGAAGTCGAAAACACCCATTACAAGTCGCCAAAACGCATAGCCTTCGAGATCGGCAATTGTAATTTCTGCACTTTTACACTGGCATGATGTCCAGCCATACACAGTGCAACCTTTCAGTGCTGGCAACCTAGCGAAGATATTGTAAACACGTGTGTAAACATCGCGGACAGCTGGTCATGGAGTTCGACGCCGCTCTCGATCAGCCAGCCGGAGTCCGACTATCGAACGGCGCGCCGTGGGGCGTCCGAATTTTCGGTCGTGAGTTTACATTACTTCAATGGGACGAGTGGCGGTGCCGCGAGGGTGTCCGAATAAACGGGCATGTCCGAATTATCGGCGTCCGAATAAACGGTCGGCGACTGTATCTGATCTCACGAAGGTACCAATGTGTATGGCGCAGCTTAGTCACTAAGTTTGACCACACAAGTATTCGTCCATTCCTTGAGACCTTTTGGCCAGATATAATACCATGTTCTTTTTTGTCATAAGTACTGGCCACATGCTGCAACTTGCAAAATTAAAGAGCAGTGCTGCATTGCATTGGCACAAGGGGGGGTCAAACATATGGGTGGTACTTCAGAAGTAACCTTTTGGCAGCCTACGACTGCCTCCACCAAGCAATGTAGGATCACCTTGTAAAGCTCGAGGCAGACTAGACCAGCGACGAGCGACGTGGTAGTGGCGATGGCAGGTATGATCTTGCCCGCAATGAGCTTGCTGCGAAGCCGGTCTGCAGGCGCGATTTTGTAGTTCATGGCGCGGAGGTTGGAGGCCGCCACGATGAAGTCCATGTGGAAGTTGGTGTCATCGTCCTTCTCAAACTCCAGGGGGGCCAGCTTCACGTCCTTGAGACATGCCGGGGTCGGCAGCTCCTTCTGAAGAATGGTCAGCCGCTCCTGGTCTGAAAACATGAGGCCAGAAGGCTGTGATGAACACCGTTACAAGTGCGCAGCTTAGAAAACAAGCTGCCTGCGCATTAACACAGCAATGGGCCTCAAAGCGCCAATGTAAACTAAGTTGCAAACCTCAAAGCACTAAAGAGTATAGTGCAAAAACACATGAAATAGAAGCAGAATGAACTGTTGGTCTAGTTGGGCATCCATAAACACTAAAAGCATAGCGTAACAGCAGACCAAAACAAAGGAAGTAGGCAATGCACTGGTGCTTTCAATACATAATTTTCAATATATATTCTCACAGTTTCATATTGTCCGAGTAAATACATGTCAGAATTTCAATACATATATTGTCACGCATGCGTGACAATGTGTTGGAAACTAAAAATAAAAATATAAAGATGTCAGTGTTGCTATGTATGTATCAGATGCAACAGACAGCCGCGCATTTCAAAAGAAGCCCTGCAGAAATCTATATTCAGAAGCATATGAGGAGATTGCAGCCTCACTTATTCACGCACACACCACAGTTCTTCCTGATAAGCTCTTAGCTATACATATACAGTCAACTGCCGATTTTTCGGACTCCCTAGGGACCGCGAAATCGTCCGAAAAAACGAATTCATGCTTTTTTAATTCCGTTCAAGTGGTCAAATCGCCACCCATGCCCGAAATAGCTTCAATGGCTCCCAGCACACTTATCAGGCATTTTGGTGAGCGTCCAGGCTCTTGTGTATACATTTGGTACGTGCCGCGTGCCCCGCTTAACTATTGTGCCAATACCAGCAAAGCGCGGATTCAGTTACGGCTCTCTCGCATGGGGCGTTTGGGAACAATGAAGCGAAACACAAAGGCTGTGGCAGAAGAGCGGATCGTCCGACTTTCCCCGATTCGTGTGCGCACGTAAACGATGCGCTACTGAACGAAAATCACCGCCGTGTGCAGCACGTCGCCAATTACGCAGACTCCGTCACTGCCGGGGCACTTGCTAGCTGTAGTGTAGGTGCGCGTTTGCCGTGAAGGCGTTCGTTATGCCCACTCAGTTCCTGACCGCACACGGGCGCGGCGATGCGGCTTTCGTTCCTCAAAGCAACGCGTCTGTGCGGAGCACTTAGCAGTCTCGCACAAAGAGGCAACACGAACGGCAGCGCGGCACGTTCGGGTTGTCGCCCATTAAAAGCGTGCAGTATGCTTACAACTGCGCTGGACCTCATGCACTACCGAGCAGTTAGCTGAAGATGCTTATCGTAAAGAATTGTCAGCGATTAAGTCGTACTGGCAAGTTTGCCACTTGCCGCCATCACGCCTCCATGCATCCCCAGTGTTTATCCGTAAAGACATCGCCGCACTGCGCCGTGATAGTCCCCCTCCGTATTTTTGATCTGCTTCACCCCATAACACCTAAGCATTGCGACAAAGCCGACTTTCGGACACTGCTACGGCCGCAAACAGATCGACTCGCGAAAGCGCTGGTTCAAACCTGCGAGATGATAGATGTGGCATAGGTTGGGGCTTTAAATAATACCGTTTCCGACCAGAAATTTGGGCAAAAAGTCCGAAAAATCGGACGCCGAAGAGTTTCCGCGTCCTAAATTTCAGACGTTCTTATACATGGACGTCTATGGGGCTAGTGACGGTGCCGCGATCGTGTCCGAATTTTCAAGCATGTCCGAAAAATCGGCAGTTGTCTGTATACACTTCTTGCTACACCCTTTAGTATTTGTGAATAGCCAACTATGCTGACCCTCTGTTCTAACAAAGAAAGCAGTGAATGCAGTGTCCACCAGTGAGGCGTACCTGTGGGCCCTCCCATGGTCTGCTGTGCCTCGGCATCTGTGACAGCAATGCGCACCCCTTGCCGCGGCTCGAACGGTGGCACCTTGACCAGCTTGAGGACGCGGGCAATCTCCTCCCGGTCCGTGCACTTCGGAAGGCCAAACATGGCTGCCCGCAGGTTGGCTGCAGCCACTATGTAGTCCATGTGCAGAGTCTGCATCGCCAATGAAACCTTGCATGTGAGACAAGTTCCCAAAACGTCATTAATAAGCTAACAAGTGCGTACAAAAAGCCCTATATTTTGTTATGTTCTTGGAAATCTGGAACTATTAAAGCTACAATTATCATTATGTGGCATGCTATAGTGGGGACTCCAGATTTATTTTATTCTGGCCTCCTAAGAATTAAGCTAATTGAAATGTGGCCACCATGAGTGGAAACTGCACCCCAACCCTTCCACTTAGTTCAATGCCGTAACTGCTAAACCACCATAACTGGTGAAGGTCCCAAAAGCATCCCAAGACCTAGAATATAAAGTGTGCTGTTGACTAGCCTGCATATTTTAGTGAAAGCATGTAAAGTATTTGCTCGCACAATAAATGCAACTCCCGACTGGTTGTTAATCACTTTTTTTAACGTCCTCTGTAATGACTTCACTACTCAGTTTGCACTCTGTTTTGGAGAAGTGCCTCCATTTTCGCGAGTGAATGTTACAAATGCTTTCTGTGACAAAGTAAAATGCAGCCTTAAGGGGGGGCGTAGATCGTTTGTGACTTTTTGTAACTTTTTGTAACTTTTTAGTTTCTTAGCCTAGGTTGATGAAATTTGGTGGCATACACACTACAAATCACATTACAGAGATAAATGCAAATTTTCGTAAAGATATCTTTGCTAGTTTTCATCTTATAAGAATTCTCAATTTCGCTCGTGGAAAGCTTTGCACGACTATGGCTGGACCGATTTTCATTCTGTTTGTTTTATTCTAATTCATAGACTGTGCCATACTTGAAGACACTCTCTTCAAATATTAGTTTAGACTTCCATTTTTTTTTCTTAATATCACAATTACTGAATGGCACAATTTGCTGAAGCACATGCATATGCAAAAAATGTTCAGCAGAAAATTTTTAGGGCAGTAAAAAAAATATCTGGCACTGTCTTCGGGTACAAGCAATATGTAAGCACACATACAAAGTTGTTCCAGCACTTAAGCAAGTTTCATCACTGTGCCAGGCTTTCCACGAGCGAGGAAATTGAGAATTCTTATAAAATGAAAACTAGCAAAGATATCTTTACGAAAATTTGCATTTATCTCTGTAATGTGATTTGTAGTGTGTATGCCAAATTTCATCAACCTAGGCGAAGAAACTAAAAAGTTACAAAAAGTTACAAACGATCCCCACATCCCCCCTTAAGTGAGTGAACAAGATCGATGCGAAAGATTTTGAAATGAACTGACAGTCACATTTATAAATCACAGTTGAAGCACAACTGGTACTTGCCTCATTGGGGTCAAACTCAATGGGCTTGGGACAACGTTTGGGGCCAGACCAAAATAGGGCACCCGAACTTGTAGTCTGAAATAAAGAGAGACGAGAGAAAGAAAATTAGTTTTTTCCCCCCTGATGAATACCCAGACAACAGCCAACAGTGCAACAAACATTAGCATAACCACAAAATAAAACCATGTAACCACACGTTACCTAAACACTCATATTATAACACAGCTTTCATCATACCACCAGAGCTGTTTTGATGACTATGTAACAATACCAATGGAAATAACCCCAGTCAAGGTTAGCACTCACTTTCGCTGTCCCTGACCAGATTTTTTTGATGAGAGGCTGATGTTCGCAACTTGAGGAAATAGAACACTCACCTGATCCTCAGGGAAGTTGTACAGCAACTGCCGGATCTGGTTGTTGTACTGGTCCTGGAAACGCAGCCTGGCCCACGCGACACAGTCAGCGAACGATGTTGGCCGCTCGTCCACCAGCATTTGCTTGACCCCTTCAAGCACCTCGAGCTGAAAGGCGACGGCATTTCTCAATCACCATGGTGCACAAAAGCGTGGCAATGCACCACACTTTTCAAACTACTCTGAATGAAATGCTCAATGGTGTGTAACTGCCTATGGCATGCAGAAGTCACAGGAAGGATTCTTTACAGAATGTAAAAAAAAGACATTGGGCTACTGCTGTCCAATGAAACATGACAGCCTTTCTTTTCTAGCAATCTACACTCTAAGAAAAAAAAAGTATGCGTGACCCTTTTCGGAGAGTTCTGACTTGCCACATATACGACTCATTAAAGAGGAACGGTGACTCTCTTGGTGGGTCAGAGTCGACGAGCTCTAGGAGCTCCAATAATACTTGCCTTTGTGCCCAGCGACTGCAAAAAAGAATAGTTCAATTTTAGCTTTATTTTAATAGAACTCGTCAAAACACATTATTTCCAGCAGAGTAACATGGAAAGCGCAAAGAGATGGTCTGTGATTTCCAATGAAGCAGTTGTGGTATTCCTAATTTACATGCTTGTATGAGTATAGCCAACCAAAATGTGTGGCTGTGATGTGCATTAGGTCATGTCGTACAAAATAAACTGCAGATATCGGCATCATGTTTCCATATTTATTCCTTATAATTATGAATAAATCAAAAAGTCGTGACGGCTGGAGGAAGCAGACTTCTGACTTGCTATGTTGTCGCTCCTGTTCAGCGTGAGCAGCCATGAAAAATAGTACCTGAAAAGAAGAACGTGATATCATGATGAGAAAATGGAATTGTAGTAAGAGTTTGCAAAACCTACACAATAAGTGATTTACACAGACATTATGAAGGCTCACAACAAAACAAATGCAAACAGGCATGGTAAGGAACCATGTTTTTTTGCCGTTATCATGTAAAACACAACTTCAAAATCGTAGCTTTTGTAACATGTCACTTGGTGACAAACTTTCAGCACAAGATGATGTGCGCCTCTTTTAAACAACAAACACAATTGGTTTAGGCTCCATTTCGAAGTACCTTCAGCAGCGCAGAGACATTGTGCGATCAGAAAGTGATCGCCCTTGATAAGTGATTGTATCACTCATTTTATAAGTGATGCAATCAATCACTTACACAAAAACGCGCATAGCGGTCTCAACACGTTAAGTGACAGTTTTAATTGAGCATTTGCAACAGCCCCGCGGACGCAGGCTACTGTCGGAAATGGCTGGCAGCCTACTTCCGCAGAGCTGCTTGCAGATGCCCAGCTAAAGCTGTGTAATTAGTCCCAACGAAAGCAGTACACTCACCGTTCACAGGTGCACGTTGTCCGTGTCCACAGCTCCATGAATATTCCTCACTCCAAGCGCGGAGCCTGGCGTGCGTGCATGTTTGCTCGAACGCAACCAGCGCAACCAACCCATCGCATTCCTTATAACGGATAGAGGAGGCAGCAGGCAGAGGCAGGCACCGCGCGGCCGCGCCGGCTATCCGGCGCCGGGGCAAGTGGGTATGCACGCCACAACGGCGCTGAACAGCAAATGCACGATAAGTATGGCGTATACGGCGGCGCCTTCACGAGTGTTACGACTCCTCTATAAATGCTAACTCTGTTTTTCTGCATCTACCTTCCAAAAGGGGTCAAGTGACTACCGGTTGGGAATCACGGTCTTCTGACCCCCATTTGACTTTTTTTTAGGGGTGTGCGAATATTCGAAAGTTTCGAATATTCGTAGAATATTGCATTCGTAATATTCGTATTCGATTCGATAACCACATATTCGAAAAATTCGAATATTCGAACTAACTCGAATATTCGATCTTTGTGAATATTCGGTCATGTATGTTACTGTGAAGAACTTCCGATTTTGTGCCTTTACGATCAAAGAATCGGCAGTAGACCATGCAGTGATTACTGTGACTTCAGTGCGAGTGCGATGATGCCTGCACGGAAATACACGGGAGCGTGATGACGGCTACCCACGAACGCGCCGGCACGTCATCGCAACAAACCTACCAACGATAAAATCTTAAAGAATCTAAATTATGAACTGCCTGCTCGGCAGTACGTGTGGCTTTGCGGTTTAACGCTGCTACCGCTCGTGTAAGCGTACTGTAAGTGTACCGAACACGCCGTTCGCTGCTGCGCCCTTGTGCGCGGGACCGCATCAATAAAGTGCGTATCGCTCGTGGAAGTGAAGGCAACTCGCCGCCGCTGCATTGGCCCGACAAAATACTCGTCGCACCTTTGCACGGTCCGGTGCTGAGCGAGCACGAAGAAAAAATGTCACTGCGCAAGGGCACGTGCATGCGTACGTTACAGGGAGCGGCGCCTACGAAGTGAGATAGTAGGCGACGCGCTGTACGCAACTAGCTCGGGACGCTCAGCTTGACGTGCGATGCAAGAGCTAACGCGTTTCATGTGTAGCTGCACCAGTTTTCGCTAATGGATCGCTATACAAACGTACGCGCATGCGTCGAAGAAAGCCTGACGAGTCGTCCGTTAGCTGTGCCGCTATACTTCAGCATGTACGTATTCCCTTCATAGTTCCGAAATGAATTGGTGATAGCGCATGGTCACACGAATGAGCTAAAGGGTTCTTCCACGCAGTGGCAAAGAAAAGGCCATGCACTTTCCATAACGTTACAATGGCATCATCATATATAGTTTTCGGTTGCTAACGGCGGCGCACGTAAGGCGACGGACGGAAATTTGAGGCAGCAGTTAATGCGCAGTTTCACTGCGTTCCCGACAGCGCTTTTGGGCATCCGTTGTATACGCGCATCACACTGGCGCGGCAGCGTCTCCTACAATCAATCCTCCGTTACACCGTTGCTACGATCTCGTTGTGCTGCCAACGTCAGTTTACTGCCGTCGGCAGCCAGTGCGCCGAAGGTGCGCTCGCAATGCGGCAAAATAGTGCCCTCGCCGCCGCGTGTTGTGGCTCCGTTAACAAAAAGGCGAATTTGGGGCGTCTTTCTGTTACACATCAGTAACCATCTATCTTGCGTGCTTTCCTCGTGTTATCATCGCGCGCCCGCGGTGCTTCTTGGTCACGATGGTTATCGCCGTGACAGAGCACTCTCGATCGGCAAATGGCGAGCGCGCAGTTCTCGGGAAAGGAAACGAAAGCAAGTCAGATAACAATTATTGCTGTGTATTTGAAAGACGCCCCAAGTACGCCTTAGAGGCCTTAGTGGCTCGACCCGCGAGAACAGGGGAAAAAAAAACACAGCATATCCACGGAGTGAATGATGATGAGTGGGCGAAGCTGCGGAGGCTCATCGGTAAACCGTGAATCTTCCGTGAATTCTGCCCGGTACATCATCACCAACGTGAGATTGGGCGCGTTTATACTAAAGGGTCGATGAGAGTTATGGTGACTGAAGCAATCATGGTTACACCGTGAAATCTTCAGTGGTTTCGCCCAGCAGTAATCAAAGCGATAGTGTGTGTGAAATTTTATTCAAACTTGAACGACTGGTCGTCGTCCATGGTCCGCCAAGCAGCACGATCCGGCAAGCGCACTCGTACTGCTCGTACGGCGGTCCGCGCAATCGGAGAGCAGCTGCACCGCCAACGCCATCTAGCGTACCTTCACCCAACCGCCATATTGTACGCATGTCTATAGGCGGTAATCTTCCGCGAATTCTGCGCAGTACATCATAAACGACGTGAGATCGGGCGCATTTATACTAAAGGGTCGATGAGAGCCATGGCGACTCGCAGCTCACTTTAATTTTACATGTACATTGTGAATTTTTTTTATTGTTTAATCACGCACAGGAGACATCTCACACAGGCACTACCTTGGAGGTCGAAATCCAGTACCTACTGGCTACTCAGAGTGCATGGACAACCGAGGACCGCCGAGGTAATGCCATAAGGAGCTTCGCCCGTAAATATATTCATCATATACAAGTACTAAACGAGAGGTGGCTACATACAACGGGGACGCACGACCCACGGCTTAAGGAGCTTCGCCCCTAAAAATTAAAAAAGAAAGCGATAAAATCGGGGGTCGTACGAGCTAAAACTGGTAGTGTGGGAACCCGGATGAATTGTGATCACCTAGGGCGCTGTAATAATCGCTTAGATTTAAGTACAGGAGCGCTGACTGTTACATTTCATCTATCAGAATACGGCTGCCATGGCAGGTATCAAACCAGCGGCCTCAAACTCGGTTATCATGGCAAGTACAAAAGCTTCTTTTCTTTTTTTGTAATAAAGTGCTACCACATGTGAATTCAACCCAAGATATCAGTCACAAGCTCAACTATTACAGTCATATGCTTCCTGGCAAGTACAGATGGTGACATTTTTTTGTGCAATAACAGACTAAAATAGCTAACAAATGTAATGTTTTCAACATAAATATATGGTAAAGTAAAAGATTACGGGTGAAAAAAATCGCATCTCTTGATTATTCGGTATTCGATTCGCATTCGAAGCTATGTATTCGTATTCGATTTGCGTTCGAAAATTTTGATATTCGCACACCCCTACTTTTTTTTCTTAGAGTGTAGAGCAACATTCCACTTACGTCCGCTGGCCCTTGCCATTAGCCAATTTTCATACCTTCTCACTTTATCTACTCTTCAGCTCCCTTGCCTAACACTGCATACCATCCCTTAGCAACTGGAGCATTTAGGCAACAATTATTTCCAAAACCCAAACTTATATGCAGTTCTTACTGAACTGCAATAGTGAAGAAAAAGACCCAATGAGACATTACCGGCTGGTTTCCTGGCAGCTTTAGCGTCTTCTCCATGAACCTTGGGTCTCTAAAGATAGCAGTGAGAAAAAAAACGACAGTGTTACTAGTGCTACAAGGTTTACTGGTCTCCACACTATCGAAAGCAGCTAAGAAAAAATGTGCTACTATGATATCAATCTTTTCTTTTTTTGTGTCTTTTAAACAAGCCCTCTCTGACTAGACTGAAAGGTGCTATTGGTTCAGTCTAGCCAATCAGTTCACACAGAAAACAGGATTACGTGCTTTGTGGGACGGTCGAACCTTATAGCCTCCCAGCACTGTTGTCCCAATACTCTGATCATTAGGCTCCTGTCTAGAATGAGCACACTGATCAAGCCCAATGACCGATTGGTGCAAAACTTTTGGCAAACGACTGCCTGCCGCGGCAGTTAGGTCTAACTAAGCAAAGTTTATTTGCAGCGACTGCACGGCACACAGGAATTCTAGGAACGATCTCTTGCTAACAAAAGCAACAGTATGAACCTGAATAGTGCCAACTTTTTTCACCGCTGCCTTGTTTCTGTGGAACATCATGCTTAAGCTACTGAAAGTGGCTCAATAAAAGTATTAAAAAAAAAGTTATATTAACTTTGAATGTGTCTTAAGAACCAAATGCTGAAATTTCGAGTCTAAGAAAAATGTTCGAAGGTGTAATATTTTTTACCCGACAACACCCACCCACAACCCCCCCAAAGAACCTTCAAGGTTTTTCTTCACTTCAAAGGTTTCTCTCTCTCCCATACCCGCAAACCTAATTCTAAGGCAGTGAGAGTGACATTATTATTGGCAAAGAAGAAAGCACCTGCAAAATGCAGTAATAGGCAAAGCGGAATTGTACTCACTTTAAATACTGGACAGAATTCTCAGCACATTGCCTGAACAAGCCTTCAAACTCGTCACGAGCCCACTGAAAAGAAAACAAGCGCGATCATTTTAAAAACAGGCATTAGCAGGACACCAACATGGCCCCCTACCAGTATGAAAGATTGTAATAGAAAGTGCACTTGGACGTACCAAACCACATTGGTTTGTTCAGCTGGCCCATGGTAAGTATGAAATTGCGGTTTCAATGGCCCCAGCTACAGGGAACAAATTTTACATTTAAGTTCTTTGGGTAAGCCACGTACGGATGCGGGCTTTATGGGTAACAAGGGTTCCTCCTCCTTTGCTCTTCTTCCCTTAAATATTGGTGAAATGTCATATGTAGTCCACTTCCACAGGCATGGTTATACAGTGCAGAGGCAATGGAGTTTTTGTGCAGTAATCAGCCTTCCTGTGGTGCAGAATGCAACACAGCCGCACTGCATGAGTCATGCATTCAAAGCAGCCCCCCACTACACATTTGCCACATGTTCAGGAATTGGAACCTCACATTTTAATTTCACATTCGACAGCCAAGAAAAACGAATCCCCCCCCTCCCCCCCGCCCACACAGTAAAACCCAGTTGTAAAAAAAACGTGATCTGGGAAAGTTCATCTATTAGCCAGTGTCTGAAACAAGTCTGAAATTAAATTAGTGTTCAAGTTAAATTAGTGGTTCAAAGCTTTTATCTGCAACAGCAGTGTTAAAAATATTTACACTTCCAATTTAAAACAAAATATGGGGTATGGTGGGTATTCTACATCCTCACGATGCACAATTTTGATCCACTTGTCTATGCAATCTGTACCAAAAACATGCGTCCATCACAAGATGGATTGTGCAGACTCCTAAAAAAAAAAAAACGCAGAACCGTCTTGAAGCTGTAGATTTTATGTCAACAAAAATCTGCTTAGGTGCATCTGCCTTCTATTGTCATCAAGACATATCTACCAGGAGTGAATCAACCTGCAACGTCATGTCCAGTGCAGAAGCTATAGTCCTCTTAGCACCTCAGCCCGCATGCCTGACCGTAACGTAACAGCTTTGTGACAATGAAACTACATAATGCTGGTCACAAAACCACAGCACTTTTTAACTTTGTGTAGTTCATAGCAAGTGCCAGATGTCTTAACGGCATCTGAGAACATCCTTCTAGCCACCAATGAAAACATGATTATCAAACATGAAGTTAGAGAGCTGTGGGATATTAAAATGAGCCATCATTGCATAAACATGTTCCAAAGCGCAGGCTAAGGTGGACCACAACAGTTTCACAGAGGTCTACCGGCAAAATCGCCATGAAATTTTGCTGTGCCCACCATGTCCACAGCGCCAGCTCAGGAGTAGAACAGACACTTCTACCAAAAGTGGGCCTTTCCTCCAGACACTAAATATTCCAGTTACAGGCAAGAGTCATGTAAAGTAGACTCAGCAGCGAAAATCTCTCTGAACAAAATTACTGCTTAAATGAAAATACTAGTTCTGATATGATTGGTTTTGAGCTTGTATTCTTAACTTCTGTTCATCTCTCAGTAAACAGAAGCATCGTCTGCTCTCGCACACGCGTGCCACACAAGCACCAGCAAAACAAACGCGCCGACAGCTGCGATGGCTGGTAACCGATGCTTTGCCGGTACGTAAGTTGGGGAGGTCCGGAGGTCACTCACGTCACTACAGATCTGGTGTGATGTCACTACAACCATCGCTGCCCTTCCTATAGAGCTACGTCAGTTTTGACATGCTAGCGATCGGTCTCGATCGGGAGAGTAAGCATTTACGCACACTTTGGAAGTGAATTTAAAATATATTCTAAACGTTTGCTGTGTCCGACCCCACGTGTGAAGTGTCCTTGCATACAGAGGAAACCCACAACAGGCTTGTTATAGCCTCAAAATTTGATGGCACCACCCCTTTAACATGAAATCATGTGACAGCACAATATACTCCTGGCAACAAAGGTGCTGACCTGAACTGACATTCAATACAGCCCCACTGGTATAAAAACACAGCAGAACTAATGATTCAGCATAGAAAAAAATTATATTTCTACTAAATCTCCAGTGCAAACACCAACATTACAGTGCACAGCCTTCTTAAATGAACTGTTCAACTAGTTAAATCATTCAAGAAATGACCTCAAGGTGTCAAGTGGTATCTGCCATCTATTGTCATCACTAGATGTCTGCCATGAAAGAATGAAATCTAACTTGATGCCCAGCGCACTAACAACAATTTCAATTTTAGGTCTGGCGGTCCCATGCCGCCGATTTCCTACAGGGAGATGTCCTCCCAAGCGACTATGAACTTCGTTCTGCCGAGCACCAGGCCGAAAGTGTGCTTGTACCTATTTCACCAGTAGGCGCCTGGCGGCAGCAATTCTCTACCTCCCACAGCAACAGCGGATGCTCGACTATTTCACCAAGGCTGTGGTGGGTTAAGGTACACCCAGGAGTCTTCGCAGAACCTTATTGGGCTACCTTTCCAGATGAGTACCCCTAAACAACCGAGCACCAGGTCGGTGTACTCCTCTACTCATTGGGAAAAACCGGTGGGTTCCCGGCCGGCACTGGGAATCAAACCCGGTACCTCCCACATTGGAAGCAAACAAACCCGGTACCCCCCCGCAAACAAAGACCGTCACGTACCTGCAAGGTGTGCTCGATGGCATTAGGGAAGTTTTTGAGCGTGCAGATGGGTATGGACTTCTCAGGTGGATCCTGGGACGACGAGTACGACTCGGTCAGGTGAGGAATCACCACCTGCACGTTGCCCTTGGTGCCGAGCGTGCCAGACTCCAGCAGGGGTTTCCGGTAGTAGACACACCGCCGGTCCATGTAGATACCTGCACATTGTGTGTCCCATAACATTGTACTGTCGACTATTAAAAGCTATCAAGAACATCGGCCGTGTTCCCTGCACTTGAGTGCAGCATTTTTACTTTCTGTGGTCTATGTCCTTTATAAGAATGCAATGTAAAATGGCCCACCTATCATTCCTATCACTCAGTCCAAGCAATGAGCAGGATTTTGGCATATTCACACTGCCTGGGTCATTACAACTAGTCAGCACTGCATAGAAGCAAATCTACGTAAATAGTGGATGCATAGCGCTCAGACAGCCAAAAAAACTGCCCCGCCATCAAAATCATAGCTTCAAGCTAACATCTTTGACGTCTGGCTGCATGCAACAAACCCGCCGGCTACTTCATAAATGATGCACAATTGATCATATCTTCGCTCTTCAACTGCTAAGGCAATAATATTTACATACCAAACCCCAATAACACTACGAGGCATGCCACAGTGGAGGGCTTCAGAAATTTTGATCATCTGGTGTTCTTTAATGTGTACTGACATCGACAGTACACGGGCCTCTAGCATTTCGGCTCCATCGAAATGTGACCCCCGCTGCCGGGATCAAACCTGCGACCTTCGGGTCAGCAGCCGAGCACCATAACTGCCACACCACCACTACAGAAAACCACTAAACACATTTGCTCACGATGTCTCGGAGTCCTGGTTGCTAAGCCCAACAAGATCAACTTTCCTCCATTGAGTGGCAATAATCGCAAATAGAAAAAATGTTCAAAATAGGGGGTACGAAAATATTCGGAACTTCTAATATTCATTTTGAATGGTTCGGTATTTGATTTGCAAGGCACTTTTACTAATAGAAATATTTGAACACAACTTCATAACAATGATTGAAATCAGCACAAAGCATTACATACGTGTGCTATATTTGACAAAATTTAATGCACAAATAGACAAATTAGCTTCGATGATATCTTGCCCCCCATGCCCTCCTAATGGGGAACCCTGCGAACGCCTGTGCTTCGAAGCGAAATAGCAGAAAAAAAAGTTGCCGAGGCTTCCCAAGCATATTTTAAATTATATTCTTAAAAAATTAGTGAAACCTCGGTGATACGATTAAGGCTCACACGAATTTCGGGGTGATATGAATTTTTCTTTGGTCCCGGCCAAGGCCCATTGGCCTGCAATGTAATGGAGTACGGTTGTTGCGAAGATTTTCACCCGTGACGTTTGATACGAACGTACGCTACCGCCCAGGTACGAAGAGGTGCTGCCCGCGCTATCGCGAAAGACGCGCCAAGCACGTGTGAGCGCGGGAACGCAAGTGCGTGCATGTGCGCCGCACCACCAAATTGTCAGAAACACTTAAATACTTTTCTTACAGTCAGAATAAACCTTCAGAGACGCGTCACGGCATCCGAAATTGTGTGCACGAATCTTTGAGGCTCTAATGTACCTCCGTGTACCTTCGAGTTTAGATTACATTGGCGCCATGGTTCTTTTTTTTTTTTCTTTCTTGCGCGTCGACGCGAGCTGCTGTCGTTATACTGTGTTTACACGTGCCTTCCTCGTGCATCAGACATACCATGAAAGGTGGACGAGGACCGAAAAAAGGCAAGGACGGTCTTGGCGAAGGAGTCAGGCCTCACAACGTCAACATGCGCGACTGTTGAGGTTGGACTTGTGTGGGCACGGCCATAAATCTCCCAAAAAACATCCCCAACACCTCCGTGATAACAAAATCATAACATAGGACTGTGGTTCTGAAATTTTGTGGCCTTAGTCTTTCGCGTCAAAGCGCTTCTTCCGTTACTTTCACTGCAGTACACTTAAAAACAAAAACTTAACTGACAATCATCCAGAGTTCTACCTGACGTTGCTGCGGCCCTGAAAAACAAATGAAAATGTACGCCGGCTTTCTTTTGTCACATGCTAACCTTCCATGTTTTCTGGTGATACAAATTTCGGATTATACGAATATTTTTGTTGGTCCCGTGAGATTCGTATCACCGAGGTTTCACTGTATAGCTCTGCAATGGCACAACCGGGTGCCGCCATTTTGGGCTCTTCGGAAAGAGCATTCCTCAGTCTTCAAATTTCCCACTTCAGCTAGGTCCTCCATTGAGAAACACTCGTACAAAAAACAAAAGTTCAAAGTTCAAACAAAAGTTCAAAGTTCCGAGGCTTCCGATTGGCTGTGTCCACCATGTTGCTCCAGCACGCCTCGCCACCGGTCCGATGCTTGCGTGTCGTGAGGTCACGGCTGTTGACAACCGCGCTACTTAGTGAAGTGTTTGCACTCACTCTGTATTCATGGGTCGATACTCTAATTATTCTTTAGTTTGGCAGCTGCACGCGGAAACTCAATCCTCAGATTACGATAATGCGCAGCGCACGCCGAGAACACCGCAGACATGCATCTTGGACCAGTTAGAGGTTCCGCTCATCAGCACTTTGGACCTCGCGACGAGGACTATCGCAGGGCAACTTTTCGTACTCGCGATCGAGCATGTCGCACTTTGAAACGTCACTCACTGTGACCACGGACACCGCAACAGAGCTCGGAGTCGTGGCGAGCCAAACCGAGTACCGATCAACGAGAAGAACCTGAACTTAACGAGCAAGAACATCACGCTATCGGACATACGAAAGCGAAGAAGCCACAATGTGCTTCGGATGGTCATCGGCAGCGGAGCCCCCCAGCCAAGCTCGTCACGCAACGATCGCTCGGAGCACCGATGAAGCGGCTAGCAGTTTCGCACTTCAGCGCCCCAAAACGCAACACCAAGCACGCTGCATGCCGATTTATCGTCGTTATATGTATTTTCCATTGTTTTAAAGAGTTATTTTTATATTCCGGAAGTTCGAATAGTAAAATTACGGTGCGAATCAAATTGAATAGCAAACGCTATTATAAAAATATTCGAAAGCTTGAATATTCGCACACCCCTACAAATTATTATCAGTTCCTACATTCCCACGGGTGTGCCTGCGCCGAAATAGGGGTTGATCATAACATGAGAATGTGGTAACCTCCTTATAAAAGCATATAAGGGACAAGAACTGTTCCCATCAAGGGGTTCAACTGTACAGCACAAGTATAATAAAGTTTTGAGGGAATGTGCAGCACTTAGTGTTCCAAAGCACGGGCTTGGGCAGATGCAGAGCAAACAGACAACCGCCAGCAAATGCGATGGAGTGATATATTCTTCCCACCATTTCCAGTGCCAGTCCAATGAGAGAGGAATAGCACTTCTACTGAGTGGGTTTTTCCCTAAACACTCACTCAAGTAAAATTCTCTTAAGTGCCAAAACACTAACGCGTTTTGGAAAAAAACTTCCTCATCATAAAGTCCTCATGCAAACAATAATAAACAAGATCACCATTAAGAATAGTATGCACCCATGTTGAACTGAAAGCACTAATGAGGTGCAATAACAAAATTAGTTTCTTTGGCTTCACAGGAGAGCTCTTCCCTCCAACGGACACTTTACAAAACATTTTTGAGGCCTTCGCACTGCAGCTAAGCCGAAGTGAGTGCCCATGCACTCATTAGATGTTCCCTTTTGCAAGAAGGGATACCTGATGCATTGGCTTCAAAGCAGCAGTTACAGATAGCTTGCGAAAGCGAACTTCAAGAATGTGCAGCAATATATTTACTTGCGTAGAATTTTAAAGGAGCACCAACATCAACTTACGCAAGATTTTTGCATCCATGAGTACTTATTGACCCCCCCTAGTAGCGATGCACGACCGAAAATGCAACTGAGGGACGATTAACTATCTGTTTTATTGATTTATATCATCGGTATCTAGCCCGATTCAAAACGGCCGGCAAGCCCGCCATTTTTTAGCGCTTATGACCGCACCCCAGCTGACCACTTGTTTACAGAAAGGAGTGAGGCTCAGCTGCTCAGCTAACATTTCGTCTGCTAGGCGCACATGTTTAGTCATGCTTTGTCATCAGCATCGCAGTCGCCGCTGTCAAAAGTGCAGACTAGTGTTGAAGAAGACATTCTGGAACTTGAAATCACCCTGATTCTCGATGTCGTAAATCAACTTAGCCTCGACCGTTTGCAAAACTGCGATTCAAAAATGGACGCCGGTCCAAGTAGCAAAGAGGAGGTGCCCGGGGAAGCACGCTAGGGCCATGCTCGCTGGTGTGTCTCAATTAGCTATACAGTTAAACCTGGATATAACGAACCTCCATATAACGAATTCCTCGATATAACGAAGTTTTTCTATTCCCCGCCATTACTCCATAGAAACACATGTATTTGCGACCTCTATGTAACAAAGTGGCAGCGGGAAACACCCTTGATATAACGAATTTTCGCCACCGACAACCTAAAAATTTTGCCCCGGATTTTGCCATTTTGGCACGAGCATGCATCTTCCGCAGTTGCCTCGCCGCCGACGAAGCGCGATCGGCGGCTTCGCGCACGGCGCACTCGAAGCCCCGGTGACTGCGAGGCGCGCAGGCTGGCCGCCGCCGCTCGAGCCGGCGTTGCCGCCGTTCTTGCCGCCGCGGGCGAATGCGCGCATGTGCCCTCCCCCTCCCTTCAAACCAAAAAAAGAAAAACGACTAGCGTTGGCAGCGCCACTCTTCGATTGCTGCAGAAGTCTCTGAACTGCATAAAAAACTCTTGCTTCGTGTCGGTACGCTTGAAGTTCGCGTCGCATATGTGAGGCCACAGAGCATATGGAGAGCGCTTTTCCGAACTGTCTTCGTTTTCGACGCCGTGCACGCGTGCATGGTTTCACTGCACGGCGCGCGCATGGAGTGGCTCCCCGACGACGTTCAGCTTTGCGCTTTTTTTTTTTTTTTAAGCGGACAACCGTGTTGTCACTACCGAGGTTTCAGATTAGGCGCTGGTGTAAACTGTCCGAGAACGCGGTGACGACGGATCTTCGGAGGTCGACTTGTCGCGCGCTTGCAGTCATGCGCCGCGCCGCGAGTTCGCTAGACTGCAAAGCGCGCGACGAGTCGACCTCCGAACCTAATCGGCACTCGCGATTAACCGATTAAGCCCGGCAACAAGATGGTGCGTTGAATACAATGCAATGAATGCGAAAGCAACAAATTGTAATGTTATACGAAGTAAGGCTGGCAACCTACTCTTTTGGATCCGATATCGCGTAACCCTACAAAACGCTGGTGTAAGAAAATGCGGCCGCTCCAGGCAGAAGTGCTCTTTTCACAGTCTCTTCGCGTTGAGAGTGCAGCACGTGGAAAGGTTACGGGCCGAGCGCTGATGCTTGCCGAGATAGCGTGCGCGCCTGCGATCGTTAAAATCAAAGTTCACTGTTGCTGCTCGAGTGATCCCCCCGACCCCTCCGCGTCTTTTCATGGTCGTTCAAGACGGGCGGGGTGTTTCCTCTTTGCTTGAGCATTCAACGGCAGGTCTAATACGCGGGGGGATCTTATCGCATGCGGCCTCGGGCGATAGAGATAGGCCGGCTCGTTTGATCTCTGCTTCAGCAGCACTCGTCGCCCCCCACTCACGCGCTTTTACTCATGCGGAAAAGTTACGATGCGCGGGGGCTTGATATCAATTTGGACTTTATACGGAACATAGCGGCGACGGCAAAAACCCGTCGACAGTGTCTATATAATTGCTATCGCAATAACAACGCAGTTTTTTACTGCTAAATAAGTGTTTTGGGTGAGCTCTGCCTTCAGTTCCCCTTTTGTTTAATTTGTGCGTTTCCTTTTCGAATTTTCGTGCTGAAACTGGATATAACAAAAACCTGTTTGTAACAAATTTTTTCGGGAATTTGTCAATTTCGTTATATCGAGGTTTAACTGTATTAGAGAATTTTAGCGTGCACAGCATTCCAGTATACGCAAAGAGGTTTATGGAATATCGGTATAGCAAATGCACACCAGCGGTAAAATTAAAATACGCTAGGATTCTACAATAACAATTCTGTGCCTTCCAGGTTCTTCTATGCACCGCCAGATGGCCCCACCTATCCGGCCTCTCCCGGTTACGGCTGCAGTGAGTAACCCAGTATTACACTAGGAACTAAAATTCACTATAAGCGCTACCAGTGTGTTAATTGCTAGCGACGATACTTATCTACACACTACTCAACTTTGATAGCTTGTGGTCGTGTTGGCGTGTACCGAACGTGTAATGAAACGACACACTCTTCCCGCTTTTTCCACACTTCCAATACAGCTACAGCTCACAACAGTTTCCCGACATGCTGACTGACTAGTACACGTCAAATCATGCTCTTTCCTTCGCCCCTCTTTTCTTGGTGGTTTGTGTCTTGTAATTTCATGAAATCCTTGAAAGCAGCGCGATGAAGATCAGGCATGAAGAGGGAGAGCGTTTCCAGGCGTCGACGCCACAATAAGAACACTGATCGTCGACGCCATCGCTACTAGTGCATCGTCTCTCAGGATGGTGTGCGCCACACCGAACACTTCGCAGTTGTATCAATGTCACAGCGAAAGCCCCTTTGAGTTTTTGTACGCTCTTTGCCCTCGAAATAAAATAACTTGGCGACAGATGCCATTTAAATATGGTCAAAAATACTTATGCATACCTATGCATACCGAGCAATCTCGAGCTTGAAATTTGACTTCAGTGCCCCTTTAACCCTTTGATGGTTTTCGCCGTACATGTACGGCAGCACCTAACAGTGCCCAAATGGTTTTCACCGTACATGTACGGCACGGCCTTTATGTTTAAAATGCGCGCCTGTTTCGATCATTTCTCTCTCTTGGCGTGTGCTGCCACACTTCAGGAACACGTGGAATTTTTTTCATGCGCCGATGTTTCTCCGATGTATTTTTGTTTCGCTTCGCAAAGCGGCGCTCCGGCAACCGCTTGCGCACCCGAGCGCGTTCGTGGTCCGGCTGGTTTAAAACGCGCGCCTTTTTCTATCATTTTTCTTGCTTGGAATGTGCTGCCATGCTTCGAAAAACTGTGAAATTTTTTTGACGTGCCGGTGTCGCTCCGTTGTTGCTTTTTTTTAAGCTTCGCAAAACGGCACCGGCTATCGCGTGCGCATCTGGGTGCGCCCGCGTTGCGGCGCTGGTTTAAAACGCGCGCCTTTTTCGGTCACTTCTCTTGCTTGACATGTGCTGCCACGCTTCGGAACACGTGGAATTTTTTTCACGCGCCGATGTCTTTCTGTTGCTTTTTTTGCTTTCCAAGGCGGCGCGGCGCTTTCGCTTGCGCGCATGTGATGCGGCTGGTTTCGGTTTCGTCCTTTGTTGGTTATCGCTTCTCGCGCCCGCAAAGCTGATGGCTGTTTGGTTTCTAATCTCTCAAGGGGTGAGCGCTTGTGACTCTCTCGTTTATGGCTCCTCGGGCGCGATTACATCTGTTTCGGGAGGAGCTTAATTACACAAACCTTGCCGCCATGGTTGAGTTTCCTGTTTCGGGAACTCGGAAAAACTAACTCCGTCTCGTTGGCAATAAGACGAAGGATTATTATAGCTTTTTCACTCGTTTTGTTTTCCGGACGGGCGCACAACCCTACACTTTTCTTCCGTGCGCTCAGTCACGCTATTCGCCTAGGCTACGGAAGTGCTCGCCGGTTGCTCTGGTGCTATAGGGAGTCGAGCGGCGATTCTTCCGATGTGGACTATTCCCCAATAGCCGAATCTAATTCATTGGATGTCATTTCGTCAGGCGAGGATTTATTTACGAGTTCAGGCTCGGACGATAATGAAGGAGCGACATCTTGAAAGCGTGCGCGGTGAGACGATCCGGATCAGATCAAAGGTGACTTTTCCCCTAGTGTTTAGTGTTAGAGGAAAAGCATTTTTTACCGGAAAAGTACTCTGGTGCGCTTATTTTTGTATGTCTGTGAGCTATGTTTATTATAATGCATAATTTTTATTTATAAGAAATCGTAAAAGTGTTTTTGTTTAGGATTTTGCTTGATGTTACTATGAATAAACCATGTGTATTTAACAACACAAAATGATTTTTTTTGTCACTTTATGGTCACGAAAAAAATTTTTGGACAATTTTTTTCTTAAATAGAATGGTCTGAAGAATTTATTTCAGCAATAAAAAAAATTACACATTTTTTGGCACGCATTTCGCGAAAAAATTCGACCCTGAAAGGGTTAAAGATCCATTCAGTGACACGGTAAGTATTTGAAGTCCCATTTTCTGACATATGGGTTGCTTTATTGCCTTGAATTCAATACTTTATTTAGAGACTACTTTTCAGCATTCCTGCAACTAACCGGCGTAAAAAAAACCTTCGAAAACAATGTGCTCTGCTGAGAGTTGTTTTAAACAGTTTTTTAAAATTAGTTTCCTGCTGCATATCACTGGCTCAAACAATATTCTTAATGCCTGGCCATCCCTCAACTCCTAATTACGGTGTAAAAACACTGTGGCATGATAGATAGCATACCTGACCTACGCAGTGCGCGGACCTTACTGCAGTTGTGTTCCTGTAAGGCAGACATTCTCAAATGGGGTTCGCGGAGACCCATCTAAATAAAAGCCACACGCACTGCATGCTGCGTTGTGACCCCCCCCCCTCCCCCTTCTTTCTCACTGCAAGGGGTCCCTCATTTATTCCACCGGTCCACAAGGGTGCCCGAAAATTCATAACTGAGAAACACTGCTGTAAGGTAAAGGGCAACACTTACGTGTGTCCACATTGTCCAGCGCATTGGCCACCCCGTCCAGGGCCTCGAAGAAGTCGTCCGTGTAAATGTTCTCGGTGTCCACCCCGACCCTGTTCTCGTGTGCGACAATCTTGACGTCGGGGTTCATCTTCTTCACAGCACCTGCAGCTGTGCCCGCCTTCATACGCTGTGCAAACCGAAAAAAAAAAAAAAAAGGAGAAAGAAATGAAAAAGCGCTGTGAGGAAGCGTGGAGGAGCAACAAGGACATCTGCATGTAAAATTGTACGAGAAAGTCTCAAAGGAATTCCACCCTGTAATGCAGCTGTGAAATACTCGCAAGTAAGCTAAGGCTGCAATGTCAAACACGCCTTTTATACACTGTTTGTGGTACGCCTACCCGATGAGCACTACTCATACAGGCACTCGGGGCTTGATGTTTAATTATTGAGATACAGTGGGATAATGCATGACGACTATGGAATAAATTTGTATTCTTTGCTGAAGCTGTTGTACACCAACTCACTCTTGAATTGACTGGGTCGACCACATCTAAGGTGAACACCTCATCAGTATTCAAGCCGGTCAAACATCTAATAATGGTGTCCATAAACATAATACTCATCCAAATTATGCATCAAAATTCAGCTTCTATGAGGTCTTGAATACTAATTAGGTGTTCACCTTAAAAGTGGGTGACCCTGCACATGCCCGACCTAAAGAACCTGCATCGGAAATTGCGCACCATATGTGCAAAGGGTGCAGTTATGTTCCAGAGTCATTTGAGAAAATTGCAGACACGAACAAATCTGCAAATTTCATGTGAACGCGCAATGCAAAGGGTTTATTTACCCACCTACTTTAGAGGCACATGCCCCGCGAAAAAAAGGGGGGCAAGGTCTCTCAGAATCAGTGGGCCGACGTTAGGGAAAGACATCCAATTTTCGGAGCTGACCTTACTTTACTGTACAAATCTTCCATATAGAGAGACTGCTCTGAGCAGTCTCTCTGCATTGACATCAGCATAACGTCAGGAACCAAAACATACAAAATGGCTGCTTGTGCGTCACCGACGAAGCCACGGAGCAAAGCAGCCGTGGAAATGTCACGATATCTTGTGCAAGTAGAGACGAGAAGCTCATACCGTGCCATGACGTCAAAGTACAGTAAAGAACTGAAGCTACCTTTTGAACACATATAGTAATTAATTTTTCAGGGTGCACTCATGCTTACAAGTACGTTTTCTAGGCTCTTGAGGACGGCCTCTCATTTGACAATAAGAAAAGAAAAAGCTTATTCTGGGAGACTCTTAGTAACACAAAAACACAAATGTTCAGCTAGAAGCAACAAAGGCAGCAGATATTTCCAGGCATGGACAAACAAAAAGTTTGAATTAAGTGGCTTTAAAACAAACAAATTGAAAATATCGGGTACCAACCTAAAATTTCAGATTTGTTTGACAGTCTACTGTATTGGGAATATACTGCAGTAAAGGGGCCGATAATGGATTACAATAAAGTAGGGGTGTGCAAATATCAAAATTTTTGAATACGAATCGAATACATAGCTTTGAATACGAATCGAATACCAAATAATCAAGAGATGCGATTTTTTTCACCCGTAATCTTTTACTTTACCATATACAGTCAAATCTCGTTATAGCGAACCTCAGATTAACGATTTTTTTCAGATTAACGAATTTTTCGAAAATCCCCCTCCAAATGCCTATTTGTTTAATGTAAAAATGTTTCATTACTACGAATTTCAGAATACCGAATGTTTCAGAATAACGTATCGAATTTTATCGCCCTTGTATATCCATAACACTTCAAAATAACGAATAGCAATTTCAAAAAGTTACGCGCGGCTGTAGAAACAATGCCCAGCTCAGTACCTGCGGCTATCATCATCAGAACGCCCACGTATTGCTCTTCGCGCCTGCCCTAGGCAAATGTGCGGTAGCCCTATCGCCATCACCATCGCCTGCACTTATTTTTCGCGTCAGGTTTCGGCGTTTCGCCGCGTGCCTTTGTTTCATCGGGCAGCTTTACCTGTGCGCTTGTTACACGGCTGTTTTCTCGCCTTCGGATTGGTGGCTGTACGTTCACGATGAGCATCGGAAGCAGCGCGAAAGGAATGCGGCGACAGTGAAAAGTGCGACGCGAGTGACCTATGGGATGAAGTCGCCGATGATTCACCCGTGCATGCTTCACAAACGTTTGAACACTACGCACAGTGCGACGACGAAGTATGCACGTTGGCTTAGCTGGCGACCGATAAGATCCATGTCATTTGTCGTCATAAGGGAACGGCGACGAGAGCGAAGACGACGTTTACACAGCGCGCGCGAACCAGCGGGAACATTCGGTATCTAACGCCGATGGTTCGAAGTGCGTAAGAAGGATGCGCACGCCTAAGAGTTCGTCTCGCAGCAGTCGAGCTGCACCCATCAGGCTAAGATCGCGCTGTTCCTCGAATAAATGTGCACTGGTTCCGTAATATTTCATGTGTTTGTTTTTTCGCGCTTAGTAGAGTACAACGCGATCGTGGATGCACAGGTAGGCGATTGACGTTGTTGCGTTTACGACTTTTGCGTAAATTTTTAATACTTTCACTACAACGACTTTTCAAAATAACGAATGATTTTTAGCGGTCCCTTGAGATTCGTTGTATCGAGATTTCACTGTATTTATGTTGAAAACATTACATTTGTCAGCTATTTTAGTCTGTTATTGAATTTGTTAGCTATTTTAGCCTGTTATTGCACAAAAAAATGTCACCATATGTACTTGCCAGGAAGCATATGACTAATAGTTGAGCTTGTGACTGTGATATCTTGGGTTGAATTCACATGTGGTAGCACTTTATTACAAAAAAAAAGAAAAAAAAGAAGCTTTTGTACCTGCCATGATAACCAACGAGTACGAGGCCGCTGGTTTGATACCTGCCATGGCAGCCGTATTCTGATTAGATGAAATGTAACAGTCAACGCCCATGTACTTAAATCTAAGCGATTATTACAGCGCCCTAGGTGGTCACAATTCATCCGGGTTCCCACACTACCAGTTTTAGCTCGCACGACCCCCGATTTTATCGCTTTCTTTTTAGTTTTTTCCCCCTGTTCTCGCGGGTCGAGCCACGAAGGCCACTAAGGTGTACTTGGGGCGTCTTTCAAATACACAGCAATAATCGTTATCTGACTTGCTTTCGTTCCCTTTCCCGAAAACTGCGCGCTCGCCATTTGCCGATCGAGAGTGCTCTGTCACGGTGATGACCACACGATCGTGACCAAGAAGTACCGGGCGCGCGATGATAACGCGAGGAAAGCACGCGAGATAGATGATTACTGATGTGTAACAGAAAGACGCCTCAAATTCGCCTTTGTTAACGGAGCCCCAACACGCGGCGGCGAGGGCACTATTTCGAATATTCGCACACCCCTACAATAAAGCTATGGGTACAATGAATTTATTTTGGCATCCCTCCTTTGACTCAGTTATTGAGTGGTTATGCATGCTTTGTGTTACCGAGGATTACCTGAAACACTACCACAAGCCTGAAGGAAGCACCGAATGACCCGTTTCTCGCCTTTGGTTTGATAAAGCCTAAAACAAGCCAATACAGAAGAAGAGACGCGCAACGTGCACAGAAAGGATGCACTCACGCCGACGTCCCATGGCCGAAACAGGAACTGCCTGTTGAGGTTTGACCGCTCAATGACGTCCATGTCCGTGATGTAGATGCAACCGTCTTCGACTCCCAGGCCCATCATGGCGAAGTTCTTGAGGAGCTCGCAGCCAATGGCACCAGCACCCACCTGCATCGGTTGTGATTGGCTCAGTAGGAATAGAATTGGGTGAAAAAGGAATTCATGGAATGTACTAGTACAGTTTGAGGGCAGACTCCCTGTCACATTCCTGGCAGGGCACCCGTCCCAATATGGCACTTTCTTGTCCGTTTATTTTCAAAAGTTACATGCCAGTGACGTCTGGTGTGGTGAAAACAAGAGGTATCATTTCTCAAGAAAAAGTGGCGACAAAACGCCAGTCTCGTGACTAATGCCAATGCTGTGACTAAGTTCAACGACTGTGTAGGTCGAAAAAGAGCTAAACAAAATTAATAGTTGAGGGGATTTGATGTCAAACACCACGAAATGAGAAATGCTGCAGAAATATTGACCACCTGGGGTTCTTTAATGTGCACCTCAATCCAGGCTCACAGGCACCAAGCATTTTGCCTCCATGGAAATGTGGCTGTCACAGCCGGGCTTAGATTCACGACTTTCAGGTTGGCACTCGAGCCCCTAGACCACTGCCTCGGGTCAAAGTTGAACGAATTGCATAGAGAAATGGAGCTCTCACCAAGAAGTATTTCTGGGCTCCAAGCTTCTTCTGCACCTCAGCTCCGAGAACACAAGCCTGTGCACCGTAGCGACTGTTCGCCTGGAAGGAAATGTGCCAATTTGTCGAGAACACAGTCTTCCACATGGAAGTCTTTGAAAGGTGGTCGAATCAGAACTGAAGAGACCCACCAGTGAAGTGGCACTCTCTTCTGAAACTGTTCCAGACTGTGGCAGGCACTCCAGTGCATCAAAGTAGAACCACTGCTGGATCGGATTGAACTTGCCACTGCATGCCTGAGACAAACACACACAAAAAAGAAGTGTTAACCCTCTATTGCATGGCGTCCCATATTTGGCACATACCGATTAACATTTTTTATAGCGGACGCAAGATGACCAGTGGAGAATGTGACACAGTTAGAGTAATCCTTAGAGTTACGTGCACTAAATACAAAAAAAGCGCTGCCATCCCTAGATCAGTATGAAATCTAGGCATGAAATAGATTTCACGGTGCACGTGCAAACTCGGATCATGAACAACAGTGACTGCTATATTTTTCTTGCAACCATTTTCTCGTTGCAGAAGCAAGAAAAAATTATTTTGGCATATCTCGTGGCTTTGAAAATTCATGCTCATTAAGGCTCTTCTCAATTCCGTTTTCCACTACGGTATATAGTCGGAAATCGGTATGTGCCATATTTGGCACAGTATGCATGGGAGTGATGAAATGTGCAATATGATGTCATCTATGTTTTGTTGCACAGTGCAAATACAAACAAAAAGAAATCTTCTGAGATCATGCAGCACAGCTTGTTTTTGCCAGATTTCAGTTGTGGCGGTAGGTTTTGAGATGCTTCACGAAAATATCGAGTGTCAGCAGCAGTACCTGGCAATTTTTTGTTACATTATTGGCGTGGATGCACGAAAAAATTATGTGAAGTCTAACCTGTGCCCGGCGATATTTAGCTTTTACGATTTGTCGACAACTGACGCTCACAACCACAAGTCAGCGGTTGGAAATTCGGGCACGAAAGTACAGCAAGGCGGCACCATGCGAAGAACCAAACGCGTAAGCGGCCATCTTGCACGTAGATGTCGGCAGTCAGATGCACTAACCAAAATGTTCAATTATGCCTGAACACAGGAAGCAATTGCTTTGCTTTATTCCACAAATCAAGCTAAAAAGACCGCAATCAGTGAGATTTTGTTTTTCAGCCATGGCAGCAAGTTTGCTCGCCCACGTGCATAGTGTGCCATATTTGGCACAAACCTTTATCTTCATTATTACAGTCGCAATAAATCTGAAAATTTTTGTACATGTTATTCTTCATGTAGTTAATGATAAAAAATGATCAAATAATTTTTCAATTGATTTTTACATAATTCATGCAATAGAGGGTTAACTACTGTGAACATCAAGAAACAATTGGTCTCTGAGCGAACCCTTAAAAGAGAACAAAAGTAGGAGGTCAATGTTTTCAATTTCATGCCGAAACCCAATTGGAGCAATGCAACCAATTGGTCTTTTCTATATTTTGGCCACATTGGTGCAGTAAATGTTTTGCATTCGTTAATTGCCTGGCTTCCTCAAAACGCAACGCAATTAACCTTTACAAATAAAGAATTATGCAGGCACTAACAGATGCTGTCAAAACCAGATATTGAGGAGACTGTGTGGGAACCTCAAGGGAGCATTCCCACCGACATTTTCATTTTCCTGCTCACCAAGCGTCCTCTTACAGCGAAGGTGTTGCTTTAGGATACAGTGTAAAATTAATTCGCTATAGCTAGAGTAATCAATACTCGCTACGGTGTTCCTTTATGTATGGAGTGCAAAAGCATTTCTATGATGATGTTAGAGACTTCTCACCTTCATGATCTCCTGTGCAGCGATGCCTCCAATGACTGCCTGCATGGGGCAGAGTGAGCCACTAGAGATGTGGGCCAGAGTGGAGAGCAGCTTTTCATCGAGACTCTCCAGCGGTTTGGCCGACGAGGCATTCTTCTCTTTTGCTAGGGCCACCACTTCAGCTGCATCCTCCTGTGAGAATCAACCACCCAAGCGACCTTCACATCCAAGCACTGCCAATTTTGGCAACATTTTGGCAAACCATGCGAACCAGCAGTTAGGCTTGAAACATGTCAAATTAATGTGTTTACAACAGGGAAGAAGGGGGGGGAAACAGGCACAAGGATCTGCCAGACAGGGGGCTGAGTTTCGGTCAATAGGCATCACTTTCAGAGAAATGTCCCTTTTTAAAAGAGAGAATAGAAACAGGCCAATCAAATAATGAGATACCAGTAATGATCACAAACAACACTGTAGCCTAAACAAGAAACGGGCACAACTGTGGTTCAAAGCCTCATGAAATTGATTACAGAGCCTGAAACATTGCCTCAATAAAGGCAATACTTACCGTATTTACTCGCATAATAGGCGCACCCCCAGTTTGGTCGCGAGAAATCAGATTTTTTTTATTTCCGCGCATAATATGCGCACCCCAAACTTGGCACTGATCAGTAGTTCTGTACCGTATTTGCACGGTTGCAATTCAACGCCCTCTTACGTTAACTGGAGCGAAGAAAAAGAAAAGAAAAAAGACTGCGGCAGCGCTGCGCCAGCTGCGCGGGCTCGCCGAGTGAAGGGCGGTTGCGGGCGTCAGAGTAACCTTTGCACCGGCGTGGCTCCGGCCGCTTGCCGGCCGCGTGGAAAGCTTTGATGAAGCGCGAAAGCGACACACGGACACGAGAAGGCACATATGGACACCACGCCTTCTCGTGTCCGTGTGTCGTTTCGCGCTTCATCAAAGCTTTTCAAATGATTCACCAACAAGCCCACATTGCAACTCTCGTCCCTCCACGTGGAACGTGCGATTGCGTCCTTATCAGGTACGCTTTGAGTTTCTTGTTGGGAAAAGAGTCGTCGCGCGTTTGCTACCTCGTCTGCAAATTTAAAAGCTTTTCGGCTTTCCTACGTGAGCTTTCACCTTTGCTGTTACTACGCGGACTTGCACAAGCTCGACGGACTTTTGTCGCCGCTGATTTCCCGGACGCGAACCTTAACATCGTATCACACGTGCTGCTCTTGAATCACTGCATTTCGGCGCCCAATCTTCATGTCGTACAAACTTCCCGCGAACACATTCCGAACCGTACGCTAAGCCTAATCAGCGTTGGTTGCTTTTCGGTGGCGGTCGCGGGCGATCAAAGTTGCAGTTTTGTACGGAATCAACGTAACTCTTTTGTGGTGGCTCTACTTGAAGGAAAGGGGGGCATGGGTGGCGCTTGTAACACTCGAATGGTGGTTCGCGATTCGATGTCTTCGATATGGGGTGCAAGCCTGTGAAATCGAACGATCAGTACTGTTTAGAGCACAAAATTTCGGTCGTGATGAAACGTAATCGGTGAATTTCCGCGATGGCGTCTTTTTTTTTTCGTACGCTTTTTTTTTCCCCGCATTCATTTCGTTGGCAACACGAGTCTTTCGATGTTAATTTTTGGAAATCTGAATGCTTGTAAGCACACCGCATCGCATGTCTCGATTTTCAGACACGCGAGACTGCATGCTCAACCAGCTCAACATGTTTTGCGCTAGTGTAGCCTATGAAGAAGGTTGTTTCGGCTGTAGTGCGGATATTCGTCACTTCGGTGATTTACGTTATCAGCGGTCTATGCTGTAGTCGGAAATAAAATTTTCGGAAATTTTACTCCGCCAGGGTTCATGCCCCTTTACATGACAAAAATTCAAGGGTTTTCAAAGACTTTCAAGGCTATGTGAGTGAATTTTCAAGGACCACATTGTCTGTTAGAAACCCAATTAACACATGTTCAGCAGAGGATGGAGGCTTGAAATAACTAGAATTCATTGAAAAAGGGTAACGCCGCTGGAGTAAACGATCAAAAACATGGCTCAAAGGACATTTTCTTTCTAGACAACTTTCAATCAGTTTCTTAGAGCTGCATAGATAATAACTTTCAGTATCACACAAGATGCAAAAATTTATTGAGGTAGGAAAAACTGAGGAACAATTATTATGCAGTGCCTTGTTGCTTTTCCTGAATTTTCATATCAGTGTCCACTATAAGCTGCTGCTTGGTCTTGGCAGTCTTCCCAAGGTTGTTTGACTTGATGATGCACATCAGGTCGCTAGTTGCCTCTGCCTTTTCTGCATACGAGTCTGCTGTAGCTGTTAAATCTGGCTCGTAGTTTCTTTTTCTTTTTGTAAGCATTTCAACCTCCTCCTCAATGCAACATTTCTTTTTCTGTTTCTCATCCTCCTGTTCCTGCCTTTTCAGAGTTGCCAAAAATGCAAGGTGTTGGTTCCTTGCAGAAGCTACTGATGTTTTCAATTCTTTTGTGATAGTCACATTACATATGCCATCTGCTAGATTTAAGGCATCACAAATAATGTGCTGTGAAATGTGTGACAATGTTTATTAAAAATAAAGAAAAGGAAATTCAAGGATTTTCAAGGATTTGCAAAAATTCAAGCACTTTCAAGGCCTTGAAAACGAACTTTTCAAATTCAAGGGTATTCAAGGATTTCAAGGACCCGCATGAACCCTGTCCACGTAATAGGCGCACCCCGAACTTGGAGCCGGATTTTCTGGAAAAAAAGTGCGCCTATTATGCGAGTAAATACGGTATATCAAAGGAAAAAAAATGCTGATTGGTGAGGAAAGCACTAAAGACACGGCTGTCAAAGCCCTTCAGCTTGCCAAAAAAGTTGCACTAAACTCTGCAAGTGATCTGCAATTATTTCTGATGCAGTACAAACACAGTCGCACATCTAGAAGATGTCTAGGAACTTGTCCCCATGACAAGTGGTCCCCTGTCCACTTTAATGCTTTCTTCTTCACACACTTGCAGCAGGAGGTAGAAACATTTTAGTAATGTGGGAGCACCGTTGTGGTTGCATAAGATTACAAAATGAGGGCTCCACTTCGAAAGCAAATTTCTGCTTTGTTAGAGTATGATGCTTTTAAACTAACAGGTACAAGAAACTGTACAAGTCGCAAGAACCACTATAGGCTAGAACACTCAAGCGGAGGCTGTGTTGAGAGACAAAGCAAGAATATAACTTTCGCAAAAATTTCGTGTCCTTTTAACTTTTAATGCAGGGCCCACAAGGCAAACAACCAAGCTTGCAATTATGCACAGCACTTAGTGTTCCAAAGCACGGGCTTGGGCAGATGCAGAGCAAACTACAGACATCTGCCAGCAAATTGCGATGGAGTGGCATATGCTCTTCCCACCATTTCCAGTGCCAGTCCAACGAGAGAGGAAAAAGCACTTCTACTAAGTGGGTCTCCACTAAACACCTGAGCCAGATTAACTCCTACCTATAGCCACAATGCTAAAGCTTGTTCGAACGAAAGAACTTCTCTGCAGTCAAGTAAGAACTCTGTGCAAACAGTGACAAGGAAAGTGCAAGTTTTCTCAACAAGTTATGATTAAGTTAGGTACAGAGCGTTTTGTCTTGTTTCATTAGGTGCAGCAGTTAAGGAAAACAGTGGTGCCACTCACGAACTGAGATTTGGAGCAATTTTTGGAGCAGGAAAATTTTAGTTTTGGAGCAGTTTTGGAGCACCTAATAATGAATTTCGGAGCACTTTGGAGCAACTGCACGCAAACTGCTAACGACTTTAAGAGATTTCGAACACTTAGATTGACAAACATCATTCCAAATAACACTGGCATGCTCTAAAACAATACTGCTATGCCTCTAAATACGAAAGGTGATAATTAAATATGTATATTTTTTTGTTGAAATTAGAACAACCCTGGTCACAAATGGCCTGAACTTTTATTTCAAAAAATACAGTTTAGGAGCTGCTGAGGCCATGGCCTCTCACATCTTTTGAATTTTTAAGTTCACAGCTGCTAGCTTCGCCATATTTTCAGACAAGCTATACCTCGCGACAACTATCTGTGGCAGCACAGCCAAAGCTACGTGGGCGGAGCTTCTGCACATGTGTTACTATGCCAAGTAGTCCATTTGCGGGCGATTTCGGTTTCGCAAGCGCATCCAACATGTACGTTTTTGCACGAACATCCAAGGTTTATGAAGTTATTTTTTTAAATAGTGCATTAAAAGATAGATTATATGTAGCTGTAGTCGAAAGCTATGACAAGCCTTGAGATACTTATGAACGCAGCAATGAAGGAAAAATACATGAAATCATTGCTGTGTTCTGCGAATTCCAGCATAACACTAACCTACCAGCGGTTCAAGCCCGCGGTAAAAGTGAGCACGATACAGTAATGCTTGCATTTGGTTTTTTTTTTTCGCACCAATAAAATATTCTTTACTGCTAAGGATCACAGGAAGCAGCTTTATTGAAGCAGTCAGATTTATTTAAAAAACAAAAAGGCGAGGGGGGGGGGGGGGCTGATCAGGAACTGTGTGATAGGAAATTCAACGCAATGGCAAGAAACCATGTGCTAAATTTCGGTGAATACATGGTTGGTATCGTCGTTTTCCTTCTTTTGGAGACGCAAGAACTTTCTGGAGACGCTCAAGTTATTTTCTTTGTAGACGCGAAGGCATTGATTGGTCGCAGATATCTTGGCCACGACCGGTGACAGGCGGGCGTCTCACGTTCGTAAATCCACGGACGCGTGGTAAATCCAACCGGGTGAAACGCATTCCTTACTCGGTCAAGAACGCTGTTTTGGCAGTTAGCCGCAAAATAGACATGAACGCGCCTGTTGCCCAGGCGAAGCTTTGCACTGGTTATTTTATCCTCGAAAATCCCTGTCGTCGCAAAGCGCCAAGAACCGCTCCCGCCGCAGACGCCGACGGGTACGGTGTTACAGCACGCGATCTTTAGCGTGATTGTATCAGCAATATCAGGCAACCTAAATGCCGACCACGTATGGAACGCAATTTATGAAAAGGGTCATTGTTTTTACGTACAGTCTCCAGTCACACTTTTGCTTTCAAACAGTGGGTCTTGCTGAAGACTGACAGTCGCCGGTAATACTTTCATGGTGGCTATCGCGATGAGAGACCCACTTGCGCTGACGGTATCACTCGCACACAACTTCTTTCTCCGTGATAGCATATGCGGGAAACAAAACATTTGATGACGCACAGCTGTCTTCTTTTCTTTCTGCTCGATGAGTACAGATCACCTAACGAACACGCACTAATCCTCGCTCACAAGCCACGACGTGAACTTGCTGTAACCGAACGACGCCATCGTTGTTTACCGCGGTAGGAAAAAGGTGAAATAACACCAGAAAACCAGAAAACTAGAAACAGCAAAAAACGAAACTCCCGCAAGGAATGAGCTTTTTTCTTGATAACAATGCGAACGATCTTGAAAATAATAACTGCATCTTTTGTTTTTATGTTTTCTTTTATGCTACGTAGTATATAAAAGTTAGATTACGCGGACTACATGCCGAAGCGTAGTAAAAAAGTGCGTGATTCGGCTTCGTAGCTTTGGCTGTGCTGCCACAGAAGGTTATCGCGAGCGAGGTGTAGAATTGGCTTTTGGCGAGTGGGACCTGGCCAGACTCAATGTTGCTGATGTTTTTCTGAGCCAGGCCAGCCTTAAGGCCGCCACAACTCACGGTGCTAAGAACTCATGGGTGCGCACGACGGACCGCCAGCACGCTACGGAAAGCAGGCACATGGGCCGCGCGGTTTGAAAACGTCTCGAGAAGCAAATTCAAATTTCGATTACGGCGATTACAATTTATTAAGCCGCTTCGTCAAACAAGTCATACCGTTTGCAGGCCACTACTGCAGCTTGCATTACGCGCTGTCACTAATTTCGGCAATGACCTCCGAGATCGGGCCGCCCGAGCCGTCTCAGAGGCAACGTTTGGCGTATTTTGGCGCATTGAGGCGCAAAATTGTGCGTTTTTTATCAGGATGGCGCAGCAAATCTCGTTTGGCACAGTTTGACGCATTTGGCGCAAGAGTGGGACCACTGGGAAAATGTGCTTTTTGTTGAACAGAGACTGTAAAACTACCTCTAGGAGTTCTGCATGCAATCTTGTCTCCATTGTCTTCCTTACACTGTGACCCAAAGCTACCACACCACAGCAAGTGCAGCAAAGGCTACAGCCCGCAAGTCAAACCTGGCCATTCTAACGGTTCAAAAAGAACAATCGCAGGCTTGCTGCGAGAAACAAGCATAGTACAAGAGGACATTTTGCAGACACTGAGGTCCCGCCAATTTTGAAGACTTCGTACCTTGTTCCAAGGTCGCGGTAACCGGGAGTGCTTTGCCTCGAAGGCGTGAAGTACTTGAAAGCCCAAGTGCAACTGATCCTGGCGGTCCATCTTTGCAAAGTCCGAGATGACGTATTCTGGTTCTGCTAGGGCGTCCTTTAGCGACTTCTGCAAGAGTACCATGAAGCCGAGGCGAACTATGTGAACTATGCAGCAGTACAAACAGCACATAAACAATGCACTAACAGCGCTGCAGACGAGAGTACTCAATAGAAAAGCCTATTTAGACCAATTAACTTTATTATCTAGTATGTGGAAACTTTGATAGCTGTACTCATTTTCTGTAAAATGTGCATGCTGGTCATGTCAAATGTACATATAAAAGGCAGTCAAGCCACATAAAGAGAAAGCTTTTATCAACAAGCAACCACGGCACTCTAGGCCTCAATTTACCAAAAATTAGCGCTCGCCAAAGCTCCCGCGAACGTATAAACATGAACGCAACTGGAGAATCAAATTCCCACCCGTGCTGACACACACAAACACACACACACACACACACACACACACGCACACACAAACAACAGGAGAGAAAAAGGCATTACTCACAAACTTGATGTCCTTAGGCATCTTGACTTGCGTTGCGATTCCACCCCTGAGGTAGTCTCCAAATTGTGTCGTGTCACCCACGCTAAATGTGTAGGGACCTTGTGGGAGAGAAGAAAGCATACATAGCTAAAGTGATTCCCCAAGCAAAACAGCACAAGTACAACAGTTAACCCCGAAGGGGGGTTTTGCAGCAAGCACGAAAACTGAGCTCACCGAGCACCTTGACTTTCATGGGTGGGCAGTTGTTGATCTCGGTCATGCCACTGACTTCCGTGAAAGTCACGTAGTCCCCATCCTCAAGTCCGTGCCGTGTTTCATCCAGGCACGTCACGACCGCTTCCTTGTCCTAGGGCACACAAGCCATAGCGAACCATTTCCATATGCACAGGCAAGCAATTGTCTTTCTTTCACACTGTTAATGCAACGTTCTGTTTCAAGGAGTACAGACATGTTCGCACTTTACGTACTCCTCGCAGGCAACAAGGATGACACTTGGCAAAAGCAAAGGTTGAACAAAATCTACTATACTTACTCCCACAATGACCCCTCCCCCTATTTTGTCAACAAAATTTGATTTTACCCCACATGATGATCACATCCAAGTCAGCTTTAATTTCTACAGAGAGGAAAAAAGCTATTGGTGTGCAAGTATATATGGTATAAGGAAGAAGTAAGGTTACACTGTTTTGAAAATGTGGCATTTAGAAACCGTACTTCAAACAATTTTTACACAGAATATGCAGCAACTGCCTCCATTGTTTCAACGGGCAGAGGCCGCACGTACTATGGAGGTTGTGAATTTTGCTGACACAAATCACAAGCTGTCCACGGTTAAGTTTTCATTTTCCTGTTTTGCTGATTCAGTGGAAGAAATAAAAGTCAATCAGAATTTTGTCTTCAAGATGTGACTGCTCAACACTAGTGTTCCAAAGCACGGGCTAGCGCAGATACCAAAAGAGCACTGGTATCTGCTTGCAAAATGCGATGGAATGTTATTTTCTTTCCCACTCTTTCCACAGCGCAAGTCCATTGTACAAGGAAAAGCACCTCTACTGAAGTGGGTTGTTCACTACTGCGGCAGATGCCAAAGCCGGATAACTAACACGAAGGCTTATTCTATCTACTTCATTTCAATAAGACTCCCAAACTATTTTCCTCTAAGCAAATCACACTACACTCTTGGTGTATCGCCAGTTACTATTCACCACCAACCACCACCATTAGCTGCTTTCATGGCAGTAGACGAGTTGCGCTTGTGCCATGTAGTACCAAATCAAGGAAGGCCTTCAGGGTGAGCCTAAAGCAAGCATTCGACTTTTTAAATTTTTTTTAGGACCAAGCACAAAACACACACCTTGCTGATGGAAGCAACCATGACTGACACTGGCTGCTCTCCATTGGTGTCAACCACACGGAACGTCTCGCCAAAGTCGCAGAAGATCTGCCTGCAAGGCAACGGCAGGGAAACGAAAATGGGAAAAATTGTCACATTTCACTTCAAGTTATCGCAATTTTTTTTTTGCAGAGAAAAACAACAAGGGGTTAAGTGACATACCCAAAGAGACCTCTGGTGTTGGCCACGATGAGGGCAATGTTGTGAGCATGAGTGAAAGACGAGATGGACAGCTGCTCCGCCAGCGGAGTATCCGTCAATACCACCACCTGTCAAGAGAGACACGCTGTTCTTTTGCTTCCCGACAGAGCATTTACATGCAATGTAAAAAGACTATGAAGCAAGACGCAACCCAACATCTTTCTGCTAAGGTAAGAAGTGAAATGAATCCAAAACCCTCCTCGTCCGTAGACGAGCTTGGCACATCCACACATTTCGCATGCCTACAAACTGTAGACCAGCCTAATGGCAAAATCCTCCAACTTTTTTAAAAACTCAAGATGGTATCAGCAAGTCCGTGTACATAGTTCCACGTTTCATGCACAGATGGTGCTACGAAGTCATAATACTGGTTTTCAGTACACTGTCACGAATAAAACAGACTGCAAGCTATGTAAGAAAGACAACTTTTGCCCATCCTTGACCAATGCTCTTCTCCGAGTTCAATAAAAAAATACTGAAGTGCATCAAATGTTCTGAAGTGTGTTTCTTTTGTTTGTTTTATTATGCCGATTCTACAGAGCACTAAACACATACTGATGATTCAGGAATGCTTTCTTTTCAATAACACAAAATTTGGGAAGTGTAAAGTCACCCCCTGCAAACCCCACTAATATTCATTGTTAGGCGAGCTTTTTTATCCATCCCACTGTATTAATCATTCCACTGCAACGATAAACACCCAAAATTGACTTTCAATATGCATATCCATCTCCAGGAACAGGGTAGCGGCATGGAAACATGCGACTTGTGTTAAGCAATCGAACACTATCTGAAACTGCATTGAAAGGACTTTTAGCACTCTTTACATACAACATCCACTTCTGTTTAATGAGTGTTGGTGCATGTTGACAACCTGTGAGCTTTCATTATACTAAAGAATGAAAAAAAGCGATTTAGTATAGCAGTGCTAGCTTAGCTCACAGAAAAAGCCTCATGATCATGCATACAAAATCTGCCTTTGGTGCCAAGCAGGGAAGGCACACTCACACTGAACCGTTTCAGAAAGTCCTCGGTGAGGGGCTGCGTGTGGGCTGCCACTGTGACGTACGTGTTCAGCTCCGTCAGGGCTTGGAGGCACGCCTCGGCACGGTTTTTACCAAGGGCACTCTCGTTCAGGTAAAACTGAAAATGCCAAGCATCAAAGTGAGCACGCAAACTGTGTGGAGACAGAAAGCGAAGCAGGCCCGTAGCTAGGAATTTTTTTCGGAGGGGTGGGGGGGTGGGGGGGGGGGGCACTTGTTCAAAACATTAAAAAAACACCCATTTATAATTTTTCCTTGGTAGAACACGGCCTTCCATCAAAATTTCAGGGGGGGGGGGGGGGGGAGCTAGCCCCCCCCCCTCCCCCTGGCTACGGGCCTGAAGCGAAGCATGCATTATCAGGTACGAATTTCAAGGTTTAAATTGAGCTCCCTGCTACTTGCAAACAACAGTGTAATGTACCTTTCCAATTTTTAAGAATCTGTTGCAGCAAAACTGAGGTGGCCAACTCTCGGTGCGGACTGTCATCATCATCATATTTTTGCCCACTTTGGATTGAAGACCTCTCTCAATTATCTACCACCTATTCCGTACTGCCCGAGCCGATTTCCTTTTATGCCTACAAACTTTTAAATTTCGTTGGTCTAACTAACCGTCTGTCTTTGGCTGCCCTTCCCGTATTCTGGTATCAATTCCACCGCTCTAAGTGACCACTGGCTCTCTGTCCTTCTCATGACATTACCTGCCCAGGTCTATTTTTTTTCCCCCCTCTGAATATCTATGAGGGTATGGGCTACCCTGTTCATTCTCTGATCCACTCAGCCTTCTTCCCATCTCTTAGTGTCATGCTTAATTCTCAGTAACAGTGCCTTATACTCAATACACCACAATTTTTCATAGCCAGCTGTGTAGTCCTTAACTTTGAGTTTTTGTTGTTCTCCAGCTTCACACCCCCCCTCCCCCCCAAGTTTAAAAGTGGCAAAATGCAATGGGTGTACACATTCTGATTTTACGACAGTGATCAGTTTCCCCTCCAAAGAATCTGTGTACTGTCTTTCTCCCAGATTGACCCACTTGTTTCTTACATTGTCCCACACATGGACCCAAGAACATGCGCTTTTCCCAGGAAACTGCACCAATGAAAACTTGTAGTTGCAATAAATTGTTAAAGCCATGACAAGCAAACTAAAAAGTTCCGTCCATTTAGACTCATTTCAATCACACCCGTGCACAGTCTGAAAACGGCATAACTACATTTTGCCCCCCATGGAGACATGGGCAATCTTCGGCAACAACAAAGGGGGTGTTGCAAGCATGCAAACTTGACATCACCCAAGCGAGCTGTTCTACTTTGCGCATAAATGAAGCTGCAACAACACTGGGCTTAGCTTAAGATTGGTTAAAAAGAAATTCACAGCTCGATGCTAACAACAGTGCCCCCCCCAGGGGGTGATAGACAAAAGCGGCCGCATAAAAAAAAAAGAAAAAAAAAAAAAAAAAAGAAAGCAACAGACCTGTGAGGAGAGGTCGGCGGTGGTGCACACACCCTGGTCATGGATGGTGACCGACTTCACACCGCTCAAGATGATGTTCTTGGCAATCTCCACTCCCAGGCCTCGCATGCCCGATATGAGCACGTCCGACCGGGCCATTCGGAGCATGGCATCATGTCCGAGGACGTACCTGCAAGATGCAAAGCCCCGGCTTTGTTACGTTTTCGCCCCAAAAATGCAGTCTAACTTTGGTTACCGCTTACAAAAGCCATGATATTGTAGTGACACAACATAAAGCTTTTAAGAGTATGAAAAGCAGTTTAGCTCTGCACCGTGAGAGTACCATGAACCAATCCAGGACTTTAATTATTTCACCTACGTACTTCAAGTATGAACGGCTAAACGTATTGCTGTAAAACACTGCAGCACTATGAGTGCTAATGAGACTGCCAAAGTAGGCCTGTTACTTGGCTTAACTGTCACATGGTACAAGTTTTTTCCCCCCACTTTTTTTGGACGGTATCGCTACTTGAGCAGAGCTTGTGCATCTTAGCAAGCGCAGCGGAACACCCACCCACCAACTAGCCCAAATTTCCGCGTTGAATACTTAAGGAGAGTCATGACGAAGTTGGTTTTTACACCCCAAAACCACTATGCGATTATGAGGGACACCGCAGTGGAGGGCTCTGGAAATTTAAACCCCTTGGGTCTTTCAAAGTGTACCTGAATCTAAGCACAGAGGCCTCTAGCATTTTCGCCTCCATCAAAATGCGACCGCCAAGACCAGGAATTGATTCCACGACCTATGGGCCACCAACCGAGCGCACCATAACCACCAGATCACAATGGCGGATGAATGTTGGCCTGTTTGCCATCGTAAATGACCTGCATCTTAATTTATAATACCCATTCAGAGACTTTTAGCAACACTGAAAACTTGACAGATGTTGCACTAGACTTTTATGCATGCATGACACTTACAGCTGTCTTGAGTAGAGACTCTCATCGATGTCAGCCGTGTTTTGGGCTGCGGAGCCATTTTGGGCCATTTCCCCCTGCATAGAAAACACTTGTAAGGGAAAAAGACCGCACACACACACACCAGCTACCGACAAATTGCTTAGCCTTGCCACGCAGTGCTGCGCAACACTCATCCAAATGCCTATGAAATGTGTTCTGAAGTCGCACTAGCAAAGTGGCGTAGTATCATTTACTCAGCTTTTCTGCCTCGCAAAATTTGGAGCCGCTCAGCAACACGTCCGGGCATATGCGAAATTTCTGGTATCATAAGTTTACCCGTGCCCCCTCTATGGCAACACGGTGCACTAATTTTGATGTCAAATGGCTACAGACGCAACATGCAAAAAGTACAGCTCACAAACACATTTACTTTTTTTTATGGGTCAAGAAATTCGAGAAATTCGAGTAAACGGGGAAAAAAAAAAAAAAAAGAACGAAAACTCGATAAGTGAAATAAGAGGCTAATTATTGCCCTCTAGGTAAATACAGATAAAGAATAGTTTGATGACAAGTTTTCTAACTACTGGCCGAAATCAAAATATCTAAAGGACATTAAGAAAATGATCTAGCAGCTTTATACAACGTCAGATATAGGGCGGCATAAATTGACAACGCCCCTCAGCTGCCGTATCTGACAACAAAGGGGGGGTTCTGTTTTAAACTATCGCTGTTTCGAGCAGTAAACCTTTGTGTGCAGACGTCAACATCAACGCGCGACAGCTCCAGAGACGATCGGATCAATTAGCGCCGACAACTGCTACAACTCGAATTCCATAGACGACACAACGATTGGGTTTGTCGGTTCAATCGCGGAGACTCGCGGGCCGGCGACAGATAAAACTGGCACAATGAGAGCGTCGGGTCAGCCACCCTCCGCAATGAGCGCTACATTTCGAAACCGGAGGCAATAAAAGAAGCTCACCAAAACGCAACGCGACCACCACCTACGCGCAAAAACAAGCCGAGCGTTGTCGTCTTCTCCGCAGATGAATGCCCAAAACTGGGAACCACCACCGATCAACAAAAGTTCGTCGACTCTCGAAAGCACCCAAGCATCGCCTAGTCACCGCTGGCTTCGGCCAGCGTCTACGAAACTGTAAAGCCGCCAGTCCGACAGCGCCAGTTGCGTACTAACAACCGAGCAGTCGCTAATCGCTTCTCGGCACTAACGTTCTGCTTCATTAGCGCCGGGAGGGCCCGCCGCGCGAGGTCTTTGCTTTCGCACTTTACATTCCTTTCTAGCAGGCCGCTATTTCGAAAACTCCCATCAGCTGATCGGCGCGCACGCGTACGAAACCGAGCGGCGCCCGAGCAACGGCTGTGTGCGTGACCTCGAAAAAGCCGGCGCTCGGACACGTCACTGCCGGCAACAGGCGCCGAAACAAAGGGGAGAAAGTTAAAGGGAAACGAAAAAAAAATTTTTTTCGAGACGCGCCGTTTCGAAAGTAGACCGCGAACCGGGCAAGTCCGCCACCGAAATGGGGGGGGGAAAAAAGAAAAAAAAAAAAGACGACGAATAGCCGCGCGTCTGTCGGCACGTAACGCCAACCGGACTTGCGTTTCACGGCTTTCTGCCACAACGGCGAGGCTTAGCGTTACGAGCACGGTCGCGAGCGCGCAACCCACCTGCCGAGACCGCGCACTCCGCTGCACGGTGCTGCGCTTCGACGACGGGCTCTGCTGCGTCGGCGATCGGCAGTGAAACCTGTGCGACGTGGTCGCCCTCACGGTTGTGACGACGCCGCCGTTAGACTCCGGCCGGCGGAACGCGGTCCCCATGGCGACGTCTAGATAAACATTTTTTTTCTCGTCTTACTTTTCTCCGTTCTAGCGATCGTGCAAACGTTTTCGGCCGGCACGCGATACTGCGCCTCTACACCCTTCTCTACGAAGTGAGCCCCGCCGCGTGCCCCAAGAATGCGATGTTAAAAATTCTGCCGGCACGAGCGCGTTAAGCACGTGCACGCGAGATGGTGAGGCGGTGATGTTGCGAGGCATCGCTGGGCTCTTGCTAACGGAAAATCAACCACAACGAAATACGCATCAACTTCGCAGCGGTTACTTGCCACGGCACTTGGAAACTAAATTGCCAAAGCGACTGAACCGCGTCCTCAAATTGTCAGCTGAAAGGATGTCTGAGAAAAAGAACTGCTGTTACGCCCTTGAAAGCGTGGAAGCCAATGGCTCCACATCCGATAAGGATCCTTACAGGCGAAAATTTCAAGATACAATTCCCCTCAGTCGCAACTTACTAAAACTCGTGCGCCACCTTCGAATATCACACAGCACTTAACATTTAACTTTACTTTTTCCCCTCTTGTGTTCCCTGAATACATATTGCAACCACACACGACTCCCGCAGAAATATCTTTACGAAATAAAAATAAGCTGCGACTGGTTGCAAACCAGCACGTCTAACGACGCTACACATTTTAGTATTGCAACCATATTTCTCATTTACGGTAATGTATACATCAAATTTCGCGGTATGAACCATTAAATATTTTAGATACTTGCAAACCGTGCTCCCTCTTCCAGTACCTCCATATAGTGCAAAAACGCTTAAGAGCACAGGAATAAACAGTCTGCAACAAAGTCAAACACTAACCTCCAGCAAGACGCAACGTAAACTGGCCATAACTACTAGCGCCAGAATGAATTGACATCTGGCGCAAAGCACTGCACACAACAGCTATCCCGTGGCCGGAATATCAAATGGTCCTCCATCCAGCCTCGCAGCGCTCTCGCAAAGGCATCTCGGTGCAAGATAAGGGTGCATCAGGGACAGACGGCGAAGTGAGCTTTACAGGAGAAATCGAAGGACTCCCGAGTACTGCGGTTGGAAGCTGTCAAAACGAAAACGCTTCAATTCAAGAGCACTCAGCGCTTCTATCTTTAGAAATGTTACCGCCAATTTACAGAAGCGAATACATGTCGGGATCCGAGCTACGTTATTACAATAGATTGTATTACATTACCTATTCCCCACAGCGACTCATTCATTTAGGGAAGGGGGGGTGTGGCCCACAAAAGCTACTTTCAGAATGGGGGAGGTTTACCCCGCCCCCCCTAAAGACAAAAAGTGAAAAGAAAGGTTTGCAGCTTCCTAAAATAATGGAGACTCGATAACTTCAACATAGCATCTACACATCGTAAGCACTCACTTTCAGCGTTTGCCCAGGGCTGCAGTAGAACCTGGGAATTAACTCATTCAAAGTAATAGGCCCGAACTACACTTCAAGACACAAACGCTATTTTACTCAAACGCAAGAGGGAAGACGGGCTTTTAATTTTTAGGGTCTTCGTGTAAAATGCAGACCTTCGCTTATTCGGCGTAAATAACTAACAAAATGCCGACCAAAGCCCAGTTCATGCAGACATCCAGACACTCCCCCTCGCTGACGGAGCTATTTCTGGAGCGGATCAAATGTACTACTACCCCGCTACAAACAGCAGACCGGCGTTTTGTAACCGCTGCCGGACCAACACGCTTTACGAACTGCAGTACAGAGTACCGCTACACATTGATTTAGCCATGACATTGCGAATTCGTGGTAGTTCATTTCGACGCTAATATTAAGACTGCATGAAAAACGAAGCTAGGAAACGTGAAGCGTGTTCTTCGGAAATGTTTTCGCAATCAGCGACTGACCAAGCGGTGCCAGACGCTACGTGGCGAGGATTTTCAGTAGCGGCGTTTGGAAATGATTTTTTTTTTTTTTTAAAGCTCCGCCGACGCGGGACAACAGCTTGGCTCGCAGTGTGAATGGCGCTCGCGCTGCACGAGCTCGATATATAAAACTACACATAAAAAAAAAATGCATGCGCGAGCTACGGGCTGGACAGTGCCACACGACAGATGCGAAGCTTTGCATGCCAGGGCCGAAAACAAGGGAAGAATTTGAGGCAACAAAACGACGCTAACTACCCAGAGCACAAAACGCCGGCTACTCAAGGCCGCTTATCCAGTGGAAAAAAAAAATAAGAACGCGTGCCCGGAAAACAAGTTCGACTTACCGTGGGAAATGCAAAGACTGAGTTTTAACACACAGAGCAAACAATTAGGTTGCGTAAAGCCCGGATACCCCGTATGGCAATCTCGAAACTTGAATGCACAGCGACGTTAGGCCTAACCGCGTGCGAAAGACGCATTCGTAGCGAGCCGAAAACGGTCGCAATGGGCGACAAATGCTACTCGCGGCAAAGATAGAGATACTTACAACTGCTTTTCCAGACGCGGCGTTGCCGGAACTATCCTCGGTCCTGCGTTTTTTTGCCGGAGGGCTCTTGGCGTTTTCAGAAACAGTGTCCTGTGCACAAGACATCTAAATCTTTAAGAGCACGGCACATGAATACAGCATAGGATCAGTTTTTTTTTTCCGTAGCTCGCACTGTATGCTCTCTCCTCGACAAGACGTGCGCGCTTTCGCTGCAACTATAACAGTCTTGCGACTGCTACAGCAGCAAAAGCAAGGCGCCGACGAGACAGGAGTGGCGGCTTCTCCGTGAAGATGGCCGACTCGCACACAATAGGAAGTAAAAAAAGGCGCGTTTCCGAAGTGATGAGCAACGTGCGAGAAGCACGTGACATTTGTACGTGAACTGAACAATATTGAGCTAACCGCTTACACTATTTTAGCATTCTCCTTTCGGCCGAACCCGAATACATCCAATTTAAGGCAATTAATGTTCTAAGCGGTGTCCTAACTCGACCTCCAAGAGGACAGTTAGCGCGTTAGTTTTAATTGCCCATCTCAGAGGCTATGCTTTTGTGTACTGCAAACACCAAAAACGTAAAAATATACGTCATGGCCGCCATGTTTTTTAAGATCGCAACGCATTTGTAAACTATATGTAAACTCGCTCAATTTGGGTCAGCTTCAACGCCAACGTCAGTCAATGTGCGTTGTGATCCGATCCAATCCAAGGAACGTAAACAAAAACTCGTGCTTTTCGCGAATGTGCTATGGTGCGTCCACCGTTTCCGATGGTTCGAATGCTGTCGCGTCCACATTAAATGGTTTAACTGATGAATCACTGACGCACGTTCGCCGAAAGTTGGAGCAACAATCTGTGCTCATGGAAAGTACGAGGAGAAATTTTCGCACTGTTTGTAGGACGCAACACGTCTACATGGACGTTTCACTGTAAGTTGATTCTCGATGCCTATTAAATACCTTACTTGTCGCAGTAGGCGGCGCCTCTGCAATATATACACCGGGGAAAACAATTTTATAGGGGGGCACCGGAGCGTGAGTAAGCGACGGACGAATGCTTTCTTAACTTTGAAGTAAAGATTGCGTTGTAACGAGCACACTGCGGCGAAGCAATGTTACTTTCGTTTGGTAAAAGGCAGGCGTGTTAGCATCGATAAATGTGAAATATATGTCGACGCGTGTAGTTGCACTGACAAAAGGTTGCAAAGTGCACATTGCTCACGACGCATCTGCTGTGCATGTTCTTCAAAAATTCCAGCGCTTCTTTTGACGAGGACAGGACAGTTAAGTGCATGACAGGACGCTGTTCCGGTTTTACAAAACAGGACAATTTGTTGGGCAAAAGTGAAGTTAAATTTGCGCAGTAATATCGTCCACTTCATTTTTTTTTCCCCACGTGCGTGTAGGCATGACATCATAAATACCTTGTGCTAAAATCATACTCAAGTAAAGAAACAAAAGGTGCATCTGCGTGCTGTTATTGTACTTTCTCAGTAATTATCTTCAGAAGGCGCTTTTTGCACGCGTTCCTTGCTAATGCACAAAGCTGGGAACGTGTATGGTTGTGTGCTTAGATGTTTTCAATATGCTATTAAAGTTATTGAAAACTTTCATATGTGGGGTGGTTGGCTAGACTTAAATGCAAATTCCGTAGTGGATAGGCTTCGAATGGTTCAAATCCTGTGCAGTACATTCTTGCGCAACTGTCTTTTGCACAAAATGAGCAACTTTGTAAACCAACATTGTTTGTTGCGGCTCTAAAGTTAACATTGCAAGACGTTTGGTGTTCTAACCTCTTCCGCAGTTTCCTTTGTCTCATGCTCCATTTGGCTTATTTGTATGATTAGTGTTTTGCATTGATGTGAATTAGCAGCATGCCATCAAAATCACTTCTTCTACCTGAAGATAAGCATGCAGCTGTACTTCATTTGCAGCCGTTTTGAGGAGGCTGGTGAAGAAGTTGATGCAGCAATGTTCAAGTTTATAATACAGCAAGCCTTGAAGACATCGTTTGGCGAGGTAAGGCCAAAGATCCAATCGCATCGCCGAGATTTTTTGCACATCATCTTCACCCACATCTTACCTTGCAGGTCGGTGCGTCCGTTGATGTTGATGTTCTGAAGTTCAGGGAGGCAGATCTGCGCGCTTACTTGCGCGTTTTGTCCAGGTAATGTTATGAGACTGCCATGGTGGCACCATTACCCTGGCGTGGTGGAGCACCAAACATTACTATACTTTACAACTGTATGATGTGAAAGCTGTGGTGATGCTGGCACGTGTTTCATTTGCTTGTTATTTCTTCAGGACTATTTCTTTAACCATGGAGGCAATTGGCGGTTGTACTTCAATCATTTGGGTGGGGCCTCTCTTGCCTTAAGTAGTATCAGACGTTATATATTCCCGGATCATGCACTTGTTTTGCGTAGTTTCCCTAAAGAACGCAAGAACAGAGTTCTTGTGTACTGCTCCTAAGAGCTAAAGCTTGTTCATATATTTTCGCAGACTTTGAAATCACTCGTCACACAGGCATACATTTGCAATATTTCTTGAGTTCCAATTTCTTTCAGCAACCTGGTCAGGCTTTGGAGCTCTCTCACACTGACTTCCTGCTACAATGGAAGGCCATGTTCCTTTCGAGTGTACAAGGTATTTAGACGCTACAGCTTTGGCAAGATCCAATTGTATTGCTTCAATGCATGCTGCTTTTCCTCCCTTTCTAAGGTGTCCCCTAGCCTGGCCTCACTGGCTGTGTCAAGTTCACACTACCAGCACCTACCGGCTGCAGAGGCAACTGCTGCCAAATGAATGCTCGAGCTTGGTGTTTGCTTCATATTCCACTATGTGCCAACGGCCCCATGTTAAGTGTGTTATACAAAGGGACTGTAAAACACATGCATCTTCTGGCACCATGCTGTGGAAAGACAATGGCTCAGCTATCGGTCAAAGCCTGGCAACTGACCATTCTTCGAAAAAGGTTCTCCACATTTTGGACTGACCCTCATCGGCAGCAGTGCATTTTGCCTGTTGAAAAAATTGTGTGAGAATTGCGTTGAGTTCAAACTTCGAATAAACTGTGCCATTCATCGTCATTAAAACTACCATTTTCAGTGTCAATGCCTTTTTCTGTTCTCTCATTCGTTTTTTTTTTTTTTTTCAACTCCCAAATGACTGGAACGTTTGATCCAGAAAATTTCCACTCGCCTCATACTTTAGTCCGGTATTCAAGTTATGTTACACAGACTTCCAAGAGCTTTTCACAAAGTTAATGGTGAGTTTGCACTTATTCATTAGAAATGCCGCTGCTCTCTCGTGTACCTTATGTCACAGTGTAGTGTTTCGTCAGGTTATGTCGTGCAAATCTGTTAATTGATTGAAAACATCGCCACTGATAACTGCTGTACGTCAAGCCATATGTTTGAGGAGCAACATGTAATGACTGCTCTATGTAGAGGTTCATTCTAAACAATATTAGTCAGGTTGAAAAAAAAAGAGAAGCCAAATAAGGTTCAAAATTCTTTTTTTTAAATGGGCAAAGTGCCTACCGAGAAATATACATTACTGAAATAATTTTTAACTCTAACAAAACACTCACTGATATCGAGGAACAGCTACCGATGCATGCCCAACTGCTATGAGCAGGCCTCTTTTTCACAAAGAGGTTGTTTTATTAACTTTGTGCTCCACTTCTGAACACCATGCAATGGGTGAGAATATAAAATTTGCCTGAGAATTCTCGCAGCTCCGTCTTCTATCTGTGGAATTTGTTTTCTCGCCAAGACCAAGGGGCGGTTTGGGATCCCCATATACAGTAGAACCTCCATGATACGTCCTCGCTTAATATGATTTCCCGGCTCCTATGAGTGCAATCACGAAAATTAAATTAACCCAATTCGGATCATACGTTTTCCCGGATCGTACGTTTATTTTCCGAGTTTTTTTCGGAAACGTATCAACGAGGTTCTACTGTATACCCTGAAAAGTTTCTGGTGACTTTGTTTCTCCTGGTGACTTTGAACTGTTACACTAAAAAAGTTTTGAGGTAGTGATGTTATTAATTAAACATTCAACTACAACCCAGAAGAGATGATCTAAAAAATTTCGCACTTGATCTTATATTACAAAAATAAAATATGTACAAAAGAAGGCAGTGTTATTCCTTCTCCAGGTTCGCAACGCTGGGTGTCACTTGAACACCTGATCTACGACATCTATAAACGCTTGAACCAAGGCCCACTCCGAGACCGGATCCAATGGCGGGGTTTTCGTCCTGCATGTGCTTGGAGAGCCCTGACCGCCTCGCCGCAAATGTCTCTGCACTTCGGCCTTGATAGCAGCCTAGAATAAAGAAAAGAGGATGTGAGGCATGATGGTCGAGTTTTATCTCACTGAAATCCCAGTTAAATTATCGCACTGTGGCAAAATGAAATCTGTTAGGTTAATTTGTCCGAGTGAATTCTCTCGCTATTCAGCTACGAAGGATAATTGATTGAGCAACCCATTTTTTTTTGTAAGGCACAGCGACGCGAACCAAATGAAATCATTGGGAAGGTATTTATAGCTTTAGTTGAAGTGTATTGCCAATAACTCTATAATAATAGCAATTGCTGGGGTCTTGCATGCCAAAACTATGACATGATCGTGAGGCACACCGTGGTGAGAGACTTCGGATTATTTCGGCCACCTGAGCATCGTGGGGTTTCTAAGCACGCAGGTTTTCTCTGCATTTTACCCCCATCGAAATGCAGCAGCTGGAAATTGAACCTAGACCTTAAAGATAAGCATTGCGACACCTTACATGCTATGCTACTAAGGCAGCTCAACTAATAACTTAAGGGAAAGCATGTAGGCTTTTATCGTTTGATCACAAATCAACTTTCATTTTGATCTCGCAATCCTTTTAGGTCAAGAAAAAAAGTCACAGAACTATCTTAACGCCTTTAGATTTGTTAGTAAAAATGTTTTTTTGTAGGCTTACACTACAACAGTGGACAGCCCCAAAGTTACAACACTTCGAAATCACTTGACAGCTCACATTACGGCTGCAACATGGTTAGGAAATTTCATACTATTGCAAAACTTTCACGTTTCTTAACTTCTATCAAAAACATGCATTCAAGCCATTTTTCAACATCTTTTATTTCCAGTTTACTCACAAGGTTGTTTCCTTCATTGTTTGCAATTGTAAACTTATCTGTTCGGGCTCATTTTAACTTGTTACTGTACCACAACTCTGCATAACCACTGTTCAGCTGCTGTACTACAGTTGAACCTGCATATAAGGAATTATTGTGTATATCGAACAGTTGTAAAGACCCCTTAAATATATTTGCGATATATAAAATATTTTATATATATCAAATTACCTATATGTAGAACACTTCTGTGATCCCCTTCAGATTCAATATACAGTGGAACCACTTTATAAGAGAGACTGATGTAAGAGACAAATGGGTATAAGAGACGCCAGTGTGCCAACATTTAATAGGTGTTGATAAGAAAATGGATACGTGGTACCCTGCATATAAGAGACACCTCATATAAAAGACAAGAGTTGCTACCCGGTGCATGTCTCTTATAAAGGGGTTCAACTGTATCTGGATTCGACTGTAGTAGTAGTTGTTCCGTTTCTTAATACAAATACATTACAGTCCCATTACGCAGTGATTCACTCTGGAACCCCCCTTTGGTGCGTCCTAATCACAGACAGTATCACATTTGGAACTAATTGATGGAAACTGAAGACTAAACAGACCGCAGTGTTCTGTAGAGCCACGAGCAGAAAATAGGTCACGTGGCTTACCATCACCACTTACCAGGGTCAAGAAGAGAGCAGAGTGGGTCATGGAACAAACGGGTGGAGATCTTAGTCAAAATCAATCAGAAATGGGCATGGGGATGTAGCGCATAGGCAAGATAACCGCTAGTCATTAAGAGTAACCGACTGGATTCCAAGAGAAGGCAAGCACGCGAGAGGCAGGCAGGAAGTGAGGTGGGCGAATGAGATTGAGAAGTTTGTGGAAATCACGTGGCTGCAGCAAGCACAGGACTGGGTTGATTGGAGTAACATGGTTGAGGCCTGCAGTGGGCGTAGTCAGCCTTATGATGATTACGACTTACCATCTCTCCGCTGTACGTCCTGGATAAAAGCTGCTTGTCATGGAGGGGTACCTGCGGGTGCAGCCGGTACAGCAGGGCCTGTCCGAGGGTTATCGACAGGCTCATCTCCAGGATGGCAAACTCCATGTTCCTGGATGTAGCGATAAAACACAGCTCTCCACTGCAGCTATATCAAGGGTCCGGCATCTGTGAAAAGTTTGCTGCTCCCAATTTCATGCACTGCTGTGCAAGTTGCAAAATTATTACGGCAGCACCCCTCTAATATTTTGTTCACAGGACCACTTCAAGAATGATATGTGAGAAGGGGATTCATATAGATAAGTGTCTGTAAATTTTCTGCTTTGTACGGACGCCTGGAACATTACACACGAGAAAACACTGTACTGTTATACTGTACAGATAACCTTTTAACTTGAGGAGTTGCACCGAGGCATCGTGTGAAGCTTGTTCTCAAATTGCGCATCCCATAAAATTTCGCGTCAGTTTGTACATCACGCACAACACCTTGTGAGACCATAACGCATTCATTTCAAGATGGGTCACGCACTGCTGCAGAAATCTGTCAGGCTTAAGGGACACAACACTGCCGCTTAGAAAGGCGTCCATTACCTTTGTTGGCGAAGGCTCCCAGCAGGCAACTGCTGTCGGTCAACCTGCATTGGCAAAGACGTCAAAAGAACAACTGAGTTTTCTAGGGTGGGAATCATGCGCACGTTCCTCCACCTACAGAGCCCGTTATAGGTGCAACATTATGAATCAGGTTTGACATGAAGACAGCAGTACTGAGCACTGTGGCACCACGTGTTTAGTTAATCTAAACCAGCACATAATACCAGGAAAATGAGCTGTTTACACATAATGCTTAACCCTGCAGTGGACTAAAGGAAATCGATCGAGGGGGGGACCTATTTTCGTTTGACATGACACTATGAAGTCAACAGATAATAAAGCCAAGGAAACCATAGGGACAGCATTTGTCCTTTTTAATGTACAAATTACGGGGGAAAGAGAAAGTGTATGAAATACTGCTTGCATTTGGTGGGACACAACCTCAGCCTTACAAGTGTGGTGCACTACCAATCGTGTTACAGCGATGGCGATTCCGCATTCATTTTCTTGTGTACTATTTAGGCATGTGTAATCTTTGGAGCAATAGCCAGTGCCGCATGTGGCCATGGAGATGAATGTGGAACATTCTTTTTGCCCGAATAACCGAGCATACAGAGCAGACAAAATGTGCACAGCTAATTGCAGCTAGTACACAGTCACTTATAGACAAATAGACTACAAAATCAGACTAAATTCTTGAATGCCGATTAATCAACACCGATCACTGTTTGTACAACACAAATGAACCTATGAATTTCCAAAGTTGTCTCAACTGAAGACCTTGAAGGAATAACTGTACAAGGCACTGCTGTAAAACTGCAAGAGATACTAGGCTGCGCTGAACAGTACACAATCTTTAAGAGCTTCATCACGTGCCTTGGTAAGCGACTTGAGGCACAGCTGAGCAGCTGACATGAGGGTTCCGAAATTCAGCTTCTCGTCCTGCTCCACCGACGGCGACTGAAACGACAGATTTACTATTGGCCGCCACTCGTCAATGTCCAGGGCCTGTAAGTAAAGGTGAAAACATTAGTTTACCTCCTGTGCCACAACAACAAAAACTTAGAACATGAAATTTCTGACAAACTTCCCTGAAGGAACTGTTCTTCCGTGCAAAGCAATTAATGTAGAGAGAGGCAAAGGCTTCGTGGTACATGTGTATTAGTCTATTACATTGTTATAAGAATGGATAGCAAATAGTAATGCTGCGAGCAGTTAGGCAACATTGGCCAGTCCTGGCATTATGTAGGTAAATACGGCGGGCTACACTAGGCATGTGCAAATATTCGAATTAATATTACAGTATTTGAATTCGCTTCGATACGAATTTAAGTTATTAGAAATTTTCAAGTGTTTGAAGCGAACAAATAGATATATATAAACTGCACCTAACCCCCTTAAAGGCAGTTTCACTGCAGTTGAGCGAGCTATACCGTGAATATAAAGGAAATCCACACTGCCGCGAAGCCCAACTTGAAAGTTAAATGAACATATTAATCTCACAGCGATTCATCATTTTTTAAGTTTAACAGCTTATTATAATGGCTTATATGCTCAAAGTATAGTAAATTTTAAAACATAACACATTGCTCAGGTTATCACTTGCATTCTACCGAAAGTCAAATCCTGCTACTGCTACCACTTCCCTTTGAACCAATGAGAATGACATTTGCATATGCCTTGTTTCAATTTTAAAAATATTGTGCAGGTTAGTTAGGTCATGACAAATATGCTCATTTTTCTTTATAATATGCGATATACACTCAAACCTTGATATAACGAACCCGGATATAACGAAACATCGGTTATAACGAAGTAAATGAAGAATACTCTTGCAACAGGTATAGTGTTAAGAATATACCTTCATAACGAATTTTTGGATATAACGAACTTATTTTCATGTAAGATGCAACTTCGTTATAAAGAGGTTTGAGTGTATACTATTCGAATTCGATTCGAAATTATTCGACCAAATCACTATTCTCCTCGAACCCAAAATTTACTATCCGCACATGCCTATGCTACACTCAAGCTATCCACTCAAGGCTGAACATTCAGAAGATATCTGCCTAGTTGGGGACATCTGAATAAAAGAGGAGAACTTGAACCAAAGTTCATTTTACGTTTCAACGTTTTGGAGCCCGACAGGCTCCTTCTTCTGAAATGAGATAGTGTCAGAATCAGCACTGCTTATAAGCACAATTCGTGCTTTGACAGATGTGCATGGCAGTGTTGGCAACGTTATAAGCAAGCATGTGGACTTCTTGCTGCACACAGCACACAGCATAATAGTAATACAACTACATGGCTCGCACACCCACGTTAGCATTGTCTACAGACTGCAAACGATTCTTAATTGCGTTTGAAAAGTCTTCTTGTGCCTACTTTAAAGCTTCCTAAATTTCTAGCGAGAGTGATGCGCACAAAAACACTACATGCAAAAAAAAAAGCCAGTTACCTGATCAGATAAGGCTTCAGGCACGCTTGGACTGTACTGTTTACAGCAGCACAAGCAGATGAACACCAACTCCAGGAGCCTTTGAGAGAACACAGCCACTTTTCAACATTTCTTTTGTTGGCAAGGGTAAAAGAAACTACATTCGAGAGGGTATACAAAAACGCAAGTTCAGGAAGTTTGATAAACTTATAAAGACAACAAATACTGTACACACAAGCTTGAAGTACAGTACTAGCGTTAAAGAAACCCACTCTCTTGCCAGTGTGTTTACTATAAGAATGAGGAAAGAAAATGTGGTGAAGGTTTTGCAAAGTTGCAAGAAACATTGGGCAATTTTCAAAATTGTGGCTCCTTCACGCATTCATCCATGCGTGAACATCTTCACACATCTTTGACTGAGCAAGCAACCGAGCAAGTTTCAGTCACATTTGTAAGCACTGCAAGGGCTCTTGATGCCAGCTAACAGGCTTCCTCATCATGCATGTTGTGGTGTAGCACTGTCAAAGAGCTGGAACAAAGCTGTGAATGCTACTTGAGGCAATGCCAATGTGTGGACTTGACATAGTAATTGGCCACAGTTTGTCGACTGAAATTACAGTTTCCTCCAGGCACGCCACAGAGGTTTTCCTGCATCCCATGTTCCATTTAAAGGATCCATGACACGGTCACCCATCAAATTGCAGTTTTCCAAAAAAATTGAAGTAGAGGGCCTATTGTTCCTGTACATATATGAAATACGTACTGTAAAATAATATTTCATTGCAAAATGAGCCCTAAAAGTTGCCGGCTATAAACCCTACCCACTGCCGGCGACCGCCATTTTGCCATGGCATGTGTGACGTCATGTGCTTTATGGAATGGAGCCATTGTCTTCTACCCAAATTTCAGTAGCTGCAAATCGTTCACTTTTCAATGCCAAGCTGAAGAAAGCTGAAATAGCCACATTGTAGGTGGAGCCGACCACGAAACAAATTCGTCGGCTGGAATACTGACGCTCGCAAAGCAAGCGGCTTGTTACGTCATGGCTCGCAAGTGTACCAGTGTTGTCAGACTCTTGGATCACTCGCGTGTTGATAAAAATATTCCTTATAAATTAAGTGCTTGACCAAATGCGCCGAAATTTTGCTAGCTTGTTTGTGAACACCCAAGGATTAACCCACGTAACACAGATTATGAGCTAAAATTGGGTGCCATGGAGACACACTCTGGAGCTCTTCGCAAGAGCATTGGTAAGCTCACTTCGGGCTATGGTAACGAGATGGAATACAACTCACTTCTTTCTCGCTTCTGTCAGCTTGGGTGATGGATCGGCCACGTCGTCGGTCGAAAGCTGCCGCCTTGGCTGGCTCCCCTGCTCCTCGGGCTGAGGTTTGACGGCAGACTGCTTCTTGTACTGCGTCAAGGAAACAAACTGCATTATTAAGTTTCTGAATTTACTGAACGATTGGCAGTTTGAATGAAAGTGAAGTGACAATATTTTCGGGGTTACCTCAAGCATATGCTGAAGTAGGGTGGGTCGACACAGGTAGGCGACTGCTGAAGACAGCACACAGCAGATGCTCCTCTGGGAGCGCATACCAGCAGAAAACAAAATTAGTGATCGATCCCCACTAAGCCTAGGAGGAGGATTGCAATTGTATAGCATGAGAGAGAACTGTTAAGAGTGGTAATGAGCTTTTGCGCTACTATTGCATGTATTTTATGGCTGGACATGATGACAGAATGCACGGACCTGTCTTGATTTTTATAGTGATTTAATTATGAAATAATTTTCCCTAGTAGGTCGATTACTACAGGACATAGACAAAGCTGCCTCTCTTGTTTCTGGAGATGACAGAAATAAGACTGCTGTGCAGAAACTAAATATTATTGGACAGCTGCATACTAGATGGGTAATAAGTGCAGTTTTGCAATTAGCAAGTAGTTTTCGAACAGAATCTTACTTAGTCATTCCATGGATGATTGAGGTACAAAGAACTAAATCAAATGTTAAAAATACTACACGTGCAGAAAATTAAAATTCTGCTCCCAGCGCTATCTTATATAGAGATGAGTTTTATGTCCAAAAAAAATTATAGTTCTAGCTGTTCTTGATCATGAGATATAGCTCAAAGTAAAAAATGGAGCAAAAACCATGTTTTGGAAAAACCAAACAAGGCCTTCGGCTCAAACTGAGCATGTAGATACAGCCTGAAACAACATTGTGGTTAAAATTCTGATCTTATAAACATGAAATTAAGCATACAAGAATAACTGCAGATTTTAGAAATGCAATAAAAAAAGTTGCCTCGTACAACAATATTTTGGTCTTTAGAGCTCGTGTCCCTGCTTAAGTACCGAGAGCTGAAGTGCTAAGAAAATAGCTTACCATAAGCATCATCAAAGGATTCATTTGGTCGCATGGATACATAGTCCGTAGGGAAGCCACTTTGCAGACAAGCCAAGACGTTACCAAGGCCTCGTCTATTTGTGTTGGGTTGGAGCGAACTTGCATTAGGCACTGTGAGGAAAAAAAAAAGGTGGAGGTAGGGCACTTGAGATATCATGAATATGCCCTTCTACAGGGAGCACTGCTTGGCATAGTGGGCCTGCTTATGTTATGAAAAATACACAAGTAGAGTGATGAAAAGATGACAATGGCTGCAGAAAGCCCGGTCGCTAGCCTGGTCACACAGAAGGCGACAGGTGTATGACCAATCTAGTCCTGTCGCCCTCTCGATGCTTTGAACCAAGAGATTGATATACAAGTTCAGAGGAGATGGTAATTCCGAAGTGAATTTGAATAGTAGCAGGGCTTGAATAATAGCAGGGTGCAAGTTATAGGCGGCATAATGTATTACTCTTTAAAGCTAGCCATACTTAACCCATATAAGCTCGTATGAAAACCTCTAAGCTTAAAAAACGGGGTGAAGGTATTTGGCAGACTTAACGTTGAAGTGTGACTTAGCAGCAGTGCGTATTTACCCTGAGCATGTGGTTTCACAGTGCAGCAGTGAAACCACCTTTTCAGGCTGGTCACAGGAGGAAAAGTACGTCTATTCGTTCGTTTCGAATACTTCGAAGTTTCAGAAATCTCAAATTCAGCTAGTGGATATATAAATCTGTGAATCACTTGTCAGTTTGTGCCTGTGTTCATTTTGCTTTCTGTTGTCCATTTCGTTGAGATATTTACGATGAATTTAATGTCGAAACACCAACTCGCCCCACATTCCACTCTTTTAAAATCAACGCGAATGCGAATACTGTATTAATCGTTTGAATATTCGAAGTGCCTGAGTATTCGCACAAACCTAGTACTAAGACAGTATAACAAGATTCCAACTAATCATTAAGCAATCCTTAACTGAACGCTGGATTGAAAATCGGAAGTAAACGGTTTGTCCTATTGCCTTGTTTTTAACTTCTGACCTCATTGTTTCTAGGCTGATCTCGCATCCTTAATGGATGCATTGTAGAGAACATGGAAGCACGAACAAAGGAGACACGGAAGAGCAGGACACAAACAAGCGCAGTACTGAAACTTTGATTTATTCACAGAAGAAATAGATACCACAAAAACCAGAGAGGAGAGAGAAATGAGAGAGGGAAGGGTCAACCAAAATCAAGTGTTGTCCAGAAACGAGATCTCGCAATCTAACAGAAATACAGAGGCTGAACTGACACAATTATCAGTATTTTTCTTTATAACAATAAAAAAAATAAACGTGGTTCCATGTATGTGTCCCGATCTTACGTGTCCGGCTTGCTTGAGCTTCCAAGTTTTTTTACAATGAATCTATACTAACCAGCCCAACTATCTACCTTTCTGTATCCTTAATAGCTCTTTGATACACAGTGGAACACTCACAGAGTAGAGTCGGTCGGCGTGGAGAGCCATGAACCCCAGAGCACTGTCGAGAAAGAAGTGGCGCTGCACGTGCAGCATTGCCGTCACCAGTTGAACCATCAGTCGGTACACGGACAGCCAGCCCTCGTCGGTACCCTGGTAGCAAGCCGACAGGAACGGGCTCACCTGGTCCACCACTCCGCAACACTGCAGCACCTCGGCCATCTTGGTCGGCCAATGTGAAAACGAGTTGTTAAACAGATACTAACAGAAAACCAAGGTAAAAGAAACCCTATACCTGTGGTAAAGCCGTGAGTGCGAGAAAGAAATGGCAGATGGCTTGGGATAGGCGACTGTCCTTCATCTTCTGCAAATAAAAATAACTTAAGTGTTTATTGTGTACAAAAAAAGAAAGGTTGGCAGCATATGTTTGAAGCCGAAAGCCTGCTGCACACTTGGAAATGCACTGCAAGAGTGCATCTAACTCAGCTGCTTGGTACAGTACTCACGGATTGAAACAGGACAATTTAGAGCTAAGTAACGTGTATACTTTCATTTCCACCATCTTCAGTTCAGGTCATATCAGTGTAATTTCGACTCGAACGCATAGGTCAGAGCCAACATTATCTTTAGAGACAAGATTTGTGACAACATCACGTGGTTAACTCGAGCAATTGCACATACCAGTCGTTATACTAAAAGATTTGATGTCACGTTTGAATCTGTGAGTACTGTACATGATTAACCCTTTGAGGGCCGACTTTTTTTTTTGCGAAATGCGTCCCAAAAATTTGTATTCTTTTATTTCTGAATTAAATTCTTCCGACGAATCTATTTAAGAAAAAAATTGTCTAAATTTGTTTGGGTGACCGTAAAGTGACAAAAAATTTGTTTGTGCTGTTACATACACATGGTTTTTTTATCAGTAACAGCAAGATAAATTCTAAATAAAAACCTATACGACTACTAAAAAATTATGCGCTGCAATAAACGTCTGTGTAGTTCATAGACGTACAAAAATAAGAGCACTATGTGGCATCAAGTGGAAACACGGAGGAAGAAAAGCCACTTTTTATCCAGTCAGCATCTTCTTGCCATGCATCCTTTTGAGATGTCGCTCGCTCCTCAACATCTGAATCTTAACTTGTAAGTACACTCAAACCTCGATATAACGAAACCGGATATAACGAAATATCGGTTATAACGAAGTAAATGAAGAGTAGTCTTCCAATAGATATAGTGTTAGGACTAAACCTTTATAACGAATTTTCAGATATAACGAACCTATTTTCGTGTAACATGCAATTTTGTTATGATGAGGTTTGAGTGTAACGGGCTCACATTTACTGAATCAGATTCTGATTCACCAGTCGAGCAGTGATTTGGAGGAATCGCCGCTAGACTCACTTTTGTAGCCAAGAAATCGGCGCACTTCCATAGCGCAAGCAAACTGCGTGGGTGTGTGCACTAAAGAAAATTGTTAAGTTGTGAGCATGTCCGGAAAGCAAAAACAAGTCCGAAACCTATAATTATCATTTGTCTTATCGTGAACAAAAGGGAGGGTTTTTGCAAGTCCCTGAAACAAGAAACGCATACACAGTGGCATCATTTGTGTCAGTCAGCGCCTGCACGAAAACAGGTGTAATCATGTACTGGGAGCAATAAACGAGATATAGTAACAAATCTGTTGGCTTTGGAAGATTCTAAACCATAAAGCCATCAGTTTTGCGGGCGCAATAAGTGGGAACTGGCCAAAGAACCAAACCGAAACTAGCCAGCGCACCACTGTAGTAAAGCATAAAAAAGAAACGGAGTGGCATCGGCGCTAGAAAAAAATTCCATGTATTCCCGCAATGTGGCAGCACATGCCGAGCAAGAAAAATGATTGAAAAAGGTGCGCGTTTTAAACATACAGGCAATGATGTACATGTACATCTTTGACTGTCTTGTGGCTGTTGGGGATGACGTACATGTACGTCTTTGACCCTCGGGAAGAAACGGTGCAGGACACGGGATGGTCATTGTCCTGTGTCCAGCGCTGTTTCTTCCAGTCTAAATTGGTAATGCATTAAGTTACACAGTAGAGTACACCACTTCTTGCGAGGCATAACAAGCCGCAATGTGAGAGACACACATTAAATTACCTTGACGTTTTCAGTCGATCGCATTGTTCCCGGATGTCAGTTAATTAGACATTTTACTGGCAATTTAATTAAAGCAAAGTTTATGATGCATGAATTGATATGAAGTGGAGAAGGTTGTCAGGGAAGAGGACAGAGTGCTACTACATATTTCAGGCTCAGGGTCGAGGCCACGTAACCAGTGGCCAACTGGAACACTCAGAGACGACACATAGGTTGTGCGAACGAAGCTGAACCTTTAGTGCTCAGCTCCGGGGCCAGACTGACAGGCCACCATCATGAAGATGAGCGCGAGGGCGCCTAGGCCATTTATCACTCTCTTGTTGCATGTCTGGCCAGTGCCCCCCCATATTATATAACGAGTGCGAGAAATTCACGTCTCTCCGTGCTCATCAAGCCTAACCTGAAGTGAGACCTGCAGCAGGTTTGTCAACTGGGCCACAACCAGGTTCTGCTGAAGGACGGGGATGCAGCCAGCGTTGTTATCGGAAAGTGACAGCAGGTCCTTGAGGAATGTGGTCAGCGTCGTGCACACCTGACCAGAACAATATGACAGGTGCATATTAACGCTTCTGAAAGGCCAGTTCCTTGTAAACAGGATCTTACCTACCCCCCACTCATCATTGACTGATCAATTCACTGATTGAGTAAGTAACGTAAATAAGTAAAGTGCCTATGTAAGTAAGTAATCTAAACAACTAGCTAACTGACCAACAAACCAACCAAATATGCACTAACAACCTCGTTCACACACTGAACTTTCATGTACAGTACTCACGGATTGAAATAGGACAAAACAGGGCTATGTAACGCACGTATTTCCGTTTAGAACATCTTTAGTTCGGGTCATATAGGCGTAATTTTGATTCGAACATGCAGATCAGAGCCAACCTTTTCTTTAGAGAACAGATTCATCGCGACATGATGTGGTTATATCAAGCAATAGCGTTTACCAGTCGTCATACTAAAAAATAGATGTCGCGTTTGAATCCGTGAATACTGTACGTCCAAACATTTCATTAGAAAACCAAGAATGTTGTTTGGCAGTTTTCCAGATGTTACCCAACAACAAGATTATCAGATTGAATAGAAAGCCCAGTTTAAAATAAACAGTGTAGAGATATAGGAGTCTCAGTGCAAAATTTCATGAAACACAAATGGAAGCTTCATGGAAAAAACACACAAAGAAAGCAGTTTTTTGTCAATCTAAAACTTGAAAGAGAAACAACGAGAAAGGCCGTAGTATCTACTTTACCACCACCACTACTACCACTACTACTACTACTACTACTACTACTACTACTACTACTACTACTACTACTACTACTACTACTACTACTACTACTACTACTAAAATTAGAAATGAAGAGTTTGTTCTTCACACCTTCATTGTTAGATTTGTACACAATTTATCATTTAACTCTAGATGCAGCACACAAGCAGTAGCAAACTTATAAACAGCAGAGAACTGCCAATTTTGCCTGATATGGAAACTCATCTGAACAAACTTGCTCAAACTGAGTACCATACCCTCCTACTTTTTCTTGCTTTTTTTTTTCCGTTGAATATACACAGTTACAACTTCGCACCACCCCATATTTTCAACAATTCTGAAAACATTCTGAAGAGGAAGATTTGCATTTCACAAAACTTGACGAAACATCTGTAAAATCGCAGAACGAGTACAAATTTACAAATACAAACATTAAGGAACTTTCGGGAGAGGTGGCAGGCATGCCCTAGTCAATAAGTGGCACTGCTGCAAATGCAGCACATACCTGAGCCGACAGAGAGCTGGGCGACTTGAGGCCTTCCTCAGCACACTTCCTGCCGTAGAAGGTTAGCAACGGACACAGAGACGCCACCCACAAAGGCACACTAAACTCGCGTTCTTCTGTAAGCAGAAAGAAAAAGAAAGAAAAGATTTTAAACATAAACTGGCACAAAGTCGCTCCACGTAACTTCATAAAAGAAGAATTACAATTGCTTCAGATCTCAATGCGGCAGTATCTCTGATGCATTAAATTCTATGGGACATAGATGAGAAGTAAAGAAAGCGTTATCATGCCGAAAATTTCGGTGAACTGATGTACCTTACGCAGCAATTCAAATTTAATGCCGAACGGCTGTTAGCCAACGTCGTGACAATCTGGCTTTGTCCCGTCTTTGTGCCCCCTGCCCCAAGTAGTTCTAAAGCCCATCCGGCCAAAAATTGCAGTAGTAGTCTAACCTTTCTTGGTTGCCAGCTGTTGCTTCAGTATCTTCACCATGGAAGCGCCGATGGCACTTAGTACGAGGGCTAGCCGGGGATGAAGCGACGTGGTGCCTTGTTGCAGAATGCCCAGCACGATGTCTAGACTCTTCGTCCATTCTACCGTAGATGTGATGTCACTGTTGAGAAATGAAGAGGAGACGTAGTTATGTCTGAGAATACACTGTTTAACTCCCTTAAAACATTGCTTGTGAAAACCATTCAAAAGACAATAACAGCTGAAAATGCAGACCTCAGGAAGCCTCCCAAAAAAATTAAGGCAGCTTAAAGCGTAGCTTCAAGTTGGAAATGATTTTTTTCCGCAAATTTTGAAGCTGCGACACTTCACAGAATTGATAGCAACGTAAACACCATCACTGTTCGACTGTGCAACGACCAAGCATCCCCCCCCAACTTTCTTAAGTTAATTGGTGCAACCACTACCAGCAGAACATGGCAATTACGACAATAATGCCGTGCTGTGAGCGCCAAGCATGTGATTGGACAGTACTCTCACACATCGAAATGAGATCTATCCAATTAAAAGTCCACTTCTACAGTTAGCTGCATATTTATTGTTCACAAGACAAAGTTCGCATCATGATTTTCAGCAAAACAAAACATTCAATCAAAAAATTACATTACAGACTCTTGCTTGCCAAGATGACGATATAAATGTGGGGCACTGACTACATACTTTCCTTGTCACTGTGTTGCATGGCTGTGGACAAATAAAAAATGCAGTAAAGGGACACTAGAGAGCAAATGATTTATCTCGTTTTAGTAAGTTACCCGCCTTCAATACCAAGAGCACTGATCTTGCCACAAAAAGATGCTTGGCAAGTTAAAAAAGAAAATGTGTCAAGGAAAATAATGCAGGTGTGGCCACCGCCTCAAGGTTTCCGCATCAACTCCTAGAGGTGTCGTAATTTCGATAGCATCTACTAGCACCTACATAATTACCAATTAATAAAAGCATTGTCCTCTAAGAGGGCCAGAGACTTAATGTACCAGATGCCACAAATATCTGTTGAGTCGACGAGGCCAGAAATAAGAGAAAAACTGATTGAAATCCGTGACTTCACGCTTACATATAGTATGCACGTGGATTTTGGTGCAAAAAATAAAAACGAAACCGTGACCTTCGTTTGTTTTATCTTTTATCAACAAACCTGTGATGGTGAAATTAGCGACAGCAGAGTTTTCAAAGAATAATTTATCAGTCCAGACTGATTCATTTTTTAGTGTCCATTTAACTTAACTAAGGCAGTTTATGAACAATTCTGCTACAAGCCACACTTCTTGTAACATCTTCTGGCTGTTACACGCTAATTAGAGGTATATTAACTAACTATCTATAAAACATTCGTTACATATACATGATAATAATTTTCAGTAGGGCCAGCAGCTTTCTTGTGCTCTGACTCCTGTCACAGACAGCCCAATAAAGGAGCCTCCCTTGTTAGGAAATTCTTTAGGCACAACCTAATCAGTTAAGCACCCACCTGGTCCAATGCTTGAGTAGCACGAGATACAGTTCACCAAGCACAATGCTGATTTTGAAATTTGCCGGGACACCCTGAAAAAGGAAGAGAGTCAAGGTGACAAATCTCTCATGAATTACGATAGTGTTAATGAATTCTGAGTGCACAGAGAGCAATAAGTGAAAACCGCTTGAGTAGCAAAAACCCTTTTAGTCACACAAGTTAAAGCTACAGTTAGACACCTTTTAAATTAAGATGTCCAGAACCTTCAAAATACTACTTTGTTATGGAGGTCACCTGGGGGGTGGGTATTTTGCAAGCGTTCTGTCACAGAACGGAGGGACGGAACGAGAGGGAGCAAACAGCCAATAGGCAAGCAGAGGGAATTCAGAAATGCTTTCAACGCATGAAGAAATACAGTATTATTATAGCTGAACATCAGTATTGGCAGGCACTGTTCTTCAAAGCTTGAGACTGAAGAGCGCAATTTGTGTTAACGTCTTGAGTGGACTCTAGGTGGTGTCGCAATTTGATGAGTCATTCGGTGGTGATTTTACCAAACCATTGGCGCAGGATTAGGGTAAGCCAGGCACAAAACAGGCAAATTCAATTCTCTGGGCCCAAGTGCTTACACTTCAATCCAATCCAAGTCGTCCGGAGACCGTTTTGTATCCATTCTATCGACAGAACAGGGCCTCCACCCGTTCTATGCCCGTTCTGTGGCTATTCTCACGTCATGGCCGTCAGACGAGCCTCGACCAATCCCATGTGGCTCCCTCTCGTGCTCACGTTCTGTCTCCTCCTCTGTTGTGTGACAGAACGCTTACAAAATGGCCCCCTGGTTGATAGTTTGCAGGCCGTAACTCTCACAATGTAGCCGTGACATAAGGAATCCTTCGTTATACAAGTAACTTAGTTGTACACGTGTCCGATTCTGCGGTGTTAAAATAAACGATTAACGAGTTTACATGCAACAGTGCACAACGAAAGAAAAAAAAAAAATGAGAGACAAGCGCTGTACATGTGGTTTTTTGGTGCTCGTTCTACTCTTGTTTCCTTTTATTGTGCGATGTTGCGCATATGCTTTCTGCATTAACACTCCTCCTATTACTTGTAGGAATCGGTCAGTATTTGTGGAACTTGGAGTCATTTTGTTCGCCTTGACTTTAGTTATTTTCAAAGAGTAACACTGGCAGGTAGAGGGCATAAGGCAGCGCTACCACTTAAGTATACGAGAATCAATGTTTCACTCACCTCAGTGACCAGGCTAGAAAACAAGTCCTGCAGAATGGCATTCTTCACTGCCGGTGCAATTTTCACATGTCGACACTGGAAGCACAACGAAGGGAAACGCTCACTCTCAGTGCTCTGATGGCAAACAAAGTCCACGCTGTGGAATCTGCTGTGAAAGGAGCCGTTACCTTGGCAAGGACCACGCAGAGGTCACGCCACCCTGACAACAGCACGTAGCTATCAGTGACGGGGTCAAACATCTCACTGGCATCGGCAGTGCTAATGGCTGAGGCATTCAGGCTTACGTTGCCAGCTCCAGACTGTTTGGGCAAGCTGTTGGTCACAAGCTGAAAGAAGGCGCCGAGCTATTGGTATAGAAAATCAACTCAAAGCTTTTGTCCCCCCCCCCAACTATCATCAGCAATAAAATCGCAACAAATTAGGGCCGCTAATTTATAAATGACGCATTCAAGAGGACACGTGATAATGAAATGGGCACCTTGCCAAATTCATCTGTCACATTGCCCACGAAGTTCAGTTTGACCCAACTGGCACAAGCTAGCATTCCTACGCTAGGTGTACTCCTCCAGAGTTAAAAGACCGGGCTTGCAAACATGGACACAGGAAAGAATTCAAGACACCACAAACGAAAAAAAAGCCATTTCAGGTGTCTTGACTTCTCCGTTCCATGTTTGCACGTCCAGTCTTTTTAAAAAACACTTTGTAGGTCTGCCTATATTTTTGACACAATGTTATAAAAACCGGCTGTGTTTCATACATATAAACCCCAAAGAAATAGTATAAAACAAATTTCATCAAAATCAAGCCCAGTACTTTGCTGGAAAAAAGTGGTACATATGGACTGACTCGTGAAGGCACCATCATGTGATCACATCACCAGGTACTTGGGATGACACAGGCCGACATGAGTGGCGCAGAGGAGAACTCAAGTTGTGCAGAGGAACTTTGTGCACACCTCATTTCCGGCAGCGGAACAGCACCTGCAAATTCACTTTACAAGCCTTCATAGGGCTGTGGTATGTTTCTGTACAGCTCGCTTCACCGCATACACCAACCATTTTTGTTGATTGTGTTGTCCCTGAATATCTGCCCACTTTTCAAGAGGAATGTTATGTCAAGAAAATCATTCCCATGCACCGTATCCACAATTACGCTCAGCGAAGAGCATGACAATTTCGTAAAGGACTGTGTTTCGATGCATTTATCAGTCAAGTTACTGCAAAAATCTACAAAAACACATGATCACAGGAAGCTGAAATTGCCTCTCTAGAAAACCAGAAGAGAAAATTACCTGGCATTTTGAATGACAGGTTTTTTTTTATCTGAACGAAAGGAAAATTTTGAAGCTTTTGTAAGAAAGAAAAAAAAAAAAAAAAAAAAAAAAAAAAAAAAAAAACGGGAAAAGAATTTCAAGGGCACTGTGGAACTACTACTACCTGCTGAAATCGTGGTAAAACAATTTTTCTCGAGCTTACATAGACTTAGGTAAGAGAGCAGCGACTTAGCGTTGTGCCAATTGAGACAGACGATGTGGGAGAAATATTTTTCTGCAGAGGCACGAAGGGTTAAGATGAATACGTACGAACTAGCTCAGCTCTCTCTCTGTTATTCTACTCTTTCAGTGATTGTGCTTAGTTTCAGGTTGAGCGCTTAGTTTGAGGCACGTAAATGACCTCTTTGCTCAAAGGCTGTGGAGTAATGGCATTGCCTTGAGTACAGGCGCCTTCGCAAGGTGGCTCTGATGACGTCAGCACATGATTGCAAATGCAGCTGCAATGGTTGGACACAACATGGAAGTCTGTCCACTGCGAGTCTGAGGCCGCGAGGTGGCATTAGGTAACTGAAAGTTGCGGCCAAATCACACACTTGCATCTAAATCAACCCCATAGTGTCTTTTCAACGATCTTTAAGTACTGGTCCTGAATTCATGTTAATGCAATAGCAGCCATTACTGCATAATCAATCACACGTTGCAGTGCTTGTGGCTCACCTTAGACCAGTCCTTTATTGGGGCTCCCTCCTTCGCCTTGTCGAGGACAGCTTTCACATTAGGGATCAAGTTCGTTTCTGGCATCCAGAAAAAGACCAAGTGATCGTATAAAACAGTTAAGACTCCTCAAAGCGCTCGAGCATGAGGAAAAACAAAGACAGAAGCTCTGTAGGAAAATCACCACAATGTATGCACTGGCAGCAAAAGACAACAATTTGAATCGTCAAATGGTAGGCCTCGACACCTTAGCGAGAGAACGTTGACCATCCGAAACATGAAAATACCTGGGATTCGTATTGTACAGGATCCAAGTACCACAACATTTTGCACTATAGGCTGTTGAACAATTCATTCAACACATTTGTACAGACTGTACAGACTGACAAATTCGGTTGCATGTGCACATGGACTCTTATGCACGTGCTATGCGCACATTCTATATGTGCGACGTCACGGTGTGTGACACAGCGTGACGTCGTGAATACAGCTGTGAAAGTCAATGTCACCAGACAATCATGACTGACTCGGCCGAGAGAGGAGCTTGCCTCCAGTCTTTTTAGATACTAGTGCGACAGTGGCACACACGTGGACTAATGTGGCTCGTCGATGCACTCAGTGGGGCTAACTAACAGGCACCTTTCCATTTCACCTTGGAATGCAGCCCTCCAATGGGCTGACAAATCACTCAGGTGCATTTCCATTCTACAGGTCCGCATCTGTCAATAACTCAGTCTTCAGGCAGCTGCAGTGGTCCAGCGGTAACCACTCTCAACTACTGATCCAAAAGATGTGGGTTCGGTTCTGGCTGCAGTGGTTGTATTACGATGGAGGCGAAATACTAGATGCCCATGTACTGTACAATATCAGTACACACTGAAGAACCCATAGTGGTAGAAACTGTCCACTACGGCATGCCTCACAGCCTGAGTCACTTTGGAACGTTAAACCCCATAAACCAACCAATTTAGTCATTGGTACCCCAGCATGGGTGATTTCCCTAGCTACTACAAGCACCTTGAGGGAGTGCTATCACCCCCTGTAAAGGCGGTTTGTGCCTCATGGCACACGCGCGTCTTGCAGATTAGCCGTGGTTAGGTTTAACAGCCGCCAAGCGTGAGGTGGTGCTGCGCTTGCGTGGGTTAGGGTTAGCGCGGAGGCGCCAGCAGTGCCGCCGTGCTGCTGGTGGTGGAGAGGCTAGCTCAGCGCACGAGAAACAGGAGTGAGTCTTTTTTGGGGTTTTTGGCAGCGGGCGCTGACGGACATCTCCTGCAGGTGGGTTTGTGGGGGACGTCACCGTGGGTCATTTCCCGTGGATCATGCGTGGTGAGTCAAACGTCGGCGTTGCTGCATCTGCAGTACCTTGTGTTTGCTATGTTGCTTGTGTGTTGTATTGGCATATTGTATAAGGTTGCTTAGCGTGTCACTAGAGATGTATTAGATTTCGGCTGGCGATGTTGTTGTTTGGAAAAGCAATGAATAAATGTACTCGTATTGGTTTGCACGACGGTGTGACTGTGTCCGTGTGTTCCGAGAGCGGTGAGACACTCCAGACCCCACACTGGCCCACAGAATGTGGAACCTAAGCTTTATAAGCAATGCCACGGGAATGTGGCTGCTGCACAAGGCATATTAATGAGCATCCATAAAGCTCCAGTATTAAAATACCACAGCCACTGGGCTATCACGGCAGGTGGTGCAACGCACCCGAATTGCAAATAAGTGTTGCTCATTCGCATAGGCGTGCGCAGGGGTTCCCCTTCAGGGGGGGGGCAGAGGGGGGGCCGAAGGTTCATCGCAGCCACACCCCCCCCCCCTATTAAGTCAATGTATGGGGCAGGGGTGAATTTGCGCCCCCCCTCTCTCAGGAGACTAGGGGGGCGGCCGCCCCCTCTGCCCCCCTCATGCGCGCCTATGCTCATTCGCTTATTGAGGCCTGCAAGTTAATGAAAGTGGGAAAAGTCAAGATTACTCACTTGGACTGGTATAGCTCTAAGGCGAGTGTCTTGAAAATGAAGGCCACCAGTCTGCATTGTTCGGTCGCCACAGCCTCTCCCATCAGGGGAAAACACACCATGCTCCAGAATGACTTGCTAGAAAGAAAACATGGGAAGAACGGTCTCTGCAAATGAAGATAAGACAGCTGACCTTCGATTCAATACAAAGAACGCGCATATATATAATGAGTTGGTGCATAAAGCAAAATCAATCAAAAATGATTTGAGCCAATTCCAGGTGTTGAATCTAGGGGTGTGCGAATATTCGAAATAATGAATATTATTGAATAGTGTTTGCTATTCGACTTGATTCCCACTGGAATTTTACCATTCGAACTATTTGAACTTCCCAAGGACAAATACAGTCAACGTCCGATTGGAAGTTGCCTCGAGTGGGCAAGGGTGCATGTTTTTCTGCAGGAAGTGTTGGAAACATATGGATTGAGTGACCTGAGTCTGCCAGCTTATGTGCCTTACTACCAATGCATTCAATCTACACTCCTTGGGTTCTGAAAGTGGTTGTACACAAAATAATGTCCAATCCCTCAACAAACTTTTCCAGACGTTTCGCAGAATAAAAGTACTAGAGATTGTGAAAGAAACTGCGAAATGTTAAAAGGGAAATGACAACAATTTTTGAAGCTGAGCTTACTCTGCCATACAAGTCTCCTGAATACAGAGACAACTCTGAGCAAGTGTGAAGCTCAGTAAATGCTGATAATACTATAGTATTTACTTTGATATTAAAGTCGATTTTCTCACAGCGCACCTACTCACGTCGACGCTACCGTGATGTCAGGCTACAGTATCAATTCTCGTGATTTCATGCACCAGTACCAAAACAGTCAGATGCCAGGTACCAAAACATTCAGAATGGCCACTTGTGCGATATCAAAAATATCCAAAATGGCTGCTTGTGTGTGCCGCTAAAAATATTCAAAACGGAGTCACGGAGTGAAGCGATTGTGGAAATGTCACAATATCTTGCGTGCGCACATGATGACAAGTTCATACAATGTCGAGACATCATGGTACAGTGAGAACCGAAACTAGTTTTTAAAAACACAATGTCGTTAATTTTTCAGGGTGCACTCACGCTTACCAGTCCATTTTCTAGGCTCTTGAAGGGATTGGCCTTTTATTTGATGCAAAAGAACGACAAGTGAAAATTTTCGTGTCAGTACCCATTAAGAAGTTGACAAGCTACGGTATAACAAAGGCAATGCAAGAGAAGCTATGAGAGAATGCGGCAAAAGGTGTGGACTTGCCTCTTACGCAGCAGCTCCATGGCCCGCAGCTGGTGGCACGCCCACAGGCTATGTATGAACTCCACGCACGAACAGTGAAGGTCTGCCGGACAGTAGTCCTTGCCCTGCAAAAAGCGGTACATAGCATCATCAGAACACAATGAGGGCAGTACACAAAAGACCCTGGAGCCGAACACTACTGCAGGTATGTCCGAATTAACAGGGTGTTTAATGTACGGTTAAATGAAGCTAGTTGAAGACCTCATTATTACTAACTGACATGCGGACTTGAATTTTCTCTTCCAGCAGATGTGTTCAGCAGCTGAGGAGGCTTAGATTTTCTCTCACTTGTCAACACCGATGAATCTGTACAGTACGAGACTAAATTTGCACGTCCAGTAGTATATTTAGAGAGAACTTGAAAAATTTCACTATCCCAAGTTGTTCAAGATAAACGTGCTGTTTCCTTTACAATGCAAAAATTCCATCACGACCAACTCCTTTAGGAAAGCTCTCAAGAAAGAATGTTGCAAAAGCAGTAGTACCCACCTCTTGCTTTGTTTTCAAAATCTGTAGAACTTCTCCTAAGCACAACCCCAAACCTGAGGAGCTCTGTAAAAAATAAAAATAAAGGGAATTTCTGTTTTTCAGAGGAATTCTGCCAAAGGTCAATGAAAAATCAATTTCACACAATTGCCACAATGCATAAACACAGATGCAACACTTCCAAGTGTTCCTGTTAGCCCATATAGGCACCATGCATCTCTTTGTGTACTTCTCTAAAGTATGCTTGGGCACTCTGTAGAAAAGTTTTTATCTAGCCTAGTTTTAGTTTGGTATCATTCTCTAGGTTTTGGTGCCTGCTCCTGGCCATATCTTAGTAAAGTGGTGGCTCACTTTCGACCAAATTCCCACTGTTGCCGAGACCATTTGTGAACATGAAACATTTTTAAATCTTGTTTCGCCATCTACAGAGAAGTTAGCTAAGCTGAATTGGCACTGGCAAGTTTTGTATGACCGGTGATGCAATAAAGCTTATCTGCCTATCAGTGTTGCCTGTGGTTGACTACCAGTTTTCTTCAAGCGACACTGACACAGACAAATACGTCATGCTTCCAATTAAAAAATCCCTTTCTCAATAACCATTATGTTAAGCACAGGTACTAACTGACCTTGTATGAAGATTTAAAAATTTTGTAAATGTAAACATTTTCAACTCCCTAAGTTTTCTTGTACATCAGGCTGAGATGTTAGCGTCAAGATGCTAGTTGTAAAAGAATACGCCAGACGAACAATCAATCTGCTTTATTTAGGTTTGATTCGATAATGGCTATCATTGAAAAAAACAATGAACCATTGGCTCTCAATGCCAAGGCAGAGCTGCTATGCTCGTTTACAACTTAAGAAAAAAATGGCAGCTCCGACCACAGCCATCGCGGTTGTCTCCCACAAAGGATTTCCATAAACGCTCCGTCTAATAGCACTTACTCATTTCTGTGACTCAGTTCTGTGACGTCATTTCTGTGAGCAATTCAGATAGCTAACTTTCCTGCACAGACACACGTTTGGGTCGCTTGTTTTAGGTTCGAAACTAGTGAATTTCGTCAGGGACTCCGACATTGCTGCTTAAGCAAACGTAACGTAAAGGTGTTTATTGAATGCTGGCGTAAGAGCCGACCGGTAGCTTGACCAACGGCTCAATTCATGGACCCCGAGAGTGAGCGGCGTCCACGAGCAATGCGCGGTAGAGAGAGACCCACTAGATGTCACTGGAGAGGGTGACCCAATATAGCATTCTTTCCTTTACGCTACAGCAATGTTTTAGGTAATAACGACAAACCTTTTACTCTTCATATGCATTTTATTTACATTAGCCAAGAAAAAGTGCTTACGGTTCAAGCAGAAACCAGCTAGCACGACTGCCTTTCACAGGTGAATGACAGGCGCCGTGGTTCTGTGGGCGGAGCCAAAATTTTTTCGTAGCTTGCAATCGAGTATAGTGATTCCGACCCAGTCCACAAAACCAAGCGTCATTCAAGAAGCGTACCAGCGATGCGTCTCCCGAGGAACCCTGAGGAGGGCGTAGACGTTGGTGCTGAAGTCGTAGTGCCCAGGATCAACTCAAATAGTCCAGGCTGCGTGCGTGTGCACACAGCCAATAGCTGCAGGAGGGCAACCTTGAGACGCACATCCTCAGTGTCCTTGCTCAGTCGTAGCAACAACTGGTCACGGAAACTCTCTGCGTCACGCCCCAGGCATGCCAGCAGAGACATTGGGTACAACTGTAAACAGCATAGGGAACAGAAATGTTGCTTGTTCCACAATTAGTTTGGTCACACCTAATTACAACAAAGTCACGTTAAACGTGACAATACCTTCACTACACCCGATGCACTATAAGCATATAATTGGTTGCTTATGGAGTTTCATGTCCAAAAGCAGCTCGGTCTATGAGCAAATGAATTGAAAAGACAATTAGGCAAAGGAAGCCACAGTGGAAATTGGTTGTCTTTAACTGTGTTGTAGTAATTGTTTACATCATAATTATTACGCTACAGTTAAAGACAACAATTATTTTTTGTATGCTTCCCTTGGCCTAATTGTTGCGTTCATTTGGTTGTGTCTAACAGAAAAAACAAGCCCCTAAAAAAAAATTCCCCTTCTTTCTTTGTCTATGAGCGACACCATAATGGAGGGCTCCTGACAATTTCGACCACCGACACATGGGGTTCTCTAATGTGCACTGGCCTCTAGTACACAGGCCTCTAGCATTTCACTTCCATCAAAATGTGACCACCGTGGCAGAGATCGAACCCACATCTTTCATGTCAGCAGCCAAGCACCATAACCACTGAACCAAGGCTGGTGGCCTATAAGCATAAGCGTGCGCAGGGTTCCCCCTTCAGGGGGGGGCGAAGGGTTCGTCGCAGCACCCCCCCTCCCTATTATGTCAATGTATGGGGCTGACTTTGCGCCCCCCCCCCCCCCCTGTCGCCGCCCCCGTCCCCCCTCCTACAATGTATAGGGCTGGCTTTGCGCCCCCCCCTCCTCGCCCCCCCTGCCCCCCCCCCCCCCTGTGCGCACGCCTATGCCTATAAGCACATATTTATCATGTACTAATGCTGGCAATAAATACTTTAGATTTACTCTATTGTGCGCATTAACTTGTGCTCTATTACAGGTGCTAATATTGAGGCTCGACTGTATGAGTAGTGTGAATGCTCGATTTTTTAACTTTCTAAGAACTGCAATGTAAAAATAACGCAATTGAACTCTGCAGTTACACATGAAAAAGGCAGCTTATCATTATGAGGCACTCCGTAGCAGGAGACTATGGATAAGTAACAAATGCTTAAATCAATGTAAACAGGAATTTCTGAATGTCGCCTTCATCGTAGTGCGCACTCTATGGCTAGGAATCAAACCTTGGTGGGTGTTATATGCTTTAAAGAAACAGATTCATTGGAATCATTTGAAGGAGACAGCTTGCCTCTTACGAAAAGATGAATGTTATAGCAGTGGAGACTACATGTGATCTTTTATTGTTTGGTTTCTTTACTGTGATTTAGGCACACGAGAGTTTTTGCATTCCGCCCATCAGCATAATGCAAGAACGAGAATCTGGAATCAAACCCACAACCTTGTGATGATTGGAGGATTGCCACAGCCCCCGAGCCACTGTGGTGGGTTTCGCAAGCATACCAACAGCTCCATTAAGAAGGTATTAAGGGGAGACACTGGTCTCAAAACTGCTTGTCTTAATTTTTAGTATTTCTAGCTGAAATTTACACACAGTATGTATTTTTTACTGCTGAAAACAAATCTGCACTTACTTTTTGTCTATCACGCACAGGTTTTAAGATATTGACTGTTTCATACATTTGCATTCTGCCCAGACCTTTGAAAACTTTCTTACAAAAGACCTTTATGAATTTGATATCATTGCATCCCATGAAGACCAGAGAGTGCAAAATAACCATTACTTTATTTTTAGCTGTATCCATTCAAAAGTTATCGCCTTAACAAGTACACTCATGAGGAATTAGAACCTGTTGCTTAATATTATTGCTAACTAAATCACAGTTCTAAATAAAAATGTTGCAATTTCTTGGTTTTCTTGCACTAATCAATGCACAAGCTTTCAAATACTGCAAAAATGATCAAAATCCGACTGCTACATCAAAAGATATTGTGGGTAACAGCCTATGCTGTGGTGAAAAATGCTGTTTTGAGAAAATGAGAAAAGAAGTTGATAAACTTGGTGGGTACTTATTTTGAACTGTAAGAGGCATGAATTGGTGTTCTTATAATAGCAGAAGCCACCAGGAACATAGTCATCATTATTATTCTTAGTATGGTTTCTTTTCACTCTGTTCTCATTGGTGATAAGCTGCGTTCTAGCAGCCATCCATATTGCTTCCTCCGGAATGCACGAGAAATTCTGAACTTCTAATGACTGCCTGCCATTGCACTGTCATCAGTTAGGCTTCTCTGGGAAATGGCGGACAATATGACGATGCACGATTGTTTAGCGGACGCACCCTCAAGCGTTAAGATGGAAGGAACAATTTACTCCACGGGATAGAAATGCACAAATGCTGTGCAATCACTTTCTTTTTTTTTTTTGAAGCACAATGACTTTGCCTCAGCCAGATGAAAAGCATTCTTCTGCTAGGAACATCTAATAGAAGATTGTGTCTTTCAAATGAGGCCAAAATGGCTATGATACTTAACATGGTTCCTGCACAGTGCGCTGTTGAATAGGACTTTTTTAGGTGCTTTGGTGAGTAAAAATGGTCATGAAACGGACTTCAAGACCAAATAACTTGACAAGTATGCATTGTAAGTCTGTAATATTTAAAAAATAGCTTTCTTAGACCTTCTAGAAAGAATATTTCAGAAAATTGTTCTTTTTGAAATTTTTTTTTGCCTCCCAGACCAGTGTCTCCCCTTAACAGCACATAGACGGTAAGAAAAAGGGACAGTCCCTTTTCCTTAACAGACACTGTCCCTTTTCCTTATCATCTATGCACTGTTAATACCTTCTTACGGATCCTTACCAGCTCGCCTAAACTTCAGTTCTTACAAGATACCAACAGCTGTCAGGAAATATTTAACACTTGCCTTGGCAATGCGCTTCAGCAGCTGCACAGCCAGGGTGCAGAGACGTGGGTCAAAGCGGAGGTACAGAAAGCGTGCCACCGAGACTGTCAGCGACGGTGCACCACCAGCGGTCTGGCTGGGTGACACCAGCAAGCGCTGTTCCAGCAGGGAGCCCTCACAGGCACCCACCAGCAGCAGACGGTTCAGGAGTGAGAAGCACAGTCGCACAGAGTTCAGCAGGTCTTTCGAGTGGCGACTGCATCAGGCCACCGAAACACGGTTACAAAAACGGTTGGTGTATTTTTTCCTATACAAAACACACTTGTCATCGACTGCCGATAAATGCATGAAATTTGCATAATTTGCGGCTTTTAACTTGGTCTGGAGACCAAGTTTAAAGCAAGTGGAAGTGTCAAAATAAATTATTGTGTATTTTACAGCAATGAGTTGTAATTAGACAAATTGGTGGAGAGTGCTGTGCTCCCATTCGATGCCTGTGGAGCTTCGGTCTCGTACCCTACCATCTACCATGCCCCAAGACGCTACCCAGCACCTCCACCAATTTGTTAAGGCGTTTATTTGCCGGTACTCAGAGATACCGGGTAATGGCGACAGTCACGGCCAGGCACGAACTCTCAGCACGAGCGGCATACTTTTTGCAGATGACCCATTAGAAGGCTCTTGAGAGTGCAACCCATTTCTAGGTTCCAATGCATCGCTACAACATAAATAATTTTCTAGTTATTGTACAGCCAGTCATGTTATGTATCTTCATAAACTGAATGCCGTGACCCACTCAAATTACATGGTGGCAGCATGCATTCCTAAAAAGGTAAAAAAAAAAAACATTTTGAAATTCCTGCCAAAACGCCCCACATCCTAAGGCACGTTACCCACAGTACTGCCTTCACCAATGTGATCATGTGTAGCAAGATATTTCAACCAGAAGTGATTAAAGAAACTTTAGGCAGCAAGAATGCTTAAAGGGGTCCTGCAACACTTTTTGAGCATGGTCAGAAAACGCTGTTATCGGTAGTCCAAGCTCCCGAGAACACACGAGCCAAATATTATAGCACAGCACACGGCCCGGAATTTTCAATAAATTCTCAAAGTCAGCTAAAAGTCGCTTTCTCTTCTCTCGACAAATGATGCTGTATACTCAAAAATACAGCTGTGTGAATAGCAAAATTTTGGGCGCGAAGCGAATTCGAATATTGAAGTGTGAGTGCAAATCGAATTGAATATTTTTCGAACATTTCTCGAATATTTCTAGAATACTTTTCGAATACTTCAAAGCGAAATTGCAGAAAAAAATGTAGGAGAGGATTCCAAAGCATATTCTTATGAGATAGCAACATGGAAGTGTTTCTTTTCGCTAGGTTGAGGAAGTGCTGCCGGGGTGGTGTTTCATAGTTGTCTTATGGACGTTAACTGCATTAGTCTTTGGGAAGTTCGACTAGTTCGAATAGTAAAATTCCAGTGCGAATCGAATAGCAAACACTATTAGAAAAATATTCAAAATTTCGAATATTCGCACACCCCTACTGAAAAATCTTCGCGTCTTAGCTTTCTGAGACCATGGTGTCAGTGCTCTTTAACACCAATATCTCGCATATTCGCTACTCTACTTGACACCTTTTGACCTCGTACCTTGAAATTCGAGTTATCAGTGGTTGCAATCCAGTAAGGGCATTTTTATTGTAGGAGATGACTCGCACGATGTATTTTTATCAACTTGCCGTGAAATAGTTTGCCCCATCCGTTAAGCATGCCTCTTGTCAATAAATATTGAGCTTGTGTATGAACGCTACTGCGTTTAAGTATGCGTGAGTAGATGTTAGTATAAACGTGAGCCGACATAAGGCTGATATTATTGCCGGTGTTGAGTAGATAGGACCATAGGATGGCAAAAAATTGTGGAGCTCACTCAGACACTCACGAAATATATTTTGCACTTCAGTCAGACTCAACAAAATTTTCCTCGACCGGGCTCACCCAGACTAAGACTCAGTGAAATTTTTCGCGACTGGGCTCACTCAGACTCAAACTCATCGAACTAATATTCATTCAGGCTCACTTAAACTCACTCACGTCTCGATCTAAGTCCGAGTGAGTCGACTCATGAGTGAGTTTACCGACCTATGCAACTGGTATAGTACACAGAAGTTATCAGCACATTAAACTATCACCAGTGGCTAGTCGATGAAGGCTTTTTGTGATGTGCGGTACTTTCTGCATTTCTATAAACAAAGAAATTAAGTAATCCACAGAAAGCAAACGTGACGCACCACAACCAAGTCGCAGCTCGTTCCTGGTGTTCGGTCATACCACACATGATACTGCTTTAGTGGTGTTCGGTCTTTACGCATTGCCGTCAAGGCTATCGACAGAGCAAGGTCAACTGACACACATATAGGTGAGTGCATCGCGATACAACTGAAGGTTTCGAGGTGCACCGATGCAAAGTGCAGCTCCGCTTTACTGAAATGGTAAGCTGTCGGCAGGAGTGCAAGCATCATAATACAACACTGGAGCATAGAATACATGAGACCTCGATGATGAGGCCGCGAGCATATACCCAAAAGCAACTCAACTCACCTGCCTTCAAATTCAACAGCCCGGGCAACAAATTCCTCAGCAGAGACTATCAGCCGAAGCAAGGCTGGACACGAATCGCCGTGAAGCAGCCCGTCCACGCACAGCTCGGTACTCCTGTGCAAGATAAAGCAAACAATTAAAAAACCAACAGACAGAAAAAGAAGGAAACGGTATCACTTTCTTTTGCAGGCTGAATAAGCTACCACAGTGTCTGAATAAGGGTATGTCGTGAAATAAACAACAGTTCTCAATCGGCTTTCGCCACCTACCCTACGGTCTGTGGCTTCAACTTGGCCGAGACGGTCACCAGTTTGTGGAAAACGTTTAGGCAGCGATGGCCGATGATGTCCCTGTCGTAAGCTCTGTTGTAGCGCCACTTGTGGAACGAGGGAAAGATGTCCTGTAGCACCACGGTCAAGCATGCCAGGAAATCTTCGTTCACAGTGTCCCGGAACGTCTGAAACAACCAATGAAGGACATTCTACGCTGAACTTTCCACACAAAGTGAAGCGCAGTCAATGCTGCAAAAGCTCAAGGTGCTCAAAAAGCTATGCTAAGATCTCAAACGAGGCAGAAGGACAGAGGCTCGTAGTGACAAAAATTCGCGGAGCAAGAAATGTCGCAGAAGCCGATGTTCCGACAATTCTGTATGTAGTACCAACATTCTCACAGTTCACTATGCACCTTGAGGGCATTTTAAGTAAATAGATAAATAAATAAATTTGGGCTTCCACAGAAGTTGAAAGAGGAGGAGAGGCTGAGGAAATAGCATCTTTGCGTTTCACGTGTAAAGTGTTGTCGGCAACGCTTTGGTTGCACCAAATCATGTACATAAATACAATTCGGCCTCTGCATGTGCCCTCTCCTAGTCATCTTTCATGCAACACTTCTTTAGAAAGCCCCATTAGTTCTATTCTCACCGCCTTCCGTAGAAAACCAACAAAATCAAGATAACTCCACAGTGGGCAACGGTACCTCAGCGACATTTCCGAGCAGCTTCAGAAAGGCGAGGCAGATGGGATGGTCCCCGATAACCCTTTCTTGGGAGACCATGGCTTGACTCAAGACGTTGTCTGTGACCACGTAGCCTCTGCAAAATAACATACAAGTCTGTATTCAGAAGGGTTCATGGTTCAGGGGAGATGATACTAAAAAAAAAAGTTTCCTTAATTTGTAGCCTAATGCAATGAAATTTTTTTTGTTTACAAAGTTGTTTATGCCGATTTCAAATATGTAATAAGTTTTAGAGTAAGTTGCATAGTTTTTGTTTTGTACCACGACAATGTGTCAAATCTAGCTCTTTTTAGACACTTTTTCTGTCATTAAACTTCTATATTGATCAGCCATTGATGGCTCATATTGCTTTACATTAACTGTAGAATGCATAAACTAACTAGAAAGTGCGTATAAGACAATTTAATAAACAAGAAAAATTGTCATATGAGAAGTCCTTAAAATGTTCAGCCCATACTAATACTTACTTTAAGTTCATAATAATTACATAGGTGATAGCAAGCTTTAAATAAGATAACTGCACTCTGCACAGGTTAAGGATAATTTGGGAAACATTTCGTCCGGATCTGGCCCTCAGAAATACCAAAAATGTTATGTCCAAACTCAAGAAGTTGCCGAAAATTGCATCTTGAGAAAACACGTTTTAAAGGTAAAAATAAAAGCTCGTCTGTGTGGCAGGGATGTGCTTTTTAAAATTATTTCTTCCATCATGACAGCTAGGGCATCATGGTTATTTTGAGCATGTGGCTTTTGTGAACTCCTCATGCGAAATGCAATGGCAAGCAGCCAGGTGGCATTTTTCAGGGGACACTGCTAGACAATTAGTTCTTTTTAGTTTTTAATTGCCCCCCTTGTACTCCCTAAAAGTGATTTTAACCTAGTACAACCTCCATTTTTTCTGTCATGTAAGTACAGAAACTAAACTTGACAAAACAAGTGAAAACAAAAAATTCGGGGTGTGCGAATATTCGAAATTTCGAATACTGTTCGAATAGTGTTTGCTACTCGATTCGATTCACACTGGAATTTTACTATTCGAACTATTTGAACTTCCCAAAGACAAATACAGTCAATATGCTTCACCTCATCACACTCCCGTATTGCGGCAAAGCTGCTTTTCAGGCTCCACTATGATCGAATTTCCCAATGACATTCAACGTTTGATTGAAAGTGGCCCCTTCAGATTTTCAATAAGCTTCACCTCATTACACTCTAGTATTGCGGCAAAGCTCCCTTTCAGGCTACGCTACGGTCGCATTTGGATTGACTCAAGAAAACGCAGGTTCCAACATGAAAATGATAGATGTGGCAGAGGTGGGGGGCTCAATTTATGCTGTTTTGGACCTGAAATCTGGGCAGGAAGTCCGAAAAGTCGGGCGCCGAAGATTTTTAACATCCAAAATTTCAGATGTTCTTATATATTGATGTCTATGAGGCAGATTTGGAGCTCCGGACTTGAAGGGAGCGCACCCTTGTCTGCCACATCAGTTGGGCTTCCACAGAAGCTGAAATAGCATATTTGCCTTTCAAGTGTAAAGTGTTGTCGGGAACGCTTTGGTTGCACCATATCGTGTGCATAAATACAATTTGGCCTCTGAATTGCCTCATTCTTGATAAGACAACACATAAAACACCACCCCGCCAGCGCTTCATCAACCTAGCCAAAAGAAACACTTTCATGTTGCCATTTCATAAGAATATGCTTAGGAATCCTCTCCAACTGTTTTTTACTGGAATTTCACTTCGAAGTATTCAAAAAATATTCGAGAAATATTCGAGAAATATTCGAAAAATATTCAATTTGTACTCGAACTGCAATATACGAATTCGCTTCGCACCCAAAATTTTGCTATTCACACAGCTCTACAAAAATATGTAATTTTGGAAAAAGACGAATTTTTCGAGTAGAGTTTTCCTTAAAATGAGTACAGACACTGCATAAAACTACATGCTGCAAGACTTCACCGCCAAATACATCTAATGAAAGCATACACTGCAAGCCTGAAATCAGCTTTGAAATTTAGAACATATTTGAAATGTATATAAAACAGAATATTATGACAATTAGCTCTAGCAAACACTCACTGTTGGCTCAGTATACCTAGCCAAGAAGGCTGCGCTAATGACCAAGTCTGAGGAAAGAAAAAAAAATGTTTTTGTTTGCCTTTAGGAATGTACGTTTTGAGCCAGTTGATAAGGCATATACAGTCGATGTCCGATTTCCCGGACCCTCAAGGGACCGCGAAACGTCCGGAAAATCGGGCAGTCCGGAAAAACGAATGCACGCGAAAACGCACTTTTTTTATAGGTATTTTTCTCTGACGGAGAAGGTCACGGCCAGAGTACTGGATTCCCATTGCAATTCAGCGAATGCATCATTTAGGTGGCTCTAAAAAGAGCCGTTTATTGAGAAAAAAAAAAAAAACGACGTAGCCGGCGCTACCTCATTGGCCAACACTTCGGCGCAATAAAGTCGCTTATTTTCTTTTGCATGTCGTTCCGCTTGCCCGCGATGATGTCTGCCTCAATTTCAGCTAGCGTCATGTTCTCTCATCGATGATAGTGTCATCAGTGCTCGCGTCAACTCCGAGCTCGTCGGCTGTGTAGACGCTGCCTCATCGTTCTCGTTGTCGGAGTCGTCGGAATCCTCCGTAACTTGAACGATTTCGTCATCGGTCGATTCCACACAGAGCTCAAGGTCTTTGTCAGCGTCGGCGAGGCCCTCAAAGGTTATCCCGGCTGGAATCGAAACGCCGGCAGCGCGCAGGTCGTCGAAGGCAACGTCCGCGAAAACAGTTCCGGAGAGTCTCTTGCGTTATCGCCTCTTGCGTTACGAGGGGGATTTGTGCGCTTCGAAGGCGCGGACGAAGACGAAGGAGCAGTCGGTGCCATCGCTGTCAACGGCGAATGCTGAAGAACGGGAAACGCGAACGCTGAAGATAGCGCGCAGCAGCACACGATCTACCGCAGAGCTTACAAAACAATACGTGAATGAGAATGAACACAGTGAGGTTTGGCTAAACTACGGCTGGCAACGGATTGGCGTGTGCTAGATTGTGGCGAGGGTACGGTAGCTGCGGCGCGGTGCGGCTGGCCACACCTGTTCCGGCGGTGCGAGCATGGCCTCCGAGATAGCGCGCCGGCGCGCTATTTCGGAGGCCATCGTGCGAGTATGGGGGGTTCGAGGATACGAGAAAAACAAAATGGCGGCATTGATAGCGACTTCGAGTCGGCGGTTAGCGGTAAAAAGTCCGGGAAATCGGACGCCGAAGGCTATAAGCGTCCGAAATTTCGGACTTTTTAATACATTGCCTCTATGGGGAACTTAACGGTGCCGCAGATGAGTCCGGGAAATCGGGCATGTCCGGAATTTCGGGCGTCCGAGAAATCGGACGTCGACTGTAGAAGGACCTCAAGAATGAAAGACAGACAGGAAAGCACTCGTCCTGTGGTCTCTCATCTGTGGTTTACTCTACATTTTCTTGTTTCTTCATTCCCTATAGGCAAGACTCATCAATAAAGGGTTGAAGAGCCAAGACTATTTCTTTGCCACTCACTCTGACACATGGGCAGTCCTTATAAGCATACCATGGCTGGAAGATGCACTTACTCAATCAGTTCTTGCACAGACTTGGGCTTTGTGCTCAGCGCAGGAAGCAGGCCCGTCGCGACTAGCCGCTTCCAGGACTTTTCAGGATCCTTATCAGCCAGGATGGCCACAGTCTCTAGGCACTCTCCCAGCACTTCGATTGGAGGGCTCATCAGGGGTGTGCTGAGCAGTATTAGCCTGAAAGGGACAAAAGAGAGGCTCTTTAAAGGCCAACTAGTACAATGAAGTTTCACTTTGACTAAATTCGTTACAAGTGAGTCAAAACATTAATGAAAACCAACAGACAATGAAGACAGGGAAGGTATAGAGGACGCAATTTGCTGTCTTTTAACTATATTGGAGTGACATTTACCTCATAATTACTAGAATACAGTTAAAAGACTAGAAATAATGTCTCCAATATCTTCCTTCGCTTCAATGTCAGTCGAATTTGATTAAGGTCGTGTCTAACAAAGAAAAGCGAGCCCTTAATTTCCCTTTCTTTTGTTACAAGTGAGTAATCCAGTCGAACCCGTTCATAACAAACTCGCAAGTGCCATGAAAAGTGGTCGTTATATCAGTAGTTTGTTGTATATGGACTCGCCCTCAAAAACGTGCATTTAGCGACCAATCCGCTTTTCTTTTTCTGCGCATTTTTATTTAAAAGTGCTAACATCCCTTCCAGTGGCAAGTTAAGCCTTTTCGCGTTGTGAAGCGACGCCCACTGCATCTGCAATGAACTGACACAGTTTCACTGAACCGCGGCCACCAAGTGGAGCTGATCATCCCTAGCTAGTTGCGCGCAGCGCGTGGCCTACTTGGCTCAGGCCTTCACTGCCGGGTCGCTTGCTGTAGTACGCGCATTTGTGCGTTCTTCGTGCCCGCTTCATTTCAGACCATGCACGGGTGCGGCGTGTAGCCTGTTCGTTCAACGCGGCGAAGACAAGCACTTTGCAAGCAACACGCACTCTACGTCTCCGCATTGCTCTGACGGTTCTGCACGACGAGCCGTGGTGCACTTGGGTTGTCGCTGTCAGTGCATCGACGTTTCTTGGTGCCCGAGCCGCTCAGCACCAGCGAGCTACTTTAGTTTATACAAAGCGACGCGCACTTTGTTTCGCACGGAGCGGCGGCGGCTAACCTGAACTTGCGAACGGCAGCATCGTGCGCTTGTACTGCTTGTACCACCATCAATCCGAACAGTTTACGCTACACGTGCAGCCAAGCAGATAGCTGCAGATGACTGTGATAAGGCTGCCGGCAAGAAGTCATAATGTGACGTTCATCACTAGCCAGTCGCCTTCGCTCTCTTTTGACGCTTATCCGTGAAGGCGTCGCCGCAATCGCGCGGAAGCCGTAATCAATGATCGACTGGTCTCTGTCGTTACTGAAAAGACGACATGCATTTTGCGGCACATTGTGTCATCAACGCAGTGATCCTTTATGCGACGAAAAGTTATCGCGGTCATCACTTATTGCATTTTAGGGCTTCTTGCATTCTAAGGTCTCACCGCAGGCGGTCGTGGCTGCAAAGAACGGTGCCAGGAAAGGCTGCCGTGAGAAAGCCGACCGCAAGGCTTCATGCTGCCTCCTATTTCTTTCTTTTTTATTCCTCACTGCCATTCTGCCACTGAAGAAACGCCTAAAAAGTGAGCGACTTCGCTCGCAGCGTCCGAAGTCGGCGTATGGCGCTTGCCGATCTAGAGTATCTTAGTCACGAGTAAACTAGCGGGGCATGCGCGAGCGCACCCCTCTAACACTTTAGAAGGCCTGTTTTAACCTTTTTCAGCTTCTTTGCGCCATATTTTTACCGCGATCATGTCTGAAGTGTTTGTTGTAAAAGTAAGAGGCTTCGAAAAATGTTCGCTACATGGGGACGTAGTTTCAATGGGTAGCATAGAAAAATCGTAAGTGCACCAAAATACGGTCGTTATTAATTGATAGATCATTACAGTAAAAGCTCGTTAATTCAAACTCGGTTAATTCGAACTTACAGTTAATTCGAACTTACAGTTAATTCGAACTGACGCCCTGGTCCCGGCACAGCCCTGTGTATTTCTATGGGGGAAAGCTCCCGGTAATTCGAACGCATCGGTAGCGACAACGGTTAATTCGAACTAGGAGCCCTGGTTTTCATCACTCCTGGCAGAAGTCGGCCCAGAGTGATGACAATGTATAGCAAATCCAAACCAAACACAATTTACCAGAGATACTAAGCAACGAAAACAGCAGCATTTATCAGCAGATGATTCGGACGCTGCGCAGGAGCTCTTCAGCAAGCTGCAAGCGATGCTCATAGAGTCGCGACAGAGGAAACGCAAGCAAATGCAGATTGCCGATTACTTTTAATTTTGATCGCGTTAACTCTACCATGTAAGTGAACGTGATTTAGAGCATAAATAGTGTCATATATTTCGACATCAAGGCTCACTGCTCACATGAATACATGTCGGGGCTAGTTTCTGGCGTATCACTGACTGATCAATTAATTCTGTTCGCTGTTAGAGCTCCGTGAGCTTAGTTTACGAAATCACCTGCCACTAACGTGCAGTAGCGCGTACTTGCGATAACGCTTATAGAGGTGGCTCCTGTCGCTTGTGCCCGCGCGGTGCGGCGCGATGTCCGTTCATTCTAAAGCGCCCGCCCGCCAATTCGAACTCCGCTTAATTCGATCAATTTTATAGTCCCCTTCGAGTTCGAATTAATGAGCTTTTACTGTATATCTGGGATCGTTATAAGTGGGTGCGACTATGTTTCAACTAATGCCATCTTGGCAGAGCTGCGATGTTGGTAATAGCACATTTTCTCCATTAGCAGCTTTCAAACAGCACCTAAACATACGAAGTGTGTACCCGGTAGTCATCGCTATAACAAAGGTCCGGCATGCTGCTTTCAAAGATATGTTTTACAGACTTCTTATCTCGGAGATCATGAGGAGATGTGTATTCTACATCAACCTTGTCACGCGTCACTTCATGCGAGTGGTGATAATGACATTTCCCTTTCTTTCTTCCCAGTTCTGGCAAGAAAGAAAACAGCCATTATGATGCGCTTTCTTCGATGGTATCACTTGTGTTTCATATGTAAAAACACTGCACACAGGCTTCTTTGTCGTACACTACGCCTGAAACCAGGCTTTTTTATGCTATCCAGTGATTGGAATGACCAAAAGTGTTTTGTATCAGGTTTTGTAGCAGGAAAAATGATGATTTGTAGCAGCTGCCCTCAGTTTTGTAGCAGGTTGCAAAAATGAACAAGACAGGCCAGATAGCGTTTTAATGCTCTTATTATACAATAAAATGAAGTAATAAATTCCGTGGGTGCATGAGTTAACTGAAGGCACAACTAATGCAAGCTTTAATCATAGGATCGCATATGTATGAAGAATGATAGGAACAAATACACAGATACACATAACAAACATGCAGATACACAATACATGAATGTCACTTGCATGAAACAGCATTAAGCTTCCTTCCTTTTTTTTTCATCGTGCAAGTGGGGTATACACTCGGCAATCTTTTGTCATGCTTGAGCAAGCACTGCTTGCCCACTCTCAATGTCAGAGAAGTCATTAAGCGGCGCATTGCCGCTTAATAAACCATATTGCAATTAAGTGATGCATTGCCAGGTAATCTCGGAGGTTCTGCGCAGCAGCTTTGAGGCAATTGTGCTCATTTGTAACATGCATTTAGCAGCTTTCATGAAATGTAGCAGATTGGAGTAATTTTGCTCATTTGTAGCATGAATGTAGCAGCTTTAACGAAACGTAGCAGATTGGAGTAATTTTGCTCATTTGTAGCATGGATGTAGCAGCTTTAACGAAACTAGCAGGTTGCAGCAATTTTGCTCATTTGTAGCATGGATGTAGCAGCTTTAATGAAATGTAGCAGGTTGGAGCAATTTTGCTAATTTGTAGCATGGATGTAGCAGCTTTCACGAAATGTAGCAGGTTGGAGCAATTTTGCTCATTTGTAGCATGCATGTAGCAGCTTTCATGAAACGTAGCAGATTGGAGTAATTTTGCTCATTTGTAGCATGGATGTAGCAGCTTTAACAAAACGTAGCAGGTTGGAGCAATTTTGCTCATTTTTAGCATGGATGTAGCAGCTTTAATGAAATGTAGCAGGTTGGAGCAATTTTGCTCATTTGTAGCATGGATGTAGCAGCTACAACGAAATGTAGCAGGTTGGAGCAATTTGCTCATTTGTAGCATGGATGTAGCAGCTTTAACGAAATGTTGCAGGTTGGAGCTTTCCATCACTGGCTATCTATGATTATGCGCCTGTTATGGGGACACTAAAGAGAAATAATTCAGCTTTAGACTGATAACACAATCAAAATTATTTGTTAATTTAAAGGGGTACTGACATAAAATTTCGCGGCCGAGACAGCCTGCGGATTGGATTCCCGTGAACATGTGTATATCATCTGCAAAATATCAACAGCGAATATAGCTTGGCAAGTATTTTAAATTAATTTTGAAGTTTGCGTGAGCGATCGACTCCTTCGCGCTACTGACACCATCAGAGGTGACCCTTGGTGACCCCCCCCACTTCTCTCACATGACCACGCTGCAACATGTTATGATGACATCATAGCCGCCATTTTTCTTTTGCCGTGTTTGTTCCAGCAGTCTATACTTCTTGGCGGCTGGCCGCGAGTCCGTGGCCGCGGTGCACGTGTTGAAAGTTTTGTGTCTGGCGACACTGCTGTCCCGTTTCCTATTCGAAAGGACTTCTTTATGCGGACCGTGCGGAAGTGCGTCACAGTTCTGTGTGCTGATGTGATCGAGAGCTGCGCTCGCTAGGTGGTGATAGTTGCACCCGGCGGCTTGTCGTTTTTCGAGGTCTCTCAAACCGCAACTGAAACTGGTCGGTAATGAGGAGCCTGTAATAAATTATCTGTCGCGCGCTGCAGCAAACGAGGTGCCGTGTTATGACTAACAGGCCCCCCAGCAACACATTGCAGCAAAAAAACGCAAGGCCAAAGTTTTTGTGTCAGTACCCCTTTAATGTTACGAGGTCAGTCACTAGAAGATGTAGCGTCAGTTTGTGACATTGTTCCAGATAGCTTTTGTAAGGATTTAAATTTTAAATCTACACCACATTTGTGCACGTGCATTTTTGTCGTACTCTTGGGAGGGTAGTATTAGACTACAAAGCAAAATGTTCAAACAGGCAAAAATGCAGTCAATTATAACACAACTGTAGTAGCTCCTTCGTAATTCAACTCCCTGCATTTCCACATTACATTTCTCTCTTTCTCTTGTCATTTGACACACAAAAACAACATGACAGGGAAAAGAAATGTTGAAAGTCTCTGGACATAAGAACTCACCGGTGCAAGGCAGCAAAGAGTTCATCGATGTTGTTAGCCAGCAAGTCTTGTAGTGATGAATCGGCTTCCAGAAGGCTTCGGATAAGGCGAGCTATATGTAGCAACCTTTGAAGCCAGCCTCTGTCAGAGTCGCCTGTTTCAGAAGCACAAGGTACGTCTTGTGTACTGTCATTGTTGAATAAAATCAAGACACTTATGACTTTTGGTGATGCCCTGAACCTACAAGTGCCAGTCACATCTACTATACTCGGGTACAACTAAAAAAAAAAAAGACGGCTTTTTGCCGTCAAAGGACTCCCCTCCACCCAATGGCTTTGCCGTGTCATCGTGACCCCGCAGCAGACCTTTCTTCTTCAAGGAATAGATCGGTGCCCAATATCTTCATTTCATATGCCTTTTATTTCAACTACTATACCGTGTTGGACTGAAAGGAGGACATGATACTGTAGCGCTAAACTAGAAAATAAACACTATGAGGCAAAGAGAAGTAGGAAAGTCGGCTTCCAACTCTATATTCGAGTTTTGTCCAAGAACATCATGTCCTTCAGAAAGTACCGATTTGCTCAAGAAAAACTCATTGTGGAACGTAAACAGGATAGCAAAGCAACTGGGACACAAATGAAACAGATGGGATGAGACCATGTAGGTTGTTTTGGTCTCGATTGTCAATGCAGGTCTGATTTAATGAATGTGGCTCAGTTTGATTGAAACAGTTGCAGTATTTGGTCCATTTTTGATTAGAAACTGCCTTTTTGAGTTCACGTTACAATCAGGAATTGCCCCATTCTGACTCAAACTGTTTCAGAAGTTAAAGATACTTAGATGCACTTTACGCTCCCGTGAAATTTAGCCCAGTTTCGGTTTCTGCATTTGGCTCTTTTTGAAAAAGAAAAAAAAGAAAAAACGCCCCATATTATGAATGGTGCCAAGACAAACAGACGGGCGACTTACAAGGTTTGGAGAGTTCACAGATGATAACTTGCCAACCATTAACAGTCGCCTGCCACCGGACAAATGAGCTATCTGTAGCAAATGATGAAGAAAAAGAAAAACAAAGAGAACATTTAATTACACTTCCCCAAATGAATGAACGACCAAGCAAAATGTAAAAGTGTGTTTTCACGAAACTCACCTCCAGATTTGAAGACGATTCCTTCTGTGCCATATGGAATGAACAGTGCGCCTGCATGAAAGCACAATGTAAGATACATAATGTGCTGAACTAAGAGCACATTTACAAAACTGTAAGAAGCAATTTACTGTTAGTACATACACTGCGAGTGCCCGACTACTCTACGATGAGCCAGATATGGGTGCAAGCATGAGCAAATTTGGCATTACCGCGTCATCTGCAACAACAGGCATCTGCTAAAACATGCATCAGGCACATTTTCTAGCGCACTACAATGATCACTTTCTTTATCAAGCCCTGAAAACTGACTCTAAACATAGCATTGACCAGAAGCAAGCTTCTAATGCTGTGAATGGGCTAACGTCCTTTCGAGTCAAGTTGTGAAGTGTTCACCCCTGTAACTGAAGTGGTACTGTACCATATGTGTTCTTGTGACAACACTACATTTGGTGTCAGAGCAGGGAGGCTTACTGTGATAGGGTTAGTGATAAGCCATGCCTGCACGTTTGTCGGCAGTCATCATCGCCTCTGTTCTTTTCCGATGCTTGTGCAGAAGTCCGAATAATTGATAGACCAATCTCTACATTCACCGAAAGGACGGAAGACTCTTTGTTGTACATTGTGGCATTAGCAAGTTGAAGGGTGCACTTTCCTTGCTAAGCGACCCAAGGGTGCACACTAACCGGTGGGCATAGGACAAGCCGCTACGACTCAAAGGCAGTCAGCAAACAGATTAGGCTCCACGAGACTCGGTCGGGGATTCATCACAACTATGTTTTAACCATTATAGTAGGTTTAATTGAAGTGGATACTCTTATGCATAACAGTGGCGCCATGAAAATGTAAAATGTAGGGGTGTGCGAATATTCGGAATTTCGAATATTTTTCGAATAGTGTTTGCTATTCGATTCGATTCGCACTGGAATTTTACTATTCGAACTTCCCAAATACAAACACAGTCAACATTTGATTAACAGTGGCCCCTTCAGATTTTCAATATGCTTCACCCCATTACACTCTCGTATGGCGGCAAAGCTACCTTTCAGGCTCTCCTGCGGTCGCAAATGAATTGACTCGAGAAAACACTGGTTCCAACTTGGAGATGATAGGTGTGGCAGAAGTGGGGGCTCAATTAACGCTGATTTGGACCTCAAATTTGGGCAGGAAGTCGGACGCCAAAGATTTTTAGCATCCAAAATTTCAGATGTTCTTATATATTGATGTCTACGAGGCAGATTTGGAGCTCTGGACTCGAAGGGAGCTCACCCTAGTCCACCACATAAGTGAGGCTTCCACAGAAGTTGAAAGAAGAGGAGAGGCTGAGGAAATAGCATCTTTCCCTTTCATGTGTAAAGTGTTGCTGGCAACACTTTGGTTGCACCAAATCATGTACATAAATACAATTCAGCCTCTGCGTTGCCTCAGTCTTGATAAGACAACTATGAAACACCACCCCGCCAGCGCCTCATCAACCTAGCCAAAAGAAACACTTTCATGTTGATATCTCATAAGAATATGCTTAGGAATCCTCTCCAACATCTTTGAGTAATTTTGCTTCGAAGTATTTGAAAAATATTCTAGAAATTACTTGAAAAATATTCGATTTGATTTGCACTCACACTTCAATATTCGAATTCACTTCGCACCCAAAATTTTGCTATTTTGACAGCTCTAGTAAAATGTGCAAGACAGCAACGTAGTTCATACTCACGGCTGCCATAGGGATATCGAGTTGCTGTCCAGCCAAACACGCGAGCCATCTTCATCAAACTGCATCATGCCAGTTGGCACGTTCTCCATAGGTTCCAAAAAGCAAGGTACAGCTCTAAATCTGGTTATCACCTGCACCGCAAAGAGGCACATTGTTAAGCCTTCTCTAACTCAAAGCTATAGCTTTTATCAAGAGGAAAAGCTAAGAAATGTGCTTAGCAGCACCAGTTCCGAGGCTGGAAATCACAGTTTAGACAAAACAGACTCAGTAAATTTTTTAATGGACCAGCATACTCACATTGTTTGAGCTGTCACGACTTGCCCTGGCTAACGCAGCCAGCATTTCGATCAGTGGTTCCGCATTCACAGGGAACATTTCCTCTGCTTCGACGAGCAGGTGGCCTAGTCCAGAACTTTCCCCCCTGCAATAAAGGGTCAGAGGCAAAAGTCAGCAACGCCTTCGAAGAGTGCCTTGTCCCGCACTTCAACGCTAAGCGACAAACCTCCTTCCAGAAGTCTTGGGCAACAGTTGGGTACTCGAGAAGCTTCTCCGCAAGACGGTAGAGTGGCTGCAGTAGAGACGATGACCATCGATTACGTTGGCACCGCGCAACAAAGTGAGGCAGTGAGCGCTTCGCTATTTCTTCGCACAAGAGCAACACAATAAGACACTAAAGGTTCTATTAACACATCATCACGAAGTAAAAGATATTGGGAGACTATGCATTTGCTCAGGCTCATGCACTGCAACAGAGGCAGGGTCTCAAGAGGAATTTATAATTTAATATGCAATTCCCATCATCCTGTTTTGTATACAGCACATGTAGATCTAAGAAATCATCAAATAATGAAGTAAATTTCAAATATTTTTTGTTATGAGTAGGTAATGATTATTTGTTCATAATGAACACTGCAGGTAACGAGCATGTTTTGTAAAGTGCAACTTTGTTACACCTCATGAGGTTAAAGGGTACTGACACAAAAAATTTGGCGTCGTTTTTTTTTGCTGCAACATATTGCTGGGGGGCCTGTTAGTCATAACACGGCACATCGTTTGCTGCGGGGAGTGACAGGTAATTAATTACAGGCTCCTCATTACCGACTAGTTTCAGTTGCGGTTTGAGAGACCTCGAAAAACGACAAGCCGCCGGGTGCAACTACTATCACCACCTAGCGCGTGCAATGCTCAACCACGTGAGCACACAAAACTGTGATGCACTTCTACACGGTCCGCATCAAGAAGTCCTTTCGAACAGGAAATGGGACAGCAGTGTCGCCAAACACAAAGCTTTCAATGCGTGCGCTGCAACCACGGACTCGCGAGCAGCCGCCGAGTAGAATAGTCTGCTGGAGCAAACGCAGCAAAAGAAAAATGGCGGCTATGACGTCATCATAACTTGTTGTATTGACTACAGCATGGTGACGTGAGGGAAGTAGGGGGTTCACCGTGGGGTCACTTTTGGGGGGTGTCAATACCGCATGCACGCAAACTTCAAAATTCATGTAAAATACCTTCCAAGTTATATTTGCTGTTGATATTTTGCAGCTGATATATGCATGTTCGCTGGGAATCAACGCCACAGGCTATTTCGGCTAAGAAATTTTGTGTCAGTACCCCTTTAAAAACCAATGTACGCCCAGACGCTGGAATTCCTCTAGAAGGTGCTTGGTGAACAACACTGTGCAAAAAACATGAAACGAATTCTTCAGTGCAGGTTGTGTTCAGTGCATCTGGATCCAAAATTGAAATTACTGCAGGAACCTGGATTCGATTCCAAGTGGCTTTGGTGAGCGAAGTACAGTTGAACCCACTTATAACAATACTCAAGTGCCACGAAAATTCCATTGTTATAACCGATAATTGCTATAAACGGGTTGCACGAAAAAAAAAAGCAAAATGGAAGGATGGCAAGGTGTAGTGAGAAAACTATAATATCAGATGAGATATGCCAACAAACATCAGTGATAAGGATAACAAGGCTGCAGATTTTTTGGACATGCTTCGAATTTCGGACGCGTTCACGGCATCGCCAGAAACCCCATAGAGCCAATGTATGACAACATGTGAATTTTGGATGCGGAAACTCTTCCAAGTCTCAACTTCTTACTCAGAATGTATGTCCGAAAGTGCGTTAACAGAAAGCACCACCGCTCGGGCGTCCGTAGCACATTTTAACGTGATAGCGTTAAAGAGCTCGTTTCGCAGAAATTCCGGCGTCGGTGTCGGCGTCGGCGTCGTTGGTTGTGAGCGAAAAATCATTTTGTCCATGACCGTAAAATCGAGAAAGATGCAAATAAAATAAATAATAAAAATTTTCGGGTTCGAGTGAGGATCGAACCCGGGTCGTCTGCGTGGCAAGCAGGTGTTCTACCACACAGCCATGCCTCTGCTTGGAAATACTGTGAAAATAACTTCCTCTGCTTGGAAATGCAGTGAAAATAACTTCCATGCTTCACAAACGCAAGCGTCCTCTATGTAGGCGTCGCAATATAACATGCAATATCCCAGGAATATTGCGTGGTACAAGCGTACATTGCCATTGGGCGTCAGAATATGTGACTATCATAACGATTTCATAGTTTAAAGCCAGCCACCCATTACAAATGGCACACACCTTACTGCGCGTATTCCCTTAACACCACGTAGTGGGTGCATTGCAAGTTCGAAAACATTTCCCACATTTGCCGCGCATAATTGCTCCTGGTTTAAAACATACTACCCATTACATAGTATGCACTAAGTGATTGAAGTAGTAACTAGGGACAGGATATCGCTATTGCGTTCAACTCTTAAAGGCGAAGCTTAAGGGTCCCCCCAATTTTCAAAGTCAGCTTTGCCACAATGCTATAACACTGTGCAGTGAGGTGTACCGCAAATTGGAAGGCACACGGGGGGACGTAGTGGTTATGGGCGGGCATTCAGCAGCTTGAATTTTTGTTTTCTTCTTTCTTTTCAAGGATTTCGCATTCCATTACCTTTCGGCATAGACATCCAACAGCCATAATTCATTGTTATAACTGATAATGCGGCATGTGGGAATTGCAGTAAGCAGGTTATTTCACCATAGAAAACATACAAAAGTTGACAATGCAGCAGCTTCCCATTGTTATAACCGATATATTGTTAAAACCGGTATTGTTATAAATGGGTTTGACTGTATAGTTTTTTTTCACAACCATATGGCGACAGCAGAGCTGAGAATAAAGTAGTGGCGTGACGAAAAGGGCATAACTAAATGGAAAGGACGAAGTGAGGGACACAGAAAACTCTATGTCATGCTTTTACCCGCAGCTAAGGTAAAATGCTGAAATGCTTTTGGCAATTGCCCTTGATGGGAAAGTCAGGTTTACTATTTCTTTTATGACAGGGTCTGCACCAGGTTTTGCCCAAAGATGTAGTTGCGCTCAATATGAGTTGCAATACAGTGGCTGTGGTTCACGTGACCCTAAGCCAGAACAATGACACCGACAAACATTAAATTGGTTCAGGTAGTACTGTGAATTGAGAGTTTTATTCACCAATTTTTTTTTTTATGATTGTAGGGGCCACTTTGGAGTGTTGGCGCCATTTTGAGTAGAGACAGCATGTTGCAACTCATATTGAGCGTGACTGAACATGTTATACATAGTATAAATAACACGTACATGAGATAAAATAACAACAGATAAAATGACACTCAATCTTCGTGAGTGCTCTGTGCTAGCTCGTAAGATAAGATACAATGGAAGGGGTTAAAGCCTGCGCGATGACTGGCATCAATGTTTGCACAACGGTTCACCAACTTCGATCGCACAGTCTTCACAAACGACCAAGCTTATGGCCAGGAAACCGTCCATGCAATGTGAGGGGTAAGAGGTAAAAAGACTTCTAAACATTTTCACCTCAATGGGACCGAGGCTGCGATGATTGAATGAAGCAACCAGCAGAAAGACGAGCTCGTAGACAATGGCATGGACCTTGTTTGGGAGGATCTGAAAAATGGATGTCAACTTACAGCCACAGATGAACGAAATGCACTAAGTAGTCAACAGCTTTCACAAGTGATAACTCGCGAATGCTGTCACATGTTGCAAATTATGTGGTTGTGGTTGCAAAAGATGCTTCATGTCTCCCGATAAGCGTGCAAGCTGAAATACCACAGACGTTATGTGCGTTGAGAAAAATAAAGACGAAAGAGTCTATTATAGCGAGCCCTGGCTCGTTCATATTTAAGTCATCCACGATGGTAGTCATGGTCCAGGACATACAAATATGGTAGACACTCAGTCATTCAAACTCGAGGGGACGTCAGGAATTTGTTTTAATCATCAAAAGTTCTCATAAATATGACCCAGGGAAACATACAAACTAGCGCTGTGATGTTTATTCTTACTCAGGGCTGCAGTAACATGATAGAAAGCTCTGCATGATTGCCAGTGAAGTTTTTAGACATAAGCAATCATACTAGTGCTCGTTATTATACAACTTGTGCACACGTGTGTAAATAAGGAACGAAATGATTTTTGTCCTGTCATAGTTCGTAGCCCTTCCCAACTTTAGGACGCTTTCTCGCATGACAGCTGTGTACTTCGGTGAAAGTGATCTTAGGAAGCATTTGGCAAGCGATAGACTAAGGCCAGACCGGCTACGGATTTTTTTTTTCCTTCCCCGGCCAGCATGCAATTGCTTGAGCGCGCGGTTTGGCTAGTTTGGCCACTTTGTAAGCAGGCAATCGGCTTGATTTGCGACTGCTAGTGACATAAAAACACGAATGTTCAGCTAGAAGCAACAAAGGCAGCAGATATTTCTAGGCATGGACAAGCAAAAAGTTTGAATTTAACTGAATTAGTACAGAGGGGCAGTTTGAATTAAGCAGCTTTAAAATAGATTGTAAACATAGCCGACGAACCAAAAACTTTAAGATTTGTTTGAATTGACTGAAAGTGTGAAGTATCAGAGTTTGAATTATTGAGTCTGCTGTACGTCTTGATGGTACACCCCTTTCCGTAAATCCACTTACATGTACTAATGCTCAGCTGCCTTTGTTTAGTATAATCTCAATGTCACACTAAGCCTAGAAAAGCCCTTTGCCCCACCACTTAGCACTCATGTTGCTGACAGTGTTTCTGTCACAATTTGTATCACATTTTTTTGCTATGCAACCATTCTGTATCATTTGTATTCTTACAGTTAATGTAATTTTTTCTCTCCCCTTACACTAATTTCTCCCAGATAAAAATTCCCAAGCCCCACAACTAACCTATCCTTCTTACAACTATTGTTGTAGGAGCACCCCTAAGCAGGGGGGCAGCAACACGACGAGACCACGATCCCAATAACCCAGAAACCTACCCCATCCCCAAAGAAAGCTGGGTGCCTCAGAGCATTGTTGAGATAGCCAAAGGCGTCCATACGAAGAGCTTCCTTTCCCAGTCCGGCTGTCCAAGTGCCCGGCAGAATCCAGGATCGTACTAGCAGCCACGAGAGCAGCAAAGGGCCGTGGGCCGGGTTCCCACCCAGGCAGGACATGCTGCGATCTAGTTGCTGCAAGCAGCCAGAAATGGTAATGACGCCATTGTCACACTGGCACACGTGGAAAAAGAAAGTAGCCACTTTCACAGAGAGAGCAAAAGAGAGAGAATACAGGAAAGGCAGAAAGGTTTAACTAGACTGTCCAGTCTGCTACAACAGATAGGAGGAGACGAATGATGGGTCAAAAAGAGAAAGCATGAGTGTGCACAGTGCACATGGACAGTGCAGCATATTAACAGGCGATCATTTAATTAAGTTGCCTTCAAAATCTGCAGAAGGGGTCATATGGCTTTCTGGCCTGATAAGCTGTGAGGTCAAGCTCCCGAGATCTCTTCTTAACTAAAAAACTGACAAAGTGTTCTCATGCCACAGTGGAGATTCCGACAATGTTGGTCAAACTGGGGACACCAGTGCCAGAGGTAATCAATGCTCTCTTATCTTACAAACAATAAGCACTTAATATATCTTATATTCGACCAATCACCCTGGCTGGATTCTAGATTAGCATACCCCCCAAGCCCACACCTGGAAAATGCCAGAGTTGAACTTTAAAGTAAAAAAAATAAATAAAAATAGATAGTTTGAATGAGGCATTAATCTATATACAAAACACCCAGAAATGGACGTCTCATCAAACATCGCCTCACCTGCAGTGCGTCAGAATCTTTCAGCAGCTGGTGGTCTGTCCTGAAAGAAAAAATAAAGCTCAAATTCCCGACTTGACTCTCACTCAACCTAGAAGGTGAAGCATGACACTCACATGCTCTTCAGGTGACATCGATGGAGCCAGTCAAGATCGAGGCTCTCTACGAGCACAAGGCATTCCAAGTAACTGCAACGTAAAAAATAACCATACACAGGCAGGGAAGTTGCATCTTTCAAGTAAAGCATTGCTCACGAGAGCAAGTTTGAATAATGTGAATGCGTTTCTTCTTAACAATCTCAAAGCACACTCAAAATGCAATGACCGACAGCCTTCACATTTGCTTTAGTCAAATGCAAGTGCGAAACACCTGGACCTAGATCTATTGCGTGCCCACTTTACATACCTGATGAGGTCCAGTGTAGACCTGTGGCTGTCACCCAAAAGCTTCCTGAAAGAACTTCTCTGGCCAAAGTTGTGCTTCTGCTGAAGAACAGGCAATCATAATAACCACTAATCAAGCTCAATACAACAGAAGTATCCCAACACTGCAGGAATGCTAGAGCGATTTGAGGCACTGGTTGAGTTTAATGTTGCAATGTTGACATTCCAGCAGGCTGGCACTGATCCGTTACATAACAACGGTATACTCGGCGACAACTTTTCTTGACAGCACTGTGGAAGCTACAGAGCCAGAGCGAATGCCTGCTACTGCGCCAAAAAATAGTACTTAACTTAAATGATAATTTTCTCAATTGCCTTGCTGAAATAAATGCTGCTTTATTTATTATGGGACTCAAAGAGATGCAGGGAAGTCGTAGGTAAAATACAGTTATTGTTCACTCTACAAGAATGCCTAGGGCCCCTAACTTCATGCGGTGGAAAATTTGGAATTCTGCAATTCCAGATAGAAAAATCTGCGAAATTCTGCGGCAACCCTAAACATGCAAAATGTTGCGGCAATATTGAACAAATGCAAGAAGGCACATCCATGAATTTCATCCATGATTTTCACAGAACTAGTTTCGGTTGTAAAGTCTTTCTGAAAATGATCCCCGCGTATTGCCGCGAAGCTAGCTTTCCTGCACAGCTTTCAAGCACTGCCGTGAAGCCACCTTGGCAGACCAGAATTCGACCTTGTTTCCTTCGGAGAAATCGTAAATAAATTTTTTTTTATGAAATGTGCTCGAGCTCTTTTTTCTTATTTTGCCGTGCGATGTTAAGGGGGGGGTCGACCTACATTCGAGTCGACTTACAATCGTGTAAATACAATACTAAAGACTTTTCGCGTTCCCGCGAAGAAAAAAAAAAAGTAAATTCCGTGATTTTTCACGGAATCGACCTGTTTTTCACATTTCCGCGAAAAAACATAAATTCCGTGATTTTCCGCGGAATCGCGCAATCGCGGAAAGCTAGGGGCCTTAAGAATGCCTTCCTTTCCTTTCCGTTTCTTAGACAGCACCGCCTTTTCAGCACGCCTGTTTTCCAAGGTAAACATGGCGTCCATGACGCAGTGGTTCAGTGTGCGGCCTTAATTGCACTGTTAAGTACTCCAAGAAAGATATACTCGTAATATGACACTAAAATGTACACTGATCAATCGAGATCTTTCTCCCATTCACATTTTTCATGTTAATGGTGCGAGCAAGCAAAATCTGAAATCGGCCACAAGCTGCCGTACTACTTGTGGTGCATCACGAATGCGTGGAGCCTTCGCTCTAATTTCAACATAAGTTGACGCTGAGTACAAGGACAAGGACAAAAAAAGAAGAAACCACGGAATGTTTCTGAATGTTTTACTTCTCTGTCTTGCTATATTCATTTTGTAATGATTCCACATTTCATGTTGACACCCAGCTTACAAAAGATGCCGTAGACAGCTCAAAATGAGGGTGGGGCTTTAGCATTATGACTTCCAAGCGTATTTTTTGAAATACTGACCAACAAAAAGCATTTAAATTTTTGTTGAACTGCTGACGATCCATTAACTATGCTAGAGACACACTTTCTTGCAAGCATAAATGATTAATTGCGTTGCTTTTTTATGACAACAGTTTAAGATGTGTACCAAGTGCAGCAAGACTTTGGAGGTGAAAGAAAAAAAAAAAAAACTACAACCTACTGCATTAAAACCTCACGCGGAGGTCTTGTGGTTCCTAACACCACCAATTGCATAAACAGACACACTAAGTCTATGCTGCCGAAAGTTGCACCCTTTCCACTCTTGTCCCGACAACACAATACAAAAAAGCAGGACTCCCAGCATTTTCAAAAGAAGCATACAATAGGAAAAGCCAATTTCCAAGCTTTTGATGAGACAGTCATTATCCCCTTCAGACGCGGTGTGTCCACTTTTGTGCATGCAACTTGTTTTTGTCAGTTCCGTCGACTGGTGGCCGACAAAAATCAAGAGGCATTGAGCTTCAGATGAACTGAACATCCTGAATGGTCAATGCGTCTTCGTTTAACCTGAACTTGCTGCATACTGCCCTAAAGGACCACTTTGCTAAAGGCACTACACCACATCTAATGAGCCTGTACCTGAAACACGTCGAGCAGTTGAATTATGTTTTCCAGCTTCGGCTGTATGTCCTTATAGTAGAGGAGGACAATCTTTAGGAGTTCGCACTGAAAGAAATGGCAAGCGAAAAATTAAGAACTCCAATAGGAATGCGAGATTAAGTGAGAGTGAGAGGGCATGTGACATGCTGGGGAGCACTCACTTGTTCCTGCAGAGTGTAGTTGACCCACTGACCGATCAGGGTGTTTGGTCTGAAATAAAGCAAATTAGTTGTCTCAAATAGAACTGTGCAACTCGGCACTGAAGTCAAACAGAGTTGATTAGTACAACAAACAACTGTAGCCCCAAGCTAAAAAACAAAAACAGAAGTTCATGAATAACATCAATAACTAGCCCCTATTTCTCCCTTATTTTCATGAATAACAACTGCCTAATGTGTGTTGCTCTGTTTGTTGGTTCAGTTGGCTGACCTCAAGAGAAGCAAAAGAACCTTGCCTTTTCTACTCACTTTTTTTTCTTTACATAAAAGTCTAAACCTTGAAAACCCTCGATGAAAATAGTGGGAAGTTTTGGAGAACCCACCCTTGCTCAACACTTGTTATTGCAATCCAGTTACGGAGCCCTGAAGGTGAATCTCTTATTACATTGTGATGCACTATCTTGATTTGTTCCTGGAGTTTACCAAATGTACCAAATGTTTCACAGCACTCCTTCTTTTCTTTTAATGGTTTTTACGAGCAACATTGTTACGATTACTCTTACCGCTGCACGATGTTAGGGAATTCCACTGCGTGCCAGCACATCACGATAATGTTGACAAAGTACGGAATTTGGAGACGCTACTTCAGTATCAAATTACGATATCTCACACAGTAGGCGCTTCTCAAACTTTATCCTTCGTAAATGCCATCTTTTTATGTGCAGTAAGTAAAGACACAGCCATTTTTGTACAACACCAAAAATAAGCATCAACGTGTTCTACTAATCTTTTGCTGAGCTGAAAAAAAGTTTGCATCCGCTGCGAGCATGTACTGCGAAATTTCTCCTCTATTATTGCACAGTCCTCCCAATTTAAGCTGTGTGTGCTGTAAGAAACAGGCCAAAACTCTTAGTTATAGGCCATTTTATTCGTTATCAAGCTACACAACATTACACCTCTTCATAAATCTTGCACCCCGGGCACTTAAGTCCTCAATGAAACTACCTGTAGCCTTTGCACCCACTTGAGGACTTGTTTCTTTTCGAAAACGCTGTCAGTTGTCAAATGCACAGAACATGGCACAGATACACTGTATCATAATGCATGAAACACTTTGCTGTCCTGAGAAATCAGGAGGAACATGAGCAGAAAACGCTTGGCTTCCCAAAAACTGATGTTGGCTTACCATGTAGGGTCCATGAGACTCCCTTGATGGTGGCTGGGTATCAACTATCAAGTTCAGCTGCTCAATTATCTGTAGCGGCAAGTAATTACTCATCATCAGCTGTACGGCACCTTCAGAATCAAAATACTGGGGCCACTCATGGCCATCACAACACCCAAAACATGTCATGAACTGTAAATGGACTAGTTATATTTTATCAATGTGTTCACAGACACGTTTTGTTTGATAAATCCCCCAACAAGGCACGTAAAAATTTTCCGATTAGTCTGACAGCTCAGACACATTAACAATTTCTGTTAATTAAACCTCTATTTGCTACGTAAAATTTGTTTCTATTGTGTGGTATCAAATGATATGGAAAAGCTTGACAGTCTTTTAGATAGAATTTTCAACATGACTGAATTGGGAATGAATTCAAAGGAAACAATGTCAACTCAAAGGAAGTTCACGATATTAGAATCTACACAGGCATAGCAAACTTCTACTGTTTACAATTATTGTTATGTTTGAAGTGCAGTTTTTGTGTAAGCTAATAAAACCTTATTAAGTACTTGTGCAAACCAAATCACTAGATGAATTCATTTAAGTGTGCCAGAGCTGAAAAAATAAAGGCTAGTGTCAGTGTACAGAGAGAAATTAAAAAATATATATCTTCTGTGACCAGTTGACGCCAATTAAAAAAAAAAAAAAGCTGCATGTATTACTCCATTTACTGTCCGCAAATGCTTTTTGATTCATTGTAAACATGATTTATGAAACTGTAAAGCAAAATGTATTCTAAAATCAAAGAGATCAAAAGTAGGACTCATACCTTTTTGATGATTATTTCATTTTCATTGAAGCGCTCCAAAAATCCGTCAAATAATTTCTGTAAAGAAACAAAGGTCACATTAAAGAAAATGTCCTGCAGTCAATAAAAATATCAATTTACAAAAGGTAATTTTACTTCAGAGTTTACAGTCAACACTTTCAGTTTAATAATAATATCTGGAGTTTAGCGTCCCCAAACCCCGATATGATTATGAGAGACGCCATAGTGGACGGCTCAGAAAATATAGACCATTTGGTGTTCTTTAATGTGCACTGACATTGCACAGTACATGGGCCTCTAGCATTACGCCTTCATCGAAAATGCGACCGCCGTGTCACTTTCAGTTTTAACAATGCAAATAACTTTATACATTCCTATCAGACAACTGCTACTCAACACATGTTGAACACACTGGCGTTTATCGAATGTGGCATTTACAAAGGTGCTACAAAATAGTAAAAGTTGGTCTTACCACATACTCATGAGAAGGGTTCTGCCAGTGCTCAAGAATGTATCTCAAACAAAACAGGCTGAACAGGCGTTCCATGCGATAGTATTTCCACACCTGCCAGAGAGAGAGAAAAAAAAAAGTTTAACATGGAGATATCGGAAAAAAAAAAAAAAAGCAAAGGGAAATGAAAAGTGGGACACAAGTAACAATACATGGTAGCATGTAAGCGAAAAAGAAAAGAAAAAAATGTTACCTCATTCAGTATATGTGGTATATTTCGCTCACTCGCCACTGTTGCCTTTGGTAATGAGGGCAAAAGAAAAAAAGAAAAAAAAAAGAAATCGTAAGTTAGTAGTGTACGCAAACACATCGGAGTTTTACGCGTCGGGGAACTTGCCCCTGAATGAGTGCACACACTTATACGACATTTTCAGAAAGAACACGCAGCTACCTTCAAGTCATCGGGGGTACCTCGATACTCGTAGGTAAGGTAAGCACAGAACAGCTCGTAACTGCACTGTTTGTCCAATCCCTGAAATAAAGTAGTTCGTTAACTACACCTTTGAAAAAGATCGCCAACTGCGTAATGAGCTTAATTAAAAGGAAACACTCTAGTCTTACTTACGAGAAGAGTGCTAAGCTTGGAAAGCAGTTCTTGGTTAAAGCTTTCGGGTACAGTCGTCTTCGATTTCCTAGTGCCCCCGTAAGAAAAAAAAAGTGGCATAGTTCGATCAGCAACAGTGAGTAACGGAATGACAAGCACATTACCTTTGGTCGGTAAAGTAAAGGAGTCCATTGAGAACCTGATCGGCATTTTTCGTGAGCTCGATGCCAATCAATTGCTGTGGAAAGTAAGCAGCGAAGTAGTGAGCAGTGATGTTACGCCACCGAGATGTGATATAACAGTACGGAAAGGCTATTTACGTTTGATCTGAGATTAGTGTTTCCGGAAATGATGACCCACAGGTCCTTGATCGATCTGCAAAAAGTCAATTTATTAATTTGCATTGCACGAGCATCCACGCCGGCGCTAGTCGAACGCTAATACTTTGCCCCCGGTGACAGTAAGTATAGGAACGTTACAAAGAGAATGAAAACTTGCTGTTTCTTCACGCCTTCGTCGACGTACTGACGGAACGTTAAGCTCTAACTAAGCACACTTATAATGCAGGTTACACAGAAACCGGTCAAAGCGAAGTAAAACACCACGCACCTTTGAATGTCCGCCATCACTCAAGAAAGTAGACTCAGTGGAGCGATGACATTAGCAGTAATACCTTTACTACCAACAGGTTCTATAAACGTTGTTTACTACCGCCACAACGCTGACACTGCTACTTAAGATCAAATAAGGACGCAAGGACTGCCATTGTAACAGTGTTACTGCGTCTGTAGTAGGTTTATTTGACAGCTTAAATAACCCTTGCTTAAATATTTCCCCCCAGCTTTACCGCAAGAGTGGCTTCAGCGCGTTTTACACGGCCATCATTGATCTATACGTAGTGTATAGTATGTCTTTAAATTTGGTTACTAAAATATGTTTGAGCATTTCATAAAATTTCAACATGAATTTATAAACAATATTTAGGTCGTTTAATTTTTTTTTTCTGAGCGGGCTCAGAGTGATATTTACAAGTGCGAGACGACGTTGGTTGCGGGACCACGAAACTGGCAGCAGTTCTTGCATTTTGCTGTCCGCGCTGGTGCCTATGTGGCAGCTAACCGCTCCCTGCGCCGGCGGCGCGACAAATATTGACAGGTGATAAACGCAGCTGCTCTTCGTCCGTTACACCATGGAGCGCCTGTACCACGCTTCGAACAGCATCGTGGAAGACATCCACCAGTGCTTCAAGAGGTATGAAGTCTCGGTCGGCGAGGAAGCGCAGCGTATCGAGGCCGTCATTCAGGAAAAAATCAACGAGCTGTCTGCCAACTGCGAGCGACTGGGCATTCTGGCAAACAAGGAACCAGTGTCGCGTCGACAACACGCGAAGATGAGAGTGGACGAACTCAGGTACGAGCAGAAGCACCTTCAAGCGGCACTGGGCAACCTTCAGCGACGTCGGTTTGAGCGAGAAGAGGCCCTTCAGTGTCGAGAGGAGCTGCTGTCCAAGAAGTTTTCCACAAACGACGCCCGCGACACGGCCATAAACATCGACGAGTCGTTGCAGTTCCATTCCAGGGCCCAGTCGGCCAACCGAAACGTGGACGATTTGATTGGCAGCGGCACCAGCATACTTTCCAACCTGAGGGAGCAAAGGACGACGCTCAAAGGTGCGCACCGCAAGATTCTCGACGTGGCCAACACGCTTGGCATGTCCAACACGGTGATGAGGATGATCGAGAGGCGAACTTACCAGGACAAATTCATTCTTTTCGGTGGAATGTTTGTTACCTGTGTCGTTATGTTCCTCGTGGTGAAGTACCTTACATGAGTCGTCGCCCAAGTGTTTTATTTAGAAGGTGCCCATCGAAGTTTACCAAATTATTACCATGCAGAAATAAAGACTCTTCTTTTCGTATCAAATTTTTTTATTGCAAAATGACTCTGTCAAAGTACTCTGCAACTCTTCCAACTGTACGACTGCATCACTGGTTGAGCTTCTTTTTGAGGTTCTCTGTGACTGCTTCGAGGAACTCCATTGTGTTGAGGTAGTCGCTCTCTTTGACACTGAAAGAAATTCAAGAAAAGGTCAAATTATTTCCACAGGAGCATAATAGTAAAATTATGCAACTCCATGTGTCACTTGCACGTCACTGTATCCAGAGCTGCAACACATGTGCAGGATGCTATGCACAAAGTGAAAACTTGCAACCTTATAGTAAATTAGCAGCATATATGTAGTGTTAGCTTTAATTTCATCCTTACTTCTTTATTCCGTGGATGCATCCTGCCAAGTCTTTGGTCATCTTGCCAGACTCTACTGTTTCGACGCAAGCTTTCTCGAGTGCACTGCAAAACCTGAAATTTAAGAAAAAATGGTGTGAATTCCAAGGTTGTCTAAAGCACACCATTAATATATTACAGCCCCAGCTGAAATGCTTGACGCAAGAACAATATACAATTCTCTGCTACTTCTGTTGAGAGCCGAGTACTTTCGACCTTGGTTTTGGAACAGGCGAGGCCCCACCCATGTCACACATATCAATTGGTTTGTGTAGCAGGTGACCAAATTTGAGTAAAGTAACTGGAGGAATCGATGTACCAGGTCAGGTGCCTGTACCATTTAAACACATGTTGCTCAGTTCATGTGTACTGTAAAGCAGCTAGGCAATTCAAAATTTATGTGTAGAAGTTGTAAACATACCAGCGAGATCATAAGTAAGCAAGCAAAACCAGGTAAATGAAGCACCTGACAAGTGCCAGATGTGACTTATGCAGGCCTCACATTCATTTGCAAAATTATGAGACAAGTTTCTTTAAGGAACAGTGCAAAAAACGACCAGACAGACAGAAGATGCACACAGCGTTGTTCTGTACGTCTCGTCGTTTTTTGCACTGTTCCTACAAACAAGCCTGACTATCCACTTTTGAAGAAACAGGCATTGACTACCACACAAACGACAGCACTGTGCATGTGTGCTTCTATGCCGTCCGTCTATGCCAGCCCTGGTTAACCTCCCTGCCTTTCTTTTATCCTTCTCTTCCTATGCCATCCATATTCTATCTTGCGCTGTACATGTCAATTCAAAGAGGAACCTTTGAGTTCGCTCTTATCTCAACATTTCAATTTTAGGAAAAACCGGCAGAATATAGGGGCAAGACAAACAATGGCTGCACAGATGCTGCAAGGTCAGGCAAATGTGGCCTGTGGCGTCGCTACGTGCGTCACAGACCTCGCTAGCGCTACTAGCGCCATTCCCCTTCCTTGGATATACTGACTGAATAAACGTTCTTTTGTTGTCAGCCATCAACGCGTTCTGTTTGTGCGCGCTGGCTTGCTCAGCGTCTCACAGTTGTGTCTTGGCTCTTCATAGGTCAAAGTTGACAAGGGTTGGCTAACACGTCTACTGCTCCATGCAATACGGTAAGCAGTCACAAATTTCTCTGCTATACGGAGATATATATTCTGCACAGCAAGCCCAATTCATTGAAGTGCAAGCAGCAGCCTCATTTCTTGCAGTGGATCAGTGCCATTCACAGTATGACAATGAATGGCATCCAACAAAGCTGAGCTATGCTGAAGATATCTCGTGGGTTCTTCCGATTAGTGTAGGTAAGTTAAAGGGGCCATGACACGATCACCCAACAATTTGTGGTTTTCAGCGAAAACTAGAAGTGCAGGGTCTGTTATGCCTATACAGATATGAAAAGTAGGCCGTAAAATAATATTTCAGTGCAAAACAAGCCCTAGAAGTCTCGCCGGCCGTAAATACCACCCATGGCTGGCAACCGCCATTTTGCCATGGCGCGTGTGACATGTGCTGGAAGAAGCGGAGCCATCGTCTTCTACTGAAATTTCAGCCGCTGCAAATCGTTCAATTTCAGTGCTAAGCTGAAGAAAGCTAAATTATCTTGATTTCACGCACAGCTGACCACGGAACAATATCGTTCGCCAGAATGCAGATGCTCGCACAGCTAGCTCCTTGTTACGTCATGGCCCGCGAGTGCGCCAGTGTTGCCCGACTCTCAGGCCGCTCGCGTGTTCATAAAAATATTCAATTATAAATTAAGTGCTCGATCAAATGTGGCAAAATTTCGCCAGCTTATTTGTGAGTGCACAAGGATTAACCCACATACCACAGATTATGACCGAAAAATTGGATGTCATGGCCCCTTTAAGGAGATACAGAATATGTAAATTTAAGAAGCTATGTAGATTCCATGCACTGTGACTGTGGGAATTGATGTTATGCAGAGTTATTTTCTGGAGTAGTATACCAGGCATTGTTTAGGGTTTAGCAAAGAACTACCACATGGAATGATGGGTTTGTGCAAGGCAAACATGCGTGTGAAAATAGCAGCAAGGTACTGCAAATGGTTCGTTATATTTCAGTGAAGAAGCATCTCAATATGCTTCATTACAAATTGGGCTAAGGCTAATCTCCAAGGTACTATGCAATAACAGCATTTAAATAGTGCTACACAACTGCTATGAGGAAAGGACAGGTGAAAGTGGGTAATCTCAAAGGCGATGCAGTGTAATGTAGCACCTGAAAGCATTAGCCAGTACAACAGAATGAGGAGAAACTGGTGCTTTATGGCTTTCAAAAGCAACTTTTTGCTATGCGACATGCCACATTTGCAAATCATGTAAAACAACTATAGCTGATACTGGCATAATAGTAGAGCAATAGAGGTATGCACGTGTCTGTGGCTAAATGGTAGAGCCTTGTAATTCCCATGTTTGACGTCCTCAGTTTGTTCCCCACCAGCGAGAACAAATTTTATTGTCAATGAAGAGGCCTGGAACAAGGCGAAAGAAGAACCTACCACACACTACCTGCTCTATATGGCAAAGAATGCTTCGCATTAAAATTCCTGGAGTCTCTGGGCAGGAATTTGTGTGCAGTCAACAGCTCTTGTAGTTCGCCTGAAAGGTTCCAACAAGTTTGTGGTAACATATACTCACTTGTGGAGATCAGTGTTGTTATCCAACTTGGCCCTGTGATCCAAGCCTCGTGTCCACGCAAAGATGCTTGCAATGGGATTTGTGCTAGTCTTTTTGCCCTGCAAAAAGATTAATTGGGTTAAGTATCAGTCACATCACATAAGTAATGCGTCGAGTCCATTGGCCTCTTCAGGATGCATATAGCCATCCAACTGCAGCTCGCCTTTGTGCCATTTCATATTGCAACTGCTTTTAAACGAGTTTTCCTTTCATCTTTCCCGAGCTCCATTTCGTTTACATTCTATGCCACGGTGTGCACACTGCTTCACACCTGGTTTCTCTCAGCCAAGTCATGTATACCTAAACCAGTGGTATGTATGTATGCAGAAAACCTGGCGCTATATAATGTGTGGCGAAACTAAAGCACTACAATGGACAAAAATTGTTACCAGTGCTGGGGGTTTGAACCTGGGTCCCCACACTTCTAAGGCAACTGTCTTGGCCACAGGGCTACACAACCACACTTGCTAAATGCGAATATATATCTGGACCATATGAATGTCCTAGGGCCTTCATATTGCGATATAAAATGGCTTATATTTCCCCTGAAGAAACGTCTTCCCAGCAATGCATCTGTGTTCAGAAGTGAAGCAGACTTTAAGGGGGTGGGTGAAGGCTTGGTCTTTGAGAGCTGGCCTTCCCACACATGTGTTCGAGTGAAGCCTACCCATAACCTCAGTGGTGGTGTCATCGTCGGTGTGTCACAGTAGACTCTGCACAGTGGTGTACACGTCGATGGACACGTTTACAAGCTGGCCTTTTATACCAAACTGTGCCGCGTGCGAAACAGCTTTGCTAGTCATCCGCTTTCACAGAGTGGAATGGCTCCTTAATTTTCTCTTATTTGAAGGTCTTGAATCTCCAAAAGTGTTATGCATTGTGGCAATGAACCTTATTTGCATTAACATTAGGCCGAAACGCATCCTTATACAATACAGTGAACCAATTTAGCAATGACGAGAAGGGACAAAAAGGTATGGGCACAGAACTTGCCCAAATTTGGTACTAACACAGCTACAAAACACGATCCTTGTATTCTACGTAGTCAAAGCACAGTGAAATATTGTACTTACGCATAAAAGCATGTGAAACAAAAGAAGAAGAGAGAAAGAGGGATCGATTATCTGACACAAACTAAAATGCCCCACTGCAACTCAAGCTTACGTCAATGTCTGGCAATGGCCTACCGCCAGTTCTGGTTTCCTGAAAATGCATGCGGTTTGAACGCCCGAATTTAACAGATGAAACAACAACCCAAGCTGTCCTCTGACGTTACTTCACACGTTACAATTTATGAAATGAGTTGAGCATACAGTTATCAGCTGTTGGACAAACCTTTTGATGTTCCCGGTAATGCCTGGTAACTGTCCCATGCGCTGCCTCAGCCTCGACGGTCTTTCCGTCGGGACAAACCAAGACACTAGTCATGAGACCAAGAGAACCATACCCTGTTGAGCAAGAACATGTGAAGATGCTTATCAGTGTCTATGCAGTCATAGAACGTCACAAGTCGGCATGTTTAAGTGGCGTTTCAAAACAATACTTCGGAAGAACCCAGTTTTGGGAATACATATACAATTAACCATGATTTGCCTTAGCATCCAGCACAAAGCTGCAGCAAACGTGGTGCCACAGATCACAAACAATGCACTGTTTCTTTTTTTAAACAAACTTTTTTTCCAGATTTACCACTGTCGATTCACCTTGCTTCAGGAACATGTCTGAAGAAACTTGCTCAAAGCACATGTTGTGGCACATATCACAATCAGATGCTTCCTAAGATAATGTTAGAGATTATGCGTAAAACTTTTTTCCAAACAGAATAATTTTTGTAAAACTTCATGGAACATTTAAAGAATTGCACGACAAGCCTAAATCCACACGGTTTAAGAACAATTCTTGAGGGTCAGCAGGTTTCTGTATGAACAACGAGCTGAGCTTGCCAATTTTTGTTGAAATATGTAACCAATGAGTGTGAGTAGAGTTTGTGAAATCATTCTCTTCCATTTTGCAGTTAAAAAAAAAATTTGTGCGGGCAAGCTTGCTAGAATGACTGAAATATTGCGGAAGGCTAGCGAACAGTCGCTGAATGAAGAGCTGCTGCTTTTGTTGCTGTTAACTACAAAAACCACTATTATTGCTGTAACAAAGCGTATACACAATTAATGTTCAGGAATCCGCTGCAAGTTCTTCCTATAGTCCATTTTGAGCTTAATATGTTGCAACTTGTCACAAAGCCAGTTCTATAGCAGAAATCGCCTTATAGTAGTCTTTAAAAGAAAATGTTACAGTTCTTGTAGCAGAAAGATGCTAGACTAAATTCATTCTACTAATTAGAAAACAAGACAGTTGTGGAGGAAAAAAAAAAGCTATTCTGTTAAGTACGCAATATGCTTTCGTTTTATGAATATGCTTGCGCCCTGCGCATTTTCACGGAACCTATTTGTCCACATGCCTAGAAAGGCAAAACATGCTTGTTATTCAAGAAAGTTATTCCATTAAAAGCCATTTAGGAACATGCCAGTCTGAAATACAAATGCAGTGTGCCAGCTACAACTTGTTTCAGAGAGATTCTTCTTTGCTCCAATATATTATGTAAACTAGGCAGCAAAATTTCATAAGCACTCTCATTTATCATCTTATTAGTAAATGCGTAGTAACCTTGAGCAATGATGTCCGACTGGACGTCGCCATCATAGTTCTTGCAGGCCCAGACGAAACCGCCAGAGGACTTGAGCACTTGAGCTACCATGTCGTCAATAAGGCGATGCTCATACCACATTTTTCTTGCTTCAAACTTGTCCTTGTATTCCCTGCAAAGTGGAAGGCACGAATAATTGAAATGAATCGCCAACTAACTGTCCTGAACTCCCGTATTCGTGCAGCAGTGGTATAGGTTACAATAAGAAGGATAATAGCGTGAATCCTGTGATTGAAGATATGAAACTTGGAATGCCTATCAAGTGCACAGTGCAGTATTTGTTACATAAAAAAAAAAAAAAACGCACCTGAGAAAACTAAAGCCCAATCACCTTCAGACCACGCAATGTGACTCATTATTCTGCACAGAACTTTTTCTCTTTTCAAAAGGATAGTATGCAAGTAACCAAGCCCAAAAGTTTTAAGCATATTGTTTGTGGTATATTATACATTATGGGGAAATAGCCATAAGTGTGTTATGTTTTATTAGAACCTAAAACTGCTTTGTAGAAAACGTAAACACTGAATATGACAGACGTTAATGTAGTGAAGCAAGTGACTGTCCCGACTAAAGATGCAATAGAATATTAGGGTGAGTCTGCAAACTTCCGGGCGGTAGCTGGTACGAGGCTATCAGACGTAAACGTAAGTGCCTGGAGTTTTGCTGCCATCTGGTGGTGCACAGCTCAAATAGATGGATACAGCTATTATTGCTATAACAAAGCATATGCTACTTTGCTGCTGGCATAAACTTTTGGCAACACTGTAATTGCAAACATCTCGACCTTTTCAAAGGTGTTTTTTTGGCAAGAACACTTGTCAGGCACACACACAAACACATACTACACGCTGTGGGCAGGCACAAACTCGACACTGTTCCGCAACTTTCTTAACAGTGACATTAGATGCACACAAGGGGCAGACTGCAAAGATCTGCAGCCATGGGGAATTGTGCAATCCCGAGACTGCTCTAAACCTTGCAAATAAAAAAAAAAAAAAAAGAGCTCGAAATTGCACAAAAATGCCAGTGACTAGGATACTTTTTCAGGCAGAGCTCATGTTCAGCTAAATCATTTTGATACTGCATAGATTAAGCAATGGAGGTGAGAAAATGAGTAGTTTCTAAAATTTTTAGCAATTTTCACAATCGTGCCTGTAGGCACTGGGTTTCCGTGGAGCAATTCATGCAACACTGCATAGTCAATGTGTGCATTTTTTTTTTATGAAGGTAGCCTTTTTTTGTAATGTGAATTACTGGTTTTGGATACAGCAGCGATTGTAAGAATTCCGACCTGCAAATTATGTACTGTTTGAATTCTTGGAATCAATCCACACTGTTCTTCAGAGAATTTCATCCTATGTAACAATCACATCTTAAATGTCTGTGCCGGATTTAGGGAGAAAAAGTGCAATCATCATGCGAAAAAATACAGCACGCTTGGAAGAGAAGTGTATATGTACAGACTAAGAAGCCACATTGTGTTAGTGGACTGTACAATAGATGTGCGTATGGTGATCAAGAAGGCATTTATTGCAGTATTTTATGAACTGATGTTATGTCTGTTTCACTGTCACTGAACTGTCATCATTATAATATGAGAGAGAGAGGGAAAGCTGTTAACTCTATCCAAGAGACATGCGTGAATGCAACATTCGGTTGAAGCCAGTGATAGGTATAACGCATCTGACGAGAAAATATAACAGCAAAAATGACAAGTACTTCTCATAGATGCTCTGGAAGATGTCCTTGAAGCGGCCATCATACTGCTTCAAAATGGTGTTCTTGGTGCTCAGGTAGAGGGGCCATTCCTTCATCAGTGCATACTGGAAGCAGGAGTGGGCAAAACCTTCAATAGACTCGTCCGTGTTGTACATGGCCATGGTGACACCACCCGAATTCTTGAAGTCAAACACGATGTTCTTCTGCTTCTCGCCCCCCATCGGCAGGCGTGAACACAAGCTCCACTTTTCCCATGTTGCTCACTACCCTGTCCATTGCTTTGTACTGAAAAAAATTTTAAAAAGGAGCATTTGAGCATAAAGGCACAGAGATGAGATAATGCACACTTGCACAGATAAATGTCTAATGCAGGAAACCGCATCACCCACTACTATACACAATATGCATAATCTGTTGACATCTATTGATAGGACTGCACGAATGTGCCATGTTCAAAGGAAGCCACTGGGCCTGCAGCAGCCTGCCTCACGCACAATCTTTGACCCCAAGTTCCTCTCGAAGTATCACAATATTGCAATGTAGACTTACGAAAATCCGCTGTATAAGAAAAGAGCAAAGAGGTGCGTCATATAAGCTTTATGTCTTACTCATCATAATTTAATTAAGTGGATAGCCAATGCAACACGAGTCAAGAGATTCAACTGATCAAGCATTAATACCAATGTATGTCATTGCCTGAAATATCAAAACATTTCTGTACCATGGAAAATAATATTTCTTTGCTTCTATATACAGCAGACTCTCAGTAAAGGGAAATTTCTTAAAATGGAACTGCTGCTTGAATGGAACGACTGCCTCTGATACGATTCCTTTCGTACTTGTATTCTGTGCTCCTGTTTATACCTCAGTAAACAAACTCCAGTTAAATGGAACCTACTTTTCTGGTCCCTTAAAGAGAGTCTACTGTAGGCTAGCACTACTACACTTTTCTTTTTGAAATTCTCGGGTTAGAACACTGTCAAAAGGCGCTTTACAACATTCAGTGCACAACCAAAACTTCTAAAAGAGGTAATGAGGGGCTGTTCAAATCATGTCCTTACAGGTACTTTATTATAAAGTTCAGCTCTACACTTTTCAAATGGAACCATTACTTTTTTTTTCTACTGCCAAGCACGTAAAGCCTAGTGCTAGTCCTGCAGTTCTAAGATGAGTGAGAGACAAGTATTACGCTCTCTCACCTGGTCACCAAATGCATGCCTTCCGATGACTATAGGCTGTGTCCAACCAGGCACAAGACGGGGGGATGTTTTTGCACAGGATGGGTTCCCGGAACACTGTGCCCCCGAGAATGTTTCGGATGGTGCCGTTAGGGCTAGGGTACATCTTTTTCAGGTTGAACTCTGAAGCATAATGAAAGAAAAAGACATTGTAACCATATCAACACTCAAGCTGAAATGTTCATTCCAGAGAAAATGGTTAGCGATGCAGAGGAGAGCTGTATTCCCCTCATTAGATAAAAGAAAAAGGTGCTTAAGCTGCACAAATGTGTGATGCAGCCTGCTGCACCACATGCTGTGATATGTGCTCAGTGCAGCTGTCATGATATGCAAAATTACCAAAGAGGTGCAACCATCGCAAAGGGGATGACAGAAAGCAGCATATGGGCCATCATATTGCCACAGAGATATACATACATAGAAAGCAAATCGGCATGATCTCAAGAAAGCCAATGATATTACATACTACTCGAGTGCAATGCCACAGACTCATCAGGAGGTGGACCTTGTACATAGCCAGCATATCTACTGAAAGCAGCCACGTGCAGGCCACCTTGACAGAGCCCAATTTCCCTTCAATTCCCTTACGGTGACACAACAAGTGTGGAATAAGTGTTCTTAGCAGCCAACGGCTGTTGTTAACGGCTTTAGAAAGTCTGGGTATTCACTGAGGCTTGCCCATAAACGCTAGATGCCTCCATACCAGTTGTCCTACGATGTGACCATCCATTGCATCCGTAACATGCCATTTTCAAAAGCGTTGACCCCACGTTACAACCTACTATGCCTGCCCAGCCACAAGCTTGGCCGTTTCTGAAAACTGAAACGACTTTTCATCCTTTTTATGCTTTTTGCCAACTGCAGCACAACACTGCAGTCAATCTAACAAGTAAAGTTGAGATTTCGAATGCCGAAATTTTAACATGCCGTAATGATTCGGACACCAATACACAATCGACACGTGCTTCAGCAAGCTCATACGTAGGGTCATCCAAAATTTCTGCATTCAAACCCTTAACACTCCAGATCTTTTTTATGTTTTGCCGCATCCGCAAGTACAAAATGGCAATAATCTATGTCATCACTGGTGCAATGTTCATTTTCTCACAGACTCAAACCAGATCTTTTAGGCACTTGCAACAGTACTAGTTCCCAAAAGTCAGCTTCGCCGCAATGCAGTAATTCTATGCAGACAAGCATACATAATGCAGGTGAAGCATACAAAGAATGGAAAGGGGGCCCACTCGAGAGAGCAGGATTCCAGTTCGTAGTTAAATAATTCGCATTTTAAAACTAGCACAATGATCTTTAAACCAGAAGGCAAAATATGGTAAATAGTATAAATTACCGATTTTCAGCACATCTAAAATGATGAAATTGAGATACCATAATCAGGATATCAGTTGACATGCCTGCTCTTTTGAGGTTGTATTCTTTTGCACCAATATCTAGTTTTCATTGTCAAGCACCAATGAGTCAGGCAGCCTACTCTCATCAACAAGAAAAACCTTTACCTTCTACCCTGGCCTCGTCAGGTGTAATGGTGGCACACTTGATTCCTACGTTGTACTTCTTGATGGCATGCGCTGCATCGTATGTAACCTGGTCATCCGTCTTGTCACGACTTGGAAGACCCAGGTCGTAGTATTTACAATCCAATTTTAGGAACGGGAATATCAACTGCGAAATAAAAATCACATTGTGGGTCAGACACGGATTTAAAGTTTATTACGCGCATGAAAGACAGGATGCAATGCAATAATGCACCGGGCACATAAGAGCACGATATTTAGCACTGCATGAAAGTGCGCAGATTGGCAGTGAAATTTGTCCAGTATACAACGAAGAGATTTCAGGAACTTCTGCACACTGTTTTTAAAATTCAACTTTCAACAGCATTTTGCATTCATACAGCCATGGCATCAAATTATAAGGTGTATAAGAGTTAATCTTTTTTTTTAGAAGAATTTGTTTGAATTTTGGAGGGTAAGTGCAACTAAGAACAACAAATTACAGAAAAATATTGAATAAAATCTGAGCAATTCCTAGTTTTCTTTCAGGAAATGCGTCAATGAAGTTTTTTTGTCCTTCCATTTGACAAGCATGCTTGAACCTCAGCAGTCCATAAAGCAAAATGACAATGCTTTCCTAGCAGAAGTAATACTGGCTACGCGTGCTCCGACTGCTTAGTGCTTGGTTTTTATTCAGGAGGATTTTTGTCGCAGGACTTATGAGGAACAAATGAAAGTGCTAGTCTGCTTTCAACTCTGCTTCATGCAAGAACTGAAGTAGTGACACTGCAAACCTGTCGTTTGCCAACCTACAATGGGTGTAGCTCTCATTTATGTCTGGTATCAAACCAGCCTTTCTTAAAGGGGCCCTAAACCACCTCCAATAATGTTTTAAGATTTCAGGTTAAAAGAGCACTGACACAAAAATTTTGCACCTTGTGTGTTTTTTTTTTTTTTGCAATAGGTAGCGTATGACCCACTTATCACGGCTGGAAACCTTGCTTGCGCGAGTGCGTGACGAATATTTATTTAGAGACTTCTTTTAGAGCGCCCAGTTGAAGTTTCAGTTTTAAAGAGCACTGAGCTAGGTAAACACAGCTGGCTACGTGACCACGCATAACTGATGTGGGCACAGCACTGACCAGCCAACACAAACTCTCCACGTAGGCTTGTTTACGCGGACACCACGTCGATGTCGGTGTTGCGAGGTGCTCCGCATCTCACTCAGTCGCGCAGCATGCACTTTAAAATCGATTTTAAATATGTTGTAGGCTATATTTGCCCTTGATATTTCGTAGATGTTGTGTGTGTCTCCACATAAATCTATCTCACTCATTATCTCGCCCTTGAAATTCTGTGTCAGTGCTCCTTCAATGCGCGCATCGAGTTCGGAATGCAGTCACAATTAACAGTGCCAAATGCAGCAGTGCTACGAGCCGCGGGCGCCCCAATAATTTAAAAACCAATCCCTTCTCTCCGTGCCTTTCAGCAATCCTCACCCCCCTCAGTGTTCGCAGCGACGTCAACATGTCGCCTGCTCGTCATCCACAATACCTGTTTGTCCGCTCGCACGCACGTGTGCTCGCCACTCTTCCTCCTCGCACAGCGAGGAGGAGCACACGGCCAAGGATAGACGAGCTGATGAGTTCAGCTTAGCAAGGAAAGAGTTAAACAAGCGAGGGCCTCTTTTGTATCATTAAACGCGTGTAACTCTGCTATTACGGCCCCGTTTCGAAAAAATTCTCACGGCTACGTGTTCATTGTACACTTGTGCACAACTTCAAACACCCCAACTGAATTTTGACTTCTGGGTTGTTTAGGGGGCCTTTAAAACACTTTAGGTTAAACACTTGGAGTATGTGGAATTCGGTAATTTCCAGCCACATTTCAAACAAGCTATTGCTTTTTAATGAAACTCTACAGAGTTTATATGCTCAACGCAAATATATCATACCTCTTCTTTAATCTTTTGCCATATGATCCTTGTCATCTCATCACCGTCCAGCTCCACCACTGGGTTCTGGACCTCAATCCTCTTGTCTGACCCATCTGCACACATATACACAAAAAAAAAAATATAGAAGCATTATGAAGTGTGTAGAGGCAATAGAATGAATCAGTAATCAGTTTATATGCTGATCAATAGTATAGAAAAAAAAAAAGGTACAGTCCTTAGCCTTGTGGGCTTCCTCATGCAGCACAGAACTTTTACTGAGAAGCGGTCATCCAGAAAGAAAAAAAAAAACGATCTTTTTATAACAGTATTATTGCTGACTAATGCTTCTTTTATTTTTTTTTCAGGAATAATATTTTTGTTTTCCTGTGCCAACTAGGAATATTCACCAGCAGCTCAGACAAATGATGCGAAAAAATACGGTGCTTGCAAACACCAACATAAGTGTGATTTGCGAGTGCGGCCTTCATATGCAAACACTGAAATAACGGGGCAAAGCCAAACTAACAGGCAAAGACAAAACACAAACAAAAACAAAAAACAAAAGGGGGAGGGGGGGACAACAGGCGAGTGCATGCACTGGCTATATTTCATTTCAAGAGGACCAATAACTGAGCAAAACATGTTTTGAGGATTCTTGTGTGCACAGAAATGGTCCAAACACGCTAAAAAACTGCAGGAGGAATCAACTTTATTTCCAGGTGGTGCAGTCCTCAGAAAGACTACACGTGGGCAGCGACACCTTTTGGGCCCAGGCAGCTGTTCCTCTTTATGGGAGTTTTAATGAGCACCTCCCGTGCTGACTATCAGAGAGCTGGCAGAAGCTCATTAAAACTCCTTTTAAGGAGTTTAATGAGCTCTTGCCAGAGTGCTGGAAGGGCTTTCACCCCCTTTTTCCAGGGAGGAAAGCCTACTGTTTACACCCCTTGGGGTGTATAGCAGCGTGTGCTGTTGCTTTTGTTACTGTCACTTTACTCACTGTTTGTGTGTCTTTTTTTTTTTTTTTGCAAACACTATTCTTTTTCTTACACCATTCCTTTCCTTACCCTATTCTTTTCCTTACACTCTTACACAAGTGTGCACCTTTTAAGGAGTCTTTGTGGCGCAACAATAATCGTTATCTGGTATGCTTCCGCTTTGTGTCTCGGAAAAAATAAACCCTTCTGCGTTCGCCACTTTTATATCTATAATGCTAAGCCACGCTGATTGCGCGCATGCCTACGCACACAGTGACCTGGCAGTACGGGGCGCGCAGCGTTAAAGGACAGCTAGGCACGCAAGACAGATGACAATTATTGTTTGCAGACAAGGTAACCTCCAAAAAGGTGCAAACGAGAGCAGTGCGGCGGCTCATTCGATGCGCGAGTGAATTGCAGCCCAGAGACATTTCGACCAATACCGGCCAGATTTCGCAACTGCTCTGTCAAGTAGACACAGTCGTTATTGCGAACAAAACACATAAGCTTAGCGACCTTACTCGCGACAAAGCGCAGCGTGCAAAAAAGACCGCGCGGCATGCCTGCGCGCGCCGCGGAAAAACGAACACCGTCGCGCAAGCGTGCGTCCCGATCGACCTGTCCGTGCGGTGTTGCACGTAACTCGGTAGCTAGAAAACATTCCGTGCTCCGAGAAACACCGCAGTCTTGGCGAAAGGCGCAGCGTGGCTCGAGCGGAAGCAAGAAAACACGCGAGAGATGGGGGAGGCCTAAGCACGCGGTAATTGAGTTACGGAGAACTCCCCGTTGAGAATTCGACAGACAAAAAGCGCTCGCTCTACCGCTACGCGCACTGAAGCGAAGACAGAGGCCGTATACTTTAGTTTTGTGTACGCGCGGGGATTTTGTTGCTGCGGAAGATGCCTGCTGGGCAAGCCAGCAATTGGTCTGGCTGCCGGTAAAAATGACCGTGACGCAGTCACGCCAGCGTGGTTCGCCGCAAGGCCGGAGCACATGCTTGTTCGTCGCAGACCCGGGGCCCAGAATGCGATCTGTCGAATTCCACCATCTTGACACCTGTGATTGGCCCAGGGGGGCAACAACGGCCTGTCTGATTGGCTTAAAATGCCGCCATTAGAGAATGCGTCAATAAGGCGAAATTCCGACAGTGTCCAAAATAGCAACCGCGCTCAGTTAGAACTGCAGCCATGACTACTGCGGCTTGAAGTGTACGCTCAAGGAAACAGGTGGAGTATACAGCTATTCGCACGTCCGTTATGGTTTAGTAATCACCCAGGGCAAACTAAATGCCTATAATCGAAGCACCGCCAAATTATGTGCTCCAGAACCAATGAACACTGATCAAGACTATCTGAAATAACAGTGCATACAAAAACAATGACGAAATAAGGCGTAGGTGCAGTGCTTGTAGAGCATACGCCTTTCGTCTGTTTTTGAGTGCGCTGCTACTGCAGAATGAATCAATTGACACCTGTGTTTGAACCCTTAGTTGGACATGACTACCATTTGCATGCAAGCAAATTACAGCTTAAGAAAAACCAGTTCAAAGAAATTGTGTGCGCGGCCGGACGTGAAAAATCGCAATTAAATCTATGTATCACGACTCTAGCACTGATTAGTATCACCGAGTCAATTTCATAATCGGCGGATCAGTCACACCGACACGAAAGCAGCACATGACTTCGCCTTTAAGTTACGCAATTTCTTCACTGTTGACAAAAAAAAGAATGAAAATAAGCGGTACGGGGGGTGTGGAGGTAGGGCGGTAGAGTTTATGAGCTTCAGTATGAAATATAGGAGTCTCGCACGGTACAGTGCGTCCCACAATAAATAAGCGGGTCGATGATGCTATTTCCGTGCCACGGCTTATTTCGAGGCCATCCCCCTCAAGTCAGGGCCACGACGACGGCCGGAAAACGATCAACCTACACGCATGTGCGTTTTGATCAAGTCCTCAGTCTAAAATTCCTCGCAGAGAGAGTAAATAAAAAATTATAGCACGATAAAACATTGAACGTCCAAAATCCCGGTAATTCGTTACGTCGTTAGCCATGCCAACCGCAGAAGTTATTCTACCGAATTAAGAATTGGGGCGCAGCGTCAGGTACCAGCTGGGGACCATAATTAGGTCTCTAGTCTAGACTAAGCTTTTTAATTTCCAATCCGGAATGTGACCACTGCGGTTTAGAAGATTAGGGCCAAACACGAGATGCGTAGCCAGAAATTTATTTTTTCGGAGATCAAAGTGGGGTGAGGTGAGTCGGTTTATGTAAGTTATTGCGCGTATATAAACGCATGCGAATTGTAAGAGTTCCGGAGGAGGGGCTGCGTTTGACTCCCCCCCCCCCCCCCAAAAAAAAAAAAAAAAAAAAAAAAAAAAAAAAAAAAAAAAAAAAAAAGCCACCGCCCCTGGCTACGCCACTGCCAAACACCGTATACGTTCAAAGTACAGTTATCAGCGCTGTTTGATACTATCAATATTGCATATAGTCGCCAAAGAAAGATTAACAAAAGAATAAGCCCAGCTCCATGGAGGCAGTTATCGGTTAGCCTGTAGTTATAAAGTTGGTTCGCTTCCCACGTTTTAACAAAGGCGGGCTGCAACACCGCGTCAATAAAGCTACCACCGTTCGTCAACAGGTGGCGTCAGGTCGGCGCCATCTGTGGCGCAACTCTTTGCAACAGACTTTCCACTCTGTCGTCTGCTACATACGGCGCGACTTCCCGATTTTACGGCCCGCCAATTGCGACCGGATCGAGTGGGCAACGTGACAGAGAGGCAGGAAAGAATACAGGTAAGTAACGGAAGAAAAAAAAGAGCAACGGAAAAAAAAAAAAGAAACGAGGTGACGGCGAGGAAACGGAAGTCTCAGGGGGTGGCCCTAAAAATGGATCCTGCGCGAAAGTCGGCCGCCTGCCACGCGCACAGATCGCCGTACAAGCAAGCAAGGCTAGCCTGCAGAACCGGCCACTTGCTCCGAGCACGTGCAGAGCGCTTTAGAGATAGCGGTGACCTGCCCAGCCTGCAGCCAGTGGTCGACGCACGGACAGTTAAAAGCAGCAACAATAAGAAAGCCGGTATACAGCAGGCATTCGCCGCATGCCGCAGAGAACACTTGCGCAAGGAAGGCGCCAACCTCGGAAGGGGCGTCGGCGACGCTGACGGAGCAAGACAAAAAAACACAAAATATACGCGAAGTAGCTGAGGTGCTCACTTTCCGCAGCCGCGATAAAAAAGAGCGTTTCGGCGTTCGTTCGCTCTACTTTGCCGCACTCTGTGGCGTTTATTTTTGCCGCGCTGAAGCTAGCTGTCGTGGGATGCTCCGGCGTGTCGGTCTAGGGCGTGGTACGCGTCCATGTCTCAAGGTGTGCAACACGGCTCACCATTCACTCTACGATTTTATTATTTTTTTTTCGGTCTTGCCAAAGTCAGTGGTGAGGGCGAGGAGGTTTGGCAGCGTCAAAAATAAGAGCGGAACGTATATACTATGTTTCAGCTTCGTCGCAAGCTCTGCGCTGTCACTTCCGAAAGAGCATGCAGGAAGGGTGGGTTACTAATGGGCTCGTAAGTATAGACTGCGCATCCAGTCGGCGCCGAGCTCCCACGTCACTGAGACGTCAAACGTGTCCCTTTTCGTTGTTTACAAGCTCCCCCCAAAACACTGCCACGTACTTACATTTAGTATTTCGGAGTTTTAGAAATAGCCGGATCCAACTGGCGGGTTCTTTCGGGCTTCGAGCATCAAAAGAAACCAAGTCATGACTTGGTTGTGCGCGGCTCTGGAAATTCTTCCCAGGACGCCGTGCGTCCCTTCAGCAAGAATGCTAACACAGTGTTCGCTTCCCATCATACAGTTTTCTACAACTTCGATTACAGTAGATTCCGCAGATTTCTTGCCGGCCACGGTATCAAAGAAGCAGAGAGGGTGGGAGAGGGTCGAATCATACCCCTAATGCTTATGATCTGTATGTATTTACAGAACGTCGGCTCCACAACGAATGCTAATTCTTGCTCTATTAGTGCGAAGTGCTAGTGAGTGTGTAGGTTGCAATACCAACTACAGGCTGGAACATTTATTTGAAGGTTATGTTCCCAGACGAAGCAAGAATATAGCTTTCTCGAACATTTCGCGTCCCGCCAGCTTTGGCTGCTGAGTGTACACACATACAGACGTACAGGAATGACCAGCCAACATCACCCCCCTCGTATCCTGAAATTAAATCCTGGCTGCGTCCTTAGGGCTGCGGTACTAACGCCACATAGCTCGAAGCCAGTCCGCTTTTTACAACTCGCGTATGAGCTGTGAAAACCAAAACCCTCAAATGAGTGACTCGTTTCACGCATGCGTATGCTGAAACTGACTTATGACTTATGTTTGACGGCCCTATTCGAAATCCAGCGCCTACCGCACAGTATGTGCGGAGGAAGCCTTTTCAATGCCAGGGACGCGAGATAGTCGGTCGCACATCGTTGGCTGCCGCTGATGCTGCTGCCCTTGACTGTTCGCGCCGCTTTCAACAAAGCACGTAGAAAGGTCATTTTAGCGCTCCATCGCACTGTCAGCCACAAATGTTATCGAGGAGCCACCGACTGCGCACAAAATCCGAGATACGCGGGTAAGGCGCACCTGTATATATTATACTACACTCAATCGCAATGCTTCCGAAGCACAGAAATAAAAAAAAAAAAAAAAAGGAGGGGGGGGGGGTCATATCTGCAATTGCGCTGCTAACCCTGAATTCAGTGGTGCAGTGTATTTTAGACTCAAAATTCCGAGATGGATGTAAACATAATGAAAACCAACAAATATAGGGGACGAAAGTTACGCACGTTTGTGCCAATGCTGCGCGCAAACTGCTGTGGTCGGGTTTACTTGTCTGAGTATTTTGTGCCTACGCGCGCCATGATAATCGAACAATTAAATTACGAATTCACAGTGCTGTTTTTTTTTTTTTGACATTTGATGTGCAACGCACGATCGGTGCTATGTGTTGCGGCCAATTTGCCCGAAAATAGCCCAAGGCGAATGCGTACGGCAAGACCTGCGTAGCCAGTGGGGTAGCCAGGGGTGGCACCCCCCCCCCTATTTTTTTTCGCCACAACATAGCACACAAAATGAGACACTCGACCACACCTGCTTGCCCGGCCCCCACTTCAGATCAAAGTGGTGACCCCCCCACCCCCAACACGAAAAAAAAAAAAAATTCTGCCTGCCCCTGTTTGTACCTATATAATGAAAAAAACTGTCCATCAACGAGCCAGAGGTGCCAGACGACGAGATTTACTTTCTCTACTGCGCGAATACAGGGTTAAACCCGCCACGCTGGTCTAGTGGTTATGGTACTCGCCTGCTGAGCCGACGGTTACGGGATTAAATCCCGGCCGCATTTTCGATGGAGGTGAAAATGCTTGAGGCCCGTGTACTTAGATTTAGGTGCACGTTAAAGAACCCCATGATGTCGAAATTTTCGAGGCGCTCCACTACGGCGTCTCTCAATCATATCGTGGTTTTGGGACGTTAAAACCCCAGTAATTATTATTACCTATGCCACTGCGCACATGCAGAAACGTCTCGCCTGACGCCCGATCTGCATCAAAACTTCTTTTTGGGCGAGTTGGTTCATTGTAGAGCGAGGGAGTCGCAGCGCGAACACACACCCACAAGAGAGAAGACACGGACACACAGGCGCCGCTACCCTCGCGCTCGATCTCACGTGTTGCGCACACAGTAGCGGTGGTGTCTATAGTCGCGCAGAAAAGAAAACAGAAAACGAACGAACAATCGCGACTCGCCGAGCGCACGTGGCAAATATACACACACGCGCGATCGTGTTACAGCGTTCCGTTCCAGTTCCCAGAAGTGGCGCGCACAAAAGCAACGTAATGGGCACAGCAGGCTCTCTCTCTCTGTGGTAAATATATGCGTGTCAGTGAGGAGTCATGCGCGCGCGTCGATAACAAGAAAACTGGGACTAACGGGAAGAACCGGCTATCGGACCCCTCCCTGAACAAGAACCGATCGAGGCGACAGTTGACTGTTGATTTAGCAAGCACAAAAAGCGGCTCTATATATGAAAACACGTCCCAAACAGTATCATCGACGTACGCTCTATTGATACGGATTGAAAATGTAACGGCCAGTGCGGCAATTAATACCGTACGCAGTAACATTTCACTCAGAAGAACGAGCGTATTCACAAAGTGAAAGCTAACTTCACAGCATGTTTACAGAATACACTGTCATATCGGTGAATCAATCACCTTTTTCATGTATAATTTAGTACATGGAGGGGTGGAAAGGGAAAACTGTTTCTCACGCCCGTACAATCGTCGTGTGTTTCACAATTTCGTTTTCTTTTTTTGCCTATGAGTTATTGAGTTGCATAAAGTTCATTTCGATTATGTTTTGAAGCGTAAACGACTTTTATATAATTTTTACGTCCAGTCGGTTTCCTTTTCGTATATAGTCGCCACGTATTTTATTTATTCTGACCTGCGTGCAGCTTTTTGTAACGATGTTGCGATAAAAAAAAAGGGGGGGGGGGAGGACGGAAATAGGCGTTACGTGAGGCTTAGCCTTTAGGCCAGCCCCCTCGGTAACTATGTACTGGTTGTCCTAATATAAAAGATGAATGAACGAATGAATGAATGAATGAATGAATGAATGAATGAATGAATGAATGAATGAACAGATCAACTCAGACAGCTGTGAGGAGATCTTGTGTTCACTTCGGAGAGGCCAGAAATGCCTTCTAATTAAGATTTGAACAATCTATGAGAGGGAAAAGGCGCAGGGCTAAGAATTCAAACAGACATAGCGAAGACACCTTAAACAAGCACCAAGTCCCTAAAAGAAAAGAAAGAAAAAGAAAAGCACATTGCCCAATACTATACATACCGTTTGATTTGCAATAGCCTCCTGTCTAGGCAAAGGTGTGCAGCGCGGGCGAGAACGAAAAGAAAGAGGATTGGGACGGGAGAGAAATAGCTTGAAACATGCCAGTCGATTTCACAACGAGTAAGGAACACTTTGATTCTATCTATCGCCTGACGCAGAACACAACATCACTCAGTCGCGCTTCTCAAATTTCACACCGAGAAGCTTGCTTCTATAGGGTTTTCTCTACGAGCCGCATATACACAAAAACACGTGAAAGTAACCGGATCATATCAAAATGAAAATGTTTCAACGAAACGGCCCCCCAAATCATCCCTCGCTGTGCTACAACGCGACTCATAGGCGGGTCAGTTCCTCTTGCTTCCGTCAGATTAATCACGATCCTCACGCGATTTCCGTAAACTGGATCGTAGACGTTGCCCCCGCTGCCTGCAATCTTTTATCTAAAATGAGGTCAGGCGCCCAAACTCTGACCCGTGCGAGCAGCGCCGGCCGAGGAAGTCCGCTTGCAGCTTCGCTAGTTATGTGCAGCGATGGGGAAAGCCGGAAGTACTGCGGCTGGCACGTTAATTAACCGCCGCACGCGATATTAGATATAAAAATGCTTGAAAGATGAACCGCTATGAAGTAATCGTGTTTTGAGACTGCTCTGTCCATGTAGTAAAGTACTGCAGCCTTCAGCAAACTTGAGTGTACCTAGTACAGCTTGCAGAAGTAACCATGCAGTTGCCGCGAAGCTATTCTCGACCGAGTTCTGGAGCAGTTTAACAAATAAGGACTGTGAGGAGCAAACCTGCACAACCCCGACCAGGGGTGTGTAGCACATTCCGCTAGAGAAACAAAACGGTGTTTGCGTTAAGCACAACGGTTGTACAAATAATGCGACCATAGCGACTATTAAGCAAAAAAGAAGAAAGATGACAATCAATGGTCATTTTCTTGTCCCAGTCGCTCAATAAAGTGCTATTGTCACACTCAATGTATCAAATCAAATATGGCAGGAAAAGTTCGTACTTCTGTGCACCTCGGTTCAATTATTACGGTGAAAGCCCCAGACGCCTCATCAAACGCGAGAATTGACCGTCGGCGTCAATACTAGTGATGCAAAAGATAATCACGAATTGACAGATAGCCAGAATTTGTGACGCCATTACGTCCAGTGGCGTAGCCAGGGGGTGGCACACCGGGCACGTGCCCCCCCCCCCCCCGAAAAAAATTTCTGGCTACGCCCCTGATTACGTCACAACGACGTCACGTAGCGTGACGCCATTACATGGCAACGTCGCTTGGTCATAGTTGGGCCGACACCGGAGGCAGTGCAAAAGTACATAAGCGTGCGCACGAGGAGGGACAGGGGGGGGGGGGGGGGGGGGCGCAAAGTCAGCTCCATACATAGATATAATAGGGAGGGGGTGCTACGACTCGGTGGGGGGGGGGGGGGGGGGGGCGCAAAGGCAGCCCCATACATTGACATGATAGGGAGGGGGGGGCGCTGCGACGAACCTTCGCCCCCCGCCCTCCTGAAAGGGAACCCTGCGCACGCCTATGCAAAAGTACGTTCGGTGCAGAAAGCTTTCGGAGGTGTGTGTGTGTGTGGGGGGGGGGGGGGGGGGTCAGCACATTGAATGAGAATAAAAAGATGGCTTTCGCCTTCGAGTCGTCTAAAGCGAATGCATAAGAGACCTTGTGAGAAGAAGGAACAAACTTTATTCGGAAGAGAGAGTCGTTCAATGTGAGTTTTATTTTGTTTTTAATTTTTCTTCTTTGCAGAGGCTGCAAACACGCTGCACCGAATTAATAAAAGGCACCTGCGGATTTCAGCCAGTGACACCAATACACGAATAGATAAAGAAGCCCCGGATATATAAGCCAGGACGTCGCAGCAAGATATTCTTCTCATGCTCGGAACAATCGGGGGGGGGAACACGAGAGAACAAGAACGCAACCCCGCACCGAGGAAGAAGCACATGCCAGTCCGAATCGGCTGACAAGCGAGGAAGTCGGAGAGAAACAAAAATACAAGGCGAGAGAGCGTCAGATCCACGTGCTCCGCGCGCACTCTCACCTAGTTCGGCGGCAGTGGAGAGATGAACAGCCTTCACTTTTCTTCACGGGCGCTGCTCGTCTGTTCTTCGAACCGCCCTCGCCTCAAACTCCTTTCTCGGCTCTCTACTACGCGGATGAGCGCGGCGTGGAGTGAATTCGAAATCGCCTCGCACCGAAGCCACGAGGGGAGGCCGCGGCGAGAAGTCAATTACCCCGATCCGTGAGGCAGCGTACGCGTTGCGCGCGGGAGTCCGAGTGCCCGCATGATCCGGTTCTAAAGTCCGTTGATCTCGCGAAGCATGCAGCCTCCGGAGTGCGGCGCGTCAAGGCGAACTGAAAATTCGCGAACCTTGACGGTTGAGGGTCGAGAGAGAGAGAGACTGAGACACGCTTTAAAATATTGCGCGCGCATACGTGCACGTCGATCTCCTTGCATACAGGAAAATGTTTTCTCGCCTGTCATTGCGTTCCGTTTTCGTATTCGAAGGAATTACTTTAAGAACCTGGACGGCGGCTTTCTTGTCAAAACGCATTACAAAAGTTACTTGTTTTGGAGTCTTGAAGAATTAGGCTAGTCGGTAGATGTATATTGAATTTGAACGATGAAACAGGACAAGACGAAGACGCTTGTTTTGCAATTGGTAATCGGCGACAGCGGCGGACTCACGCACCTGTTATCAATGGAGAACGCTAGGAATTTTCCTGCCCGCCTTCACTGACGTATGCATGCACGGGCACCGTTCGAGGTCACAGACTATACGTGCGGCAATATGTGGCATTCGCTGTGGGACGCCCGCGCCTTCATCTTCGCGTGAATTTTAACGAGAATATCGACACGACTGCGTAAAGCTATCGCGACACAGACGTCTTTGTGTATTATTTTTTTTTCATCTCTCGTTAACAGAATCGACAGCGTCATAGCAGCGTATATGCGACAATCTTGAAAAATGAGGAAGAGGTAGAAGATATACTATATGGAGTGTAGAATAGTGCGGGTGAACTCTAAGACGCAGCGATTCTATTTAAGTATATGTAGGGATAAAAATCGATGTACTGTTATTCGAAGCAAGCAGAGGTATACCAACGGGTCGTAACGCAATGCACGGATAATACACTCCGCCAGAGACAGAGTGCGATTTATTTGCCTCCCGCCTAAACAAGAAGACTAATTGGACGCCGGGTTGCAGTGGCGTAGCCAGAAATTTTTTTTCGGGGGGGGTTCAACCATACTTTATGTATGTTCGTGCGTGCGTTTGTATGTGTGCGTGTATATATACGCAAGCAAAATTGAAAATTTTGGCTACGCCACTGCCGGGTTGGTCGCGGGTTACATCCCGGCCACATCAATCGCATTCCGATGAAGGCCCAAATGCTAGATGCCCGCGTACTGCGCGAAGTCAGTGCACGTCAAAGAACGCCAGGTGGTCGAAATTACACGGAGCCCTCAAATACGGCGTCTCTCATAGCCCGAGTCGCTTCGAGACGTTAAAGCCCGTAAACCAACCAAATATTAAGAAGTCGGCATGAAATCGGTGCTAACAACAGCGCGGGAGTACTTGAAGCAATGGACCGCCCAATAGACAGGGGAAAGGAAAGGGGGCCGCCAAAGCCGTCAAAATCCACGCTGACAAGCCGTCAAAAACGCACGCTTCAACGCGCGCGTGCGGGCAAAGGAAAGTTTTATGGCAATCGCAGGGCATCCCGCTGGACAAAGTCGCGACATCCTCTCCTCGGTCGTTCCGCAGAAGGACAGTCACGTCGCACTGGCTGATACAGCAAAGGCGACACCGACAACAGCTTTGCCATCTCAGCCGTTCTTATTTTTCTTTATTACATACACACAGTTGGAAAAGCGAGTCCCTCCCCCTCCTCTCTCGATCTCTTCTTATCATGCCGTAGTGATTGCGGGACTACCAACGCCCGCCTGATATCCAGTTTGACCACAATGCCAGATTGCATGACCTCCCCTTCGAGACTTCACAGAATGAAGACAAAAACAACTAAAAGCGAGCCGAGAAAGTGCTTGCGCAGCGGACGATACTGGAGCACACGGCTGCCTGCTGCCCGAGATGACTGCACTTGCGCGGACCTTGAACTAGACCTTTTGCCGAAGTGCCAGCGATTACGCCCAAGGCTGATCATGTTCGTAAAGCTACAGTGATAGGCCGTTTCCCAATGGAGTGCTGAGACATTTCACCTCTTTGTAATACTAGGCTGTTCTAATAGTCACCAGCTGTTGAGCCTATAGTCTTGCTCTCACGTTCCGCAGATTTGGTACATTACTCCGGTCAGGGGCGTAGCCAGAAATTTTTTTCGGGGGGGGGGGGGGGCACCTCCAAGAAATGGTCATTTTTCGCTATGTATGCCATGGCGAAAAAAATTTCGGGGGGGGGGGGGGGCACGTGCCCGGTGTGCCACCCCCTGGCTACGCCACTGACTCCGGCAGCTTTTCGGGAGACGTGCTAAGGCGACCTGGTAAATGCCAATTCCAGGAAATTAGGTACGCTATTCTATAGAAACTATGAGATGTGCCCAATATGGTACTTTGAGATTGAAAGTCTGAATGCATCGTTGACATCAGCAAAGACTGCAGCAGAATTTACCTAAATATTTATCTTTGAAATAAGCCCTTCCGTCACCAAATGAGTGTATACCCGACAGAGGCATATGACCTTGCTCCAGCAAGCGCAGTCATCGTCGATGACGTTGTCACCTAGCTGAAGCCGAAACGTAATTCAAAAATACTCAGTAATAATGAGAACTAACAGACAAAGGTGCCAAGATCAATGGCATCTGATCAATGGCATCTTTGTCTGTTAGTTCTCATTGATACTGTGTTTAACAAAGCAAACGAGCCCTTAAATCCACACTTCTTTCCTTCAAAATACTTAGTAAGAAAGATATGGAATTCGAATTGTTTTTAAAGGGCGTTTGAACGACGCAGTCCACGTCTAGCCATTAGAACCGGAGGTCGAAAAAACGTCAACTTCAGCTGTCTGCATCGCAACGCTGTTTGAGGCGATAGCAGTCTACTGCAATCATCGTTTCCGCTGATCCGAAGTTGCTTGCTCGCCACAAAAAGTTAATAAGAAGCGCTACGACAGAAGTGCGTCAATGTTCCATTGTTTTTTCACAGTCATATCGCCGCTATTTTTGATCCCCTTGCACCTCGACGTCAAGGTTATAACATGGTTATAACCGCCGACTAGCCCACCCCTTCCCACCCACCCCTTTTCATTTTTTTTTTCCAACGTATACTATTAAAACTATAGCTTCGTAGGGGCGTTACAAGCATCCGCATATCATACTCTGTCCGGCCATATGAACGTCGCGCGCGAACTACTCAGCTAAAAAACGGCATCTGCACGTGAGCAGGTGGAAGTTGACAGCCAGGCGCAATAACGCGGTAAATGCTGCGACGCTCTACTCTCGAATGAAATAACAATTGCGCCAGAAAAGCTTTATTGGATGGCAGCTCGTAGCGGATTCCTTAGTTATACGACAACCCGCTCCTGGGGATTTACCCAGAGAGAGAGAGAGACCACATTTGTTAATGAAAAAAAAAAAGGGGGAAGCAGGCGGTTAGCGCAAGATGAAATTTAGAAAAAGACGAAGGCGGAGTGAGTAAAGAAGTTTGATCATATTATTTAGAAATAGAATAACGTTAGCGACTGAAGGTTTTACATCGAATTTAGTTCGTAACGAGAACGTTAAGCGGTAATGAAATAGCATGGAAGCGATCTGACCGCTAGAACAGGATAAACCATCCATATTACATATACACCCTGACGATCACTGTCCACCAGCCCAAAACGATAAGTGACGTTTTTCAAAAGAAGTTCACCCTTTACCTGCATCTATTACGACGGGACCAAAATGACGTGATTCAGAAATCTCCTAATATACCAGATATAGCCGCATGCCCAAGGCACCGGTTTCATCTGTACCCGATAAACTGTAACAAAATGGACACCCTGAACTGCCCTGTTACATCGCAGTTCAGGAATTTACATTGCAGCATCAAGGAATTTGAGATTGTGATTGCGATGTGGCCATCTGTACTGGCTGCTGCCTCTCATTGGTTATGCTGAAGGAAGTTAATTATTTGTTTTCCCAAGTGTTAGTCTATTGATATTGTGAAGAAATAATGGACTTCAATGCAGTGTCGGGCCAATGCGAGTAAACTTGTAAAAAAAAAAAAATACGACAGTGAAATTTTCAAGCTGTGACTTACGTTGTAAGTACTTACTAAAATATCTTCCGTTAAAACTTCATTACGACTTATCGCGAATAAACCGTGGACTTTCCGTTGAATTTCCCACAATTTACTCGAGGATTTCAAGATATAAAACTCAGAGAAGCAAATATAGAGTGGACACTTCTTGTCCACTGTATCGGATGTTTCTTTTTATGAAGTGATCATATCGTGTCCCTCGCACACAGGTCGTGCACGCACGCGAGTTTACAGGAACTTCAATCCCAAACACTTTATTGCGTGCAAATCGAAGGAACGACCACAGCCCCACTGCATCGAAGGGAGGTAGCAGCGTGGGGTCCTCCCAAGTACCTTTGATTGACAGTCGACCTATCCGGGAGTACAAGGTTGTTACACAGTAGCACAGAGCAGCCGCGGTCCGGTATTAGCAATCGCACAATGACACACCACGTGGAGACGTCTCTTGACACGAAACAAACAAGTCCGTGCAGTGTCTTGAAGGTCACTTTACGAGTACTGAAGAGCTTGCATAAGTTCGCACGTAAGCGACGTATCTTTTTTTTTTCCTTCTTTTTGTATCGTTCCCTTGCGGATCAAGCCACAGCAGGGGGCGTAGCCAGAAATTTTTCGGGGAAAACGGGTGTCTATGTTCGTGCATGCTAGTATGTGCGCGCGTACATATACACGTACAAAATGTAAAAATTACGGAGGGGGGCGGGGGTTGGACCCCCCCCCCCCCCCAAACCACACCCCCTCGCTACGACACTGGGCCACAGACGACATATCCCGGCAATTAATTGTGTATTTCCGTATAACCTTAAAAAAAAGAGCGAAGACATCGCAAATGTTCATTTGCATGACGATGTTTTGTTCGGTTAACTGAAGGGCCAGAACTCCGTGTTTCCAAGGCAGTGGACTCTGGTTGGAATCCACCAAAGAAATCTATTCATAGCACATGCATAGCACGTGAAACTGCTTGATCTAAAAGAAAAAGATAATAAACTCGAAAATCATGTCACCAATGTTCAACTACGAGAACCACGGCCGAAATCTCTGACCCTAACCCCCCCCCCCCCCCTAGAACGGAAAACAATTAAATTACTGCGTCAGCACATATATAACCGTATATACGGCTGTTAGTAGCAACGTTTGGAGGGGAAAAAAAAAGAAAGAAACGTCGAGTTGTAGCGTACTTTATTCCTCAAAGGAGAAAAAAAAATGTTGCTTTTTCAGTATTTTGTAATCGTTACTGGTGGGCGTGACCTTAACCCGGATGTAGGGGCAGCAGCGTGCCAGCTGGCGCGGTGAAACATGTAATGAGCGTTAGCAGGTGCCGAAATGCGAAACGTTAGGGATGCTGCACAATAAAGCACGGGCGCAAATCATGCAAGACACACGATGTAGTAAGAGTGGATCTGTTAACACGTATTCATTTGCCGAGACAGGAGTATGGAAGACAGTAGCGTAGCCATAAATTGTTTTCGGGGGTGGGTGTTTCAACCACACTATGTTCGTAAGTGCGTTTGTATGTGTGCCTTTATATATACACATGCAAGACTGAAACTTTCCAGGGGGGGGGGGGGGGCTCCTTCGGCTACGCCAGCGATGGAAGAAGGTGACCGCAGCGAAAGACGAGCTGACACGGAAGAACGATGCTTCACCGCACGGCTCGCAAGCGTTTTCCCAAGTAATCGCTCGAGCCGCTTGCAGTAGTTCACAGAATGCTCGAAGGTTCAACAAGCATCCCTACTTAATCGACAGTGCAGATAACTTTTTTAAACGCTAGAATCACGAAATCAAGCACTCTACAATTGACAAACGCGAACTCGACTTTCGCTGCTGAGGCTTTTGAAGCACTTTTATTCTCAACAAGCGCTCCTGCTTGAAACACTGAATAAAGAAAAAATGGGATGCTGTCAAGATGACTACCCATGCATAATTTTGCAAGGCATATAAAGATACGACACACGTCCATTGTTCTTGAGTACAACTGGAGTAGTCGTTATCGCTTTTCGACCTACCAGAATGGTGCTACCATAAGAAAGCAACGGTGTTGCGATAGCAGTGTGCTGACACCAATTCCTAAGCATGGTAACACGAACTCCACACGCCGTGGCTGGCTGAGCTGTAAAGTCAAATGCGCCTCTTGGGGCGCCAAGATAAGCACTCGACAACAACTTTCAGAGAGAAGCCAGGCGTGCCCTGTTATCGGTGAAGCAACTGCAAGTCATCCCTCCCGGAGGCGCATGCGGATATCGCCGATAAGGCGTCGGGTCAAAACAAATGCTACAGCGAAAAAACGGGGGACGCCCCGGATAGCTGTCACAGTTGTCATACACTCACGCTCCGTACGAGAATGGCGAAGTATAACAATTAGGAGGTTAAATGGGAGGTCCACGTGTAAACGTGGAATCGGCCCGCAGTACGAGGTGATATATGGGCCGCTCGCGAGTCTTGGGTCAATGACCCAGTTGTCAAAAGAGGACTGGAGTGAGGAGATTGAGCATGCTTTGTACTACGCACATGGTGCATACACGCTAGCAAGACCTAGACAAAGTAGGCCGAAGAAAGAAACAAACGCGTACGACGAATAAAAAGAACACATCCGCTACCACGTGTGTTCGCGCGGTCTTTTTCTTTCTTTCCCTTCTGGCAAGAAAAACGTGATCGCTTGACTTTGTCACGGTAGTAACGAAGAAAGCCTGCGCAACTAGCTGTGACAGCTAATGCTGAGCTACGCTGAATAGCGCGAGATATTTATCCACGTGGCTAGAGCTCCACCCATATGAGAATATACCCATGCCGGCCGCTCGCTCCCGATTCACAGCATCCTTGCGCCGCGCGGATGTGGACAACGGCGAGCGATGCACTCAAATCGGGTGCAGGAAATTGAACGGCGCTCGGTAAAGGCACGACGCAGAAGCGTCAAAAGGCAGCTGGTGGACGGTTGTTACTTACAGGATCTGCTTTGAAGGACGTGTACAGCCGCGGGAGATGACAAGCCGCTTTCCCTCTGCAGCAGGCGCGAAAATTTGAACAGCGCTCGTGCCATTGTCTCTCGTTCCAAGCGGCGACAGGACTTCCACTGCGTCCACGTTTTCTCCCGCCGACACAAATGCAGACAAAGTCCGCCGAGAAAAAAAAAAGGCGCACCTCCGCCTGAACGACCAATGAGATGCCGGTTTCGCCGGGCGATAGCCGCGCCACTGTGGCCTTTTGCGTTTTAGTGAGACACCCGTGTCACGTTTTTTTTAACACAACCTTTCGTACTGTTCACAGAGGGCGCAAAGATACGTAGGGCAAGGCATTCAACTGACAAGAATACAAACGTACGGAGGTTGCGTCACTAGCGCCCTCTGAGGGATGTAGCTGAATAAATTATTGGCGAGAGTGACCTTCTGTATGGTTCGTAGGAAATCGACCGCTCTGCCGGCTGTGGCGAATGAGCAGAGCTTGCGGCAGGCAGAGCGAGTTTCTGCTCCATGCGAAGACGCCGCCGGTGCCGTCAGCGCGTCAAAGGCGGTGCGGGGCCGACGTTCGCTCGTAAACCTGTGCTGTAAGTTAGCGCCCCCTTAAAAAGCGGCTCAAGTTGCATTGTTATGGTAAGCACAACGGCATGAGAACTTCCTCTTCGCTTGTCAAATTTCACCCGGTCATAGGGTCCAAGTGCTTCTTCCAGTAACCAGGTAGCCGACGTACGCGCTGACGGATTTCTTCAAAACCCTGCACTTATTGAAATGCGCTGAACTTGTAATTCTGCTGGAATGTATAGGCGCACTTCTATATTCTTACTTTGTAAAGCACCATGTGACGCGCGGCCGTATTTCAAAAGCAGCACGCGTGATCTATATTTAGCGGTCGTGCCGCGTATCGGTCTAACCACTGTTCCGAGCATGCAGGAAAAGAGCAATTACTAAAGCGTGGTAAATAGGATCTTCCTCGTTCGTTTTACCGAATCTGCAGCGCGGTGGTTTGTTTATCTCCAACGGAGCAACTTTGTGCCACCACTCCCTCCCCCGAGATTTGCACTTTGTGATAACGTGCTTGCGCCTTGTGAATGATACTTGGCGAATGATGAATAACTGACGTACTGCTGTTGACCGGTGTTATTGATATGTCACCGGAATAGCGCTTCACCCGTAAGTCTACGCGTAGCCACCCTTTCCGGTCTGCAGGTCATCTTTATCGCGCGGGCCATGTCCACGCCGGTTCGCCGGCAGCGCATTGAACTCGCGGCCTTGACAAGCCCTCCGACAGCCTTTTATGAAGGGAGCGAGCGAAATTTTTTCGTCCCTTCCTTGCAGAGAAAAGCGAAGTAGCCTCAACTACGCCGCATGGCGCACAAGAGCTCCACTCGATTGTGGCGGGAACTCGAAAAAAAAAAAAATGTTTACATCGTTCTCGTGTATCTTCAGGTGTTAGTTTCAGCAGCCGCTTGGGAAACGTTTAAGCTTGCGCAACAAAAACAAAACCAGCTGCTTGTCAGACAGGATCAACGCGCGCGCTACTTGCCACATGCTTTTCTTTCTTTTTTTCCTCTCAGAGTTGGCACCGATTCAGCAGGATGGAGCATATCGTAATCACATCGCGTACTCCTTTCGCTTTCACGTGAAATCTGTGTGCCAAGAGTGGCTTGTTGACATAACGGAGTGTGCGACTATCATGGAGCATTGCCCTCATTCTCAGTGCAATGCATTTATCTATAGCAACTCCTAGAACCTGTACAATTGTTCCCTTCGCGTCCTTTTTTTAAAGAGGGGTGGGGGGGGGGGGGGGGGGATAAGTAACAGAATATTCAAGCCTACCCACGAATGGACTACTTTCAGACTCTGTCATGCTTAGTGCCATTTCATGCAAAAATATAGCAGCTGGTTACAGGGGCCTAGGCAGAATTCTTTTTTTTTTTTTTTTTTTTTTTTTTTTTTTTTTTTTTTTTTTTTTTGTGGGGGGGTGGCAACCACCTTTATCTGAAGTGGGGCCAGGCAGGCAGATGTGGTCGAGTGTCATTTTGTGCCCTTGTATGCCTATGACAACAACAACAACAACAACAAAAAAAAAATATCCGGTGTGCCACACCCCTGGCTACGCCACTGGCTGGTTATGACCACACACAGTGTTTATCCGTTCTAAAGCCGGTTAGATGTGCAGTTGTTGGGGTCTAAAGAGGACAATGGTAGATGCTGTAGTAAAGGTCTGTGTAGTCATAATGACCACCTGTTGTTTTGTCATGTGTGTCAACTGGTTGATACACAAAAGCTCTTGCATTCTATGAAACTGCGGTCACTACAGCCCATGCCTTCATGCTTGGCAGGTCAAAGCCACAGTGGGCAAAGCCTAAATATTTGTGGTGTACATTAACTTAATTGGAAGTAACATAAAAAAACAGTAGACGATGATAAGTTTGTATAGCAAACGCTATGTATGGACTAGCCAAATGACTGTTGTGTCCATTTTAAAGCAGAAAGAAGACCCCAGAAAAAGGCATTGAATATCTGTTCTCTTACACAATGATATAATTAGGGGTCAATGTTGATGTAAGTGAAATCGAAGTGTTTCCTTTAAGCTGTGTCTGAAAGTTACCGGCAAGGCACGTTGTATGCAACTGACAACCTCCCCCTCATTCTTACTCTTTATCTGCAGCCAAGATGCTTCTAGCACTTCAGTATTCCAAGCTCTCCTTGGAGCACGCCTGCCTAGCCAAGTCTGCAAAATGGCCCCAGCTTCGGCGAGCGTTTAGCAGGAGTTCGGTACGCCAAACTGACAGCTCGAGTGCAGGCGAGGCTCCCAAGGGAATCCCATACTCAAAGCTTTCTGTTGGAGTGCCCAAGGAACTCTACCAGAATGAAAACCGTGTTGCGTTATCTCCCACCGCCGCTGCTGTGCTAGTCAAAAAGGGTTTCACTGTCAACGTTGAGGAGCAAGCTGGTGTAGCGGTGAGTGCTGCCACATTAAATTGGAAATTTGTTGGGCAGTAATTCTTAGTCTTTCATTTACATTGTCACAAGATGACCAATTTTCAGGTTTCATGTTTTTCTCCCATACCAAACAATTAAAGTGAAACAATGAATTAGTCAGACTGATAAATTATACTCTGAAAATTCCAATGCCAATTAATTTCACCACCATAGGCTTATTAACCCTTTAGACGCCACCTATGAAGAATTGTCTGTAAATGGGTCAAAACAATACAACGTTATTTCAAAGCACTCAATATACTATTGCAACAAAAATAATGTCATAATATGTTCATTTATGTGTGTTATAGTAACTTATTCTAATTAAGTTGTAATTAAATATCTGCTCATTCCGAAGTCATTTAATGCTCTATTTTGGCATAAATAGAATGAAATCACTGGCTAGAAATGTAGTACAAATTCGTTTTTCATTATGTCCATTTAGAGCAAAGAAAAAGTATACTTTTAACATGGCTCGCAGGATGCGGCTCATCGAACGACTCGTCGAACGGGGTAGTGCCTCCAGCAATGTGATCATACGCAACAGTACGCTGCGAAATGAAGTTAAATGAAGACAAATTATAATGCAGGAAGTTCAATCTATCCGACGCTCAATGTATCTCGCTCTCTCCTAGCCCCTAGTTGACACAAGGAGCAAAAACAAGTCATGTACACAATTGTGTACATAAGCGTCTCAAAGGGTTAATAGTGACGTCAGATTTCAATGTGTTTTAACGTATTTTGTCCACATTGGCCCAACGAAATCTTCTAAAACTTGACATGCTAAGCTTTATGGCTCCTTCAAGAGACAATACACTTTGTTTACACTAATTAAGAACTATGTAAGTCCTAGTAGACACCATCTAAATCTATGACTTCACAACAACTGGTGCTGGAACTTCAAGGTGGCATTGCCACCTGCATTTTCTTGCTTACCTAAGCGTCTTCTCGTAGCAAGTGTGGCGTGTTTGGTATCGTGAAAGAGTAATTTATTAATACAAGAATTGTTTTTCTCATTAGTGTCCCTTAAGGGAGGTGAATGGCCAAGTTGAGTGATAGGTTCATGGGGATATTGCTGTGATTTCACCTCTGTAAACCTAGTGTCCCGTCGCGCACATGCTTCCAGCAACGCCATTGTATTTTTCTTACCTATGTTGCAGCCCCTATCTAATTTTTTTTTTTCGTTTAATTTGTAACTGCCGTCATTACAGGCCAAGTTCAAGAATGAAGCCTATGAAGCAAGTGGAGCACGCATCACAGATTGCAAGGCTACGTTTCAGTCAGACATTGTGCTCAAAGTGCGTCCTCCGATCGATCTCGACAAGGGACACCTACGAGACAGCAGCACACTCATCAGCTTCCTGTACCCGGCACAAAACAAGTCGCTCGTAGATGAGCTTGCCAAAAAGCAGATGACTGTCTTTGCAATGGATGCCATACCCCGCATCAGCAGGGCTCAGGTGTTCGACGCACTGTCGTCCATGGCAAACATTGCGGGCTACAAGGCAGTGATTGAAGCAGCCAACCACTTTGGTCGTTTCTTCACTGGTAAGTGCGTGCATGTGTAATTTGGACTGCTTGAACACCTTAACGTGACACTTTAACACGGCAACACTGGCCAACACTCCTAGGTTTACACACACTGAAATACCCATTAAAGTGGATGGGCTAGTGACTGCCACTTTTGCTCACTTGGTCGAGTATTGGACGCGTTATCCGAAGGTTGTAGGTTTGGTCCCTACTGGTGGTAAAGTTGCTTTTTCATCAACTTTCAGTCCTTTCCATTTATGTCATAATTACTACACTACACTTAAAGACTACAAATAATGTTTCCTATACTTTCCTTGGCTTCATTGTCTTTTGGTTTCATAGTTTGTGTCTAACAAAGAAACAAGCCCTTGATCACTTCCCCTTCTTTCGTACATCAGGGCTAGGGAGACATCAGGACATGCTCTGTGAATTTTCATTGTCGTACTGTGTCCATGGCTACACTCTGTATGTCATGAGCATAATGTGAAGAAATCACATTGTGGACAAATTGTGTCCCTGCAGAATCTCTATATAACCGCAGTTCACGTGCATTTCAGAGTTATGTAAATTGTCAAAGTCCTATCAAAACTGCGGTAAACGTAGTCCATCCTTCTTCAGGATCACTTGAGCATTTTACCATGCTGCAAGAGAAGAGACTTCTTGGAGTTGGAAAAGTATGACTGTAGCATACAAATGCAAAGTCTGCATATACTGTAGTAAAATCTTCAATCTTTTGTGACTCTGTCATGAATGTCTTGCAGCAGTGTGCAGTGCACACTGGCATCTGCTTGATGACATTGAGAAAATAAAGGTCTGGAAAGCCGCCAGGGATTTCTTCAGCCTAAAATAATCATTACTAACCAAGGCTGTCCTCCTATTACTGAAGTGTTGTACCTAATGGACGATATGGGCTTCGGGCTATATGAATGCTATTTTTAAAGGTCCTGAAAAAAAAAATTCATTGTGATTTTCTATGTTAGACATTTTCATGATTTTCAAAATAGTTAATTATTAGCTCCAAAGTTAGCTACGTGGTTGTATTGTCATGCTAATCTCTTGCTTTCTGTATGCTTTACAGCTAACTTCCTGTAAGTATTTGCACTATTTGTGTTCATATTTACAAATTTTATTAATTTGCTGTCACGGGATTGGTTCTTGAAGCAGCATGGGCACAGCCTGATCTATGAAGGTGTTGTCATCATTATTGAAGGTTCAGTGAAATGGTTCTTCAAGAATATGTAAGCAGCTAGGTCACAACTAGAGTAAATCATTCACACAATAAATAAGTTGAGTGAGGCACTTTGTATCAAGAAAGCCGGGTTTGATTGAATTCTAACCTCCTGCTGAGCTTTGCTTTTTTCTCCCCTCAGTTTCTTCGCCGAGTGTTCATTCACGAACTTCTGCAGGCACACCATAGATCATGGAGCCATGCTTTGCATTTGTCTGGTTGATCTCTGAATCACCAAGCACTACCACAAACACGGCCACTCGCTTTTTTTCAGTGGAGTACAAACACAAAGGAGCCAATCTTGTCATTCGCATGAATGACTTTCTGAAGCAGTGCCAAGTTTCAAACACGGGCAACTGAAAATTTGGCGTGGTGGCACTGTGTGAAACTGTAATGTTGTGCGTGCTTAAAACCCTGCGATAACTAACTTACACACCTTATGCAAAGGGCTTACATTGTTCTGTTAAAGATCCGACAATATGCTGTCTGCCCAACTGCATTGTACCAGACAGTCAAAACAGTATAAGGGCTGACTGACAACGAGTTTTATTTTGCCGCAGCAGAATATGTACTCGGTAAAAAGAACAAAATGAACAAAAAGATATCATGACAGCTCTTACTAGCACATGCACGAAGATTACATTCAATGGTCTAAATGTTGCTCTTTCTTGGAGCAGGTTTATGTAAGCCATGCCACCAGATGATTCATTGCACGTGGGGATCACGTGGGGCTATAGATCTCCCTGGTGCACTAGTCTTGTAACTTTTTCCCATTGTATCGCTTTTTATCCGAAGTTCAGTTTGTACCAACAAGCCCGCATTAACACACTATATCAGTACTATTAGGGCCCCTTTCAAGGAGTTGCCACCAGGCCTATTGGAAAATTTCGGTCACACACTGAAGTTGTAAGGCGTTGTCTCTGTGGCATCCTACCATTCTACATATCAATTCATCCTATCTAGTCGGTTCATGAATAGCATGGATAAGAAAAATTTAGATGTCACCAAGCCACACTTCCAGTATGTGGGCTTCAATGATTATGCAGACACTCTCTTCTTTTGCCTTGGCTAGCACTTGCAAGCAACTTTCTTTCCCTGAATTCTTTTGTACAGGAACTGAAATACCATTTCATTTATACATTGCTAAACATACCGCTCTTTTTTTTTCCTCTCTTGCACTGCATACTTCAGAGGGCTGTTCCAGACATTTTACATAGAAGTTCCGGTGTTTCTTTTGAGCCACAAAAGAAATATTGTGTAACAAGGAATAGTACTTGCAAAAACTACGATATGGATGCACAGAGTGTCTTCATGCGCGGAAATGATCAGAAGTTTCGATGAGGAAGCAACAGCGTGAGTGTTGCCTTGATGCAGATGCAAAAGAAGGCTCATCGACATTTTTGCTTTTTTCTCTATGAATTTTAAATTAAATTAAACTTTAAGGTAACGCATCAACACTTTTGCTTTTCCTTTATGAATTTTAAATTCAATTACTTTAAGGTAATGCAACATATCGTACTAATGCAGCATTGAATAATTTACCAACATATTGTACCGTGATTGTTGAAATTGCAGGCATTTTGTGCGACACAAGTGTACCTATGGTGTGACGTCTTTCTGTCGGATGGTGGGGCTCCCACAAAAGTAAGGGTGCATGGGCTGGTGGTTTGAACTCTCAGCCACTCTCTGGGTCCAGATCAGTGCTATACCTCGGACAAACGAAACTAATGTACCATCACCATGCAACTCGCTACAGCAATTTAAATGGTTGTGGCATTGTGCTGCATAGCTTGAGATTGTGAGTGCGATCGGCGCCATGACACCTGTATTATTTTGATGGTGATTGGGTCTTAAAAACACTTCTGTGCTTAGATTTAGGCTACAGATTAAATGGAATCCAGGTGGTGCAAACTAATATAGGCATCTCCAACAAGACACATCTCGTCAGGTCGTGGTTTTGACAAATAAAGGTTTTAATTTTAACTGTGAGCATGTGATTTACAGACAGCGCTTGTCTGTGTGCAATCCCAATATGCAGTGAAGGGTTTATTAAAGAAATATTTAATGTAAGCATTAAATCTATTGACATTTTTAGATTATCTTTCTAGAAACCTGAGACCAAAGGTAATGCATAAATTTCACGTAGCTCTTTTAAAGCAAGTTCACTTTCACAGTCAAAATGTAGAGTAGTTGATCATTGAATTCTTTTTTCTTTTTTTTCGTCTCCTCCTGGTTCTGTGTGTTGTAAACAAAGAGCTTCGGTATTGGCTCTTTGTGGAATGGTCAGCAGCTTTCATCAAAATTTAACAGCGTCAAAGCCAACTGTTGCTTTAAATGGTGGAAGTGACCCTTCAACGGTGGCAAATTACTCTTTCAACAGGCCAAATAACTGCTGCTGGCAAAGTGCCTCCTGCCAAGGTTCTTGTCATCGGTGGCGGAGTAGCTGGCTTGGCTGCTGTCGGCTGCTGCAAGAACATGGGTGCCATTGTGAGGGCCTTCGATACGCGTGAGGCTGTGAGGGAACAAGTGGAGTCCTTTGGCGCTGAATTCCTCACCATCAACTTGGAGGCAAGATGATTCAATATTCTCTTTGCCACACAACTAGCCACTTAAGTCATTGTACCTCACACTCTGTTACAGTGTAAGATAAAATGTGAGCTCCGCCCACAGAATCACGGCGCTCCTACCCTGCACCTCCTGTGAAATACAGTCATGCTAGTGGGTTTACGTTCAAACCGCGAGTACTTTTTCTCGGTTAATGTAAATACTACGCACATTTAAACATTTGTCGTTAGTACCTAAAACTTTGTGTCAGGCTGAGCAGTGATGTCAGAATCCCTGACCAAATTTACTGTGACGTTCAAGTTTCCGGCCTAAAACCAGCAACACAAACGTGTGTCTGTATGGGAAAGTCAGCTATCTGAAACTCTTGAGAATTGCATGCTGTCACGAAAATAAGCGAGCACTATTGGATGAAACATTTATGCAAATTCTCTGTAGGAGGGACAGCGGTGGTGTAGGCGGAGCTGACATGTTGTCTTAAGTGGTAACCATTTATATTTAGGAGGACGAACTTGGTCTTGAAGGCAGCAGCATATGTTAATCAGTTCTTCACCGTCTCTTTAAAGCTAATATAGTTAGGTTGTCACAGTGCACTGACTACATTGCTTGACAACACCGCACTGGTGAGGAGGCATGGTTGTAAATCTCATGCCTGTTGTGAAGAGTAGCGGTCACCAAGAGGAGTAATTAACTTATTCCTTCGCATTTGTTAATGAATTTCAATAGTACTGTGCGATGCCACATCGACGACTTGTTTCATAATTGGTATAGCAGCATCTATGCTAAATTATATACTAATGTTCTTTGATGGTGGATTAAATGACAGTCATGCTTCCAGGATATGGTTCTAGATAAGTTGTATATTATTCTTGCTCGTGATGGCAGCTTACTTAGGTAGACTGAATTTGTTAAGAGGTTTGTATGAATGCTAACTTCATTAAGGAAGTACTACTAGTATGTAGTATGTGCTTGAAAAACATCTTTTTTTTTCTCTGTGTGTAGGAGTCAGGAGAAGGTGTTGGAGGGTATGCAAAGGAAATGTCCAAGGAGTTCATTGATGCTGAAATGGCACTGTTTGCTGAGCAGTGTAAAGACGTTGATATCATCATCACTACAGCTCTTATACCGGGAAAGAAGGCACCCCTCTTGATTACCAGGGTGAGTGAAGATTCGGAAGATTTAAAAAAAGCGTGGTGGATTCACATTTGCGAACTGTATAGAATGAATCTTTTGAAACTGGCTGGACGACCGTTGTTTTTTTATCACCTTAACTTACATTCTAAGGCCTCCAGGATTCTCCTATAAGAGCATTACTAGTATCTGTTTTATCTCTACATTATTTACCTTGCTGTTGGCACTTATTAATTGTGATACTGGATTTATGGCTAAAGGGTGCTGAAGCTTTTTGCTGGGACTAGGGAGCCTTTAAAGCATAGGTCGGCACTTTAAGGGAGTACTCACTCAAACTCACTCACCACAATTTTTTTCGGCCTTCCCACTCACTCACGTTCACACTCACGTCCACTCACACTCATGAGTACTCACTCATACTCAACTCACCACGTTCAAATGAGTGTGAGTGAGTGTGAGTTGAGTGCACTCATGAGTGAGTGTGCCGAGCTCATAGGTCGGCACTTTAAGGGAGTACTCACTCAAACTCACTCACCACAATTTTTTCAGTTTTCGTACTCACTCACGTTCAACTCACGTCCACTCACACTCATGAGTACTCACTCATACTCAACTCATCACGTTCAAATGAGTGTGAGTGAGTGTGAGTTGAGTGCACTCATGAGTGAGTGTGCCGAGCTATGCTTTAAAGCATGGTGATTTGAAGGTAAGAAAACCGATTATTTCGGAATTGTACTCTTCTGATCTTCCATTAAGCCTAGTTCTACGAGAGAAGCTCCTTCGCTTGCAAGGGATGCATGCATTTTCCTTGCCTCCTTGATGCGTATTGAGGCATCTTATCGAAGCCAGATTGTTGTGCATAGTGACAGGCTATGAAAAACACATTGGTAGTGCTGATTTTCAGTCTTTTACGTGTGTTCCATAGGAAATGGTGGAAACCATGAAACCCGGATCGGTCATTGTGGACTTGGCGGCAGAGAGTGGCGGCAATGTCGAGACCACCAAGCCCGGAGAACTGTACGTGCACAAGGGCGTCATTCACATTGGCTACACAGACCTGCCAAGTCGCATGCCAACGCAGTCCTCAACATTGTATGCCAACAACATCTCAAAGTTCCTTCTGTCAATTGGCAAGTTTATTTTTCTTTCCTCACCTCTTTTATTTGCATCATGTACGCACATGTCCAGTTATTATAAAGGGGTTGTAAAGTGAAACTCAAGTTGAGCCATGTTAGGGAATTACTCTTGCAAGAAAAGCTTGACAAACAGAAAAAAAAAATTCTGGCTGAATGGCGCCACCATTGGGATGTTCCCACACCAGCTCACCATGTCACGAATTTTCATGGCACCTGGTTTGTAATTGGTATGTATTTGAATATAATGTGAGAATCAACATCCAGCAATAAAAATCGTGGTAAAAGCTTTTTTTTATAATTGAGGAAATACGGCCATTTCAGAAAGGATTGAAGGTAGTGTGTGCTGTGTTGTAAAAGCGGTCTCAAAGTAACGCTGCTCATTGCCAGACTCTTTTTCTTCGTAACCTCATGCAGGCTCCAAAGACCACTTCTACATTGACCTAAACGACGAGGTTGTTCGTGGTTCCATAGTTCTTCAGGAAGGGAAGCTTCTGTGGCCACCGCCCCCACCTAAAGTATCGGCCGCACCTCCACCACCCCCGAAGCCTGCTGTAACTGGGACAAAGCCATCTGGCATTGCGCAGAAAGAGGCACAAGTTCCTGACTACTTCAAGGAAACGCTCAAGAAGTCTCTTGTCTACACAGCAGGTTGGTTCTATGAGAAAGAATTGATTCCTCTACTGTGCATGATGTGCTCTGTGACTTTTTGAATCTTAAAACCCGCGATCTGAAGTGTGTGATGAAGCTATAACTGTGCACTTGTACGATGTGAACATACTGCCACAAGAATTTTGCGAACAAGTGCTGTACTAAGTTACAGGGCATAGAAAAATTCCCCATCTCCCGCTAAAGGGAACCATGTGTGGATGCGAAGCAGCGGGGAGATAATTAGCTTGAGCGGGAGGAATGTGGCCGCTGTCATTTCACGGCAGTGGTCCGGGCGCTCATCGCGGCGCTGCACAGGAGAGAGAATGAGGCGCGTGCGCTCCGTCATTTTCATACCGCGGAACTACCGTGGCGCCCCCCAGCGGAGTATGCAGCTGTCACACCACCTGTTGTGTGTGCCGCTCCGTAGAGGATTCCTAGAGGAAAGGACGGGGGGGGGGGGGGGACCGTAGGAGAGGAGAGAGAGGGGGGAGGGGACGTGCATGCGCTGTGTGGGACGCGGGAGCCGCTCTGTAGAGCAGAGGATTCCTAGAGGAGAGAGGGGGGGACAGGACGCGCATGCGCTGTGGGGGGTGTGGGACGCGGGAGCCGCTCTGTAGAGTAGAGGATTCCTAGAGGAGAGAGGGGGGACAGGACACACATGCGCTGGAGGGATGTGGGACGCTGGAGCCGCTCCGTAGAGTAGATGATTCCTAGAGTAGAGGAAGGGGGGTGAGCGTAGGAGAGCATAGGGGAGGGGACGCGCATGCGCTGTGGGGGGGGGTGTGGGACGCGGGGGGCCGCTCCGTAGAGTAGAGGACTCCTAGAGGAGAGAAAGGGGGTGAGCGTAGGAGAGAGAGGGGGGGATGGGACGCGCATGCGCTGTGGTGGTGTAGGACGCGGAAAGGAGGGACGGATTAAGCCCCCCTCCAAACACATGCAAGCAAGATTAAGGAATGGGGTCAAGCGGGGTGACAGACACCACCTGCCTAGCCATTGCTAAGCAGCCTCTCTGTGCTCTCGGCCATGACTCAAGGAATGGGGTCAACCGGGGCGACAGACACCACCTGCCTAGCCATTGCTAAGCAGCCTCTCTGTGCTCTCGGCCATGACTCTGATGACTGTGGTAGGGTTGACGGCCTTCATATTACTACAGTGCTTCCCTACTTCATGAAAGTGGCCGGACGCGGGACGGGGGACGCGGGACGCGGGAGGGACGGACATAGCCCCGAGCATAAGATGCTTCGCATCTAAAACATGCTTCGGTTGGTTTCAGTTTCTTGCTTGGCCTTCCCACCCTTCTCGGCAGCCAAGAGGGGTAGGCGTAGCCTGCTATCGCGACTACGCCCACTTCTGCAATGTAACACAGCGATTACGCCATCGGTACGCAGCCGATGACTGAGCAAGGCTTCCTCCACGTTTCGAATTTGTCAGAGTGGTGCTAGGGTACCCCTAGCAGCGTGGTGAAGAATCATTGTAAATGCACGGCCAGAACTGCATCATTGCGGAGCCAAGGTGCCACTTCGTAGTGCAGATGACCAATCGATGAAGTCCTGTTCTAACGCAAATGTTGCCCATGGGCAGGAGTACGCCACTTTGCATACGAGGAGGATTGGGCAGGCACTGGAAAGGGGTGCGGGCATTGTTTTTTAAAAATGGAGCGTCTACCCGGCGCACAGCCGTGATGTTCTTAAAATGTGATTGCCGCAGCTGTCTGCAAGAATTGGCGACCTTGTTTGGGAGATGTGAAAAAAAAATGTCGGAGCCTGTTTACTGGCCCTTTAAAGTGGAACAATGAATCGGTTTAGATTGAAATTGTACACTGAAATCTTTAATGACAGTAATTTCATCATTATACGTCTATTAATGGAACAGAAAATCAAGGGTGAAGTCTCATTTGTAAATCTCATGCCAAAATCTCCATGTGTCACATCACGAATTTCAAAGTGTATTTGTCGGGTTTGGTGACATTCGCTCAACGAAATTTTCTAAAACTTGGTATGTTCCCCCTCAGAGGATAATGTACTTAATTTTTACCAATTAGGAACTATGTAGGCCCTAAGAAGACGCTGTCAAATTCTAAGACGTCACGGTGATTGGTGCTGATATTTCAAAGTGGCGTCGCCACCCGTATTTTCTTTTGGCATGTTTTGTCATTTACCAAGCATCTTCTCGTGGCAAGGGTGGTGATTTTGGTATCGTGAGAGAGCAATTTACTAATGCTAGAAAGATCATTTTTCTCTTTAGCATCCCTTTAATGTAGTCCTGGCTATGAAAGGAACCAATTGTTGCTTACCTTAGAGCAGCATGAAGCCACTCTGTGCACAGTGTTACTGGTCGCCAGTTGCCAATAGCACTAGTTTCTTTAACACAGTGCAGTGCAAGCGCAATAGTCATGCTGCTGTGTCATGATGTACAAGTAAATTCTTTTCATGAAAGCCATGTTAATTAGCCTTGCCTTTCCTTATCTTCAGGTCTTGGAACTGTTGTGGGCCTTGGAGTCATCTCCCCAAATCCAGCCTTCACGACTATGACCACAATTTTTGGCCTGTCAGGAATTGTCGGTAAGTGAGTGGCCATGGCATTACACCATTCTTGCTAGATTATGTGGATGCACTGTACTAAATGCTTGGTCAAAACATCCGATTTAGTGGGATATTGATGCCAATAAATAATTGCATCTAGGACCAGAGGGAAAATCCAAAATCTAATTTTTCTAGTTTGTGTGGTCTATCCAACAGCTGCGTAGGTTTGTGTGTTGCCCTACGGACGCGTGTTCGTAGGGCAACACGTGAACCTATGCAGCGGTTCACTTTGTTGATGGTTCTGCTGCTGATGATGATTAAATATGTCTGAGCACTTTGTAATGGGTGGGCCTTTAAAACACACACTCGTTGCTCAATTCACATCTTTTGACGCCTGGTGCGATTCTACGCTTCTGCCACGCAATATATACCATATTTACATGAATGTAAGTCGACTCCAATGTTGGTCGACCCCCCCCAAATCGCTCGGCAAAAAAAAAAAAAGCTCTAGTTTTGGTTTTGATTCTAAGTCGACCCCCCCAACATTGGATTGTCAAATTTGAAAAAATGGGTCGACCTATATTCGTGTAAATACGGTATGCTGCGTTAAGGAGACTCTTTCCACTACATGACATTTATATAGTGTGTTTTCCAAAGCAATTTCAACAAATGTTGTGGCTGTGTGGTAGAACACCTGCTTGCCACGCAGGCGGCCTGGGTTCGATCCTCACTCAGACCCGGAAATTTTTATTATTTATTTTATTTACATCTTTCTCGATTTTTCAGTCACGGACAGGATGATGATTTTTCGCTTACAACCAACAACGCCAACGCCGGAATTTCTGCGAAACCAGCTCTTAATGCTGTCACATTAAAATAATTTATTGATGAAATGGTTTGCCAAATGCTGAAGACAAGAGGTTTCAGCAGAAGTGCAAAACGTGGTTAAGGTGTAGTTTTGAATTGACAAGTCTATTCATCTTAGCACGGTGGTGTGCAAAAGAACGATAACACGAAGAAAGGAACGTGAAACGTGTCATTTATCGTTCGTGTTATCATTCTTTTGTGCACCACCGTGCTAAGATGAGTTACCGACTCGCCCATCAGTCCGTACTTCTCAAGTCTAATAAGCGTCAGTGTTTATTCGCTTCTTGCAGGATATCACACAGTGTGGGGTGTTACGCCCGCTCTCCACTCACCGCTGATGTCTGTGACCAACGCCGTTTCTGGCATCACGGCTGTGGGTGGCCTGCTGCTGATGGGTGGCGGTGTCATGCCAGGCACGCTGCCACAGTCCTTGGCTGCGGGTGCAGCCTTCGTGTCGACCATCAACATCTTTGGTGGCTTCCTCGTCACCCAGCGCATGCTGGACATGTTCCGTCGGCCGACTGACCCTAAGGAGCACAACTATCTCTACGCCATACCTGGTAAGCCTGAATTTTGACTAGGCTTGTGCGAATATTCGAGCACTTCGAATGTACGACCGAATATATTAACGTATTCTCATTCACTTCGATTCAAAATAAACAAATAGTTGTACCAATTCCTGTTGTCCGCTGTCTGTCGGCTCTGCCCCTCAAGCCCAATGTGGCTTTGGCAGGCCAATTTTACACTACATTGTTCCTGTGTGAAATTGTTAATAAATTATTATTATTATTATTATTATTATTATTATTATTATTATTATTATTATTATTATTATTATTATTATATCTGCATATAACCCCCCCCCCCCCCCCCACTTTTTTCCCCGCGGTAAAGGTGGTTTCACTGCAGTGGAAGGGTGCTATACCGTGAATACACCTTTACAAGGCAAATCTGCAAGGAAAATCTACAAGGTTATTTTACAGGTTACCGTATTTACACGAATGTAAGTCTACTCCAATGTAGGTCGACCCCCCAAAAAAATCGCTCGGGGAAAAAAAAAAAAAAAAAAAAAAAAAAAAAAAAAAAAAAAAAAAAAAAGCTCTAGTTTTGGTTTTCGATTCTAAGTCGACCCCCCCAACATTGGATTGTCAAATTTGAAAAAATGGGTCGACCTATATTCGTGTAAATATGGTATCGCTTGCATTCTACCGAAAGTCAAATCCTGCTATTCAAAGTTGCTTCCACTTCCTTTGAACCAAAATGAGTGACATTTGCACATGCCTTGTTTCCATTTACAAAAAAATAATGTGCAGGTTAGTTGGGTCATAACAAATATGCTCATTTTTCTTTATGATATGTGATATATACTATTTGAATCCGATTCAAAATTCAAGTTGTGGTGGAGAAGTTGTGCACGAGTCGACAACGAACATGTCGCCATGAGAATTTTTCGAACCGGTGCTGTAATAGCGGAGTTAGACGCGTTTGATGATCTAAACGCAGCAATCGCTTCTTTCGCTCTTTCCTTCGCTACCCTCCACTGGTCTCCTCTCCCAAACCCGCTTTGCCCTCCTCGCCGAGTGCCCCTCCCAATCTTGCGTGGCATATGTCATCGCTGACGCACTGTTCGAAACACCGTCTACTTCCGGTCGCCGCGACTACGTCAACTCCGTGCGTCATGGCTAACCGTTGTTGCCGTGCTGGCCCGTGCTCCTACGAGTCATGCCAGTATGGGCCCTGTGTTGTGTGCACGCTTTCAAAGGATCGCCAACATGATGGATCCGTACGGTGACACACCGTGCCAGAGCACCTACGCGCAAGATGAGGAGCCGCCGCCACCAAACTCCTGAAGCAGGCGCGGGTCGTGATGGTAATCTTCGGCAGCAAAGTGGCGCCCACAAACACATAAAACACAGTTGCGCTTTGATTCTGCCGTAACTTCGATGTGCTCAAGCCAGGCATTTCGCAAGGCGACATGTCTTTTCATTTTTCATGTCTTTTCATTTTTCCAGTCGTCCCTCTTGCAGCCATTCACCGCACACGGATGCGTTAAAGCCATCGCAAAACACTCTCATTTAGTTCGCGCAGCTTATCAGACCGCTAGGCGTGACTGTGTTGGTATGCTAGCGATTTGGCAGTTGCATTATAGGACGGAGCAGCTGACTCGCTAGCGCACACACGCGGGCAACACGACGAACATCAACAAGGAGCACGGGCAGCTGCTTGCAGACTAACCGGAAGTCGTAGGTTCTTGTTTGACCAATCGTAGGTTGACTTGTGCCCCGCATCACAGACGCAACTTCGTGACGCCACACACGTCACTATGGAGGCCGGAAGGGCCCGGAGAGGAGAAGGGATAATTTCTTGGAATTTGTGGCATGCCTGCAGCTTGTAGCACTGCCACTTGTGGCATCGTTGGTCGTGACGGCATTCTGCACACGATGCGCGTGTTTCCTTGAAATGTTTGAAAAAATATTGGAGGTGGTTTAGGGGCGCATTTGTTCTGGGTCACATTTGTTGGGTCACATTTGCTGTGGGGACACAAGGCTCTAGTCACCCGCCACGGTGGTCTAGTGGTTATGGTGCTCGACTGCAGTCCCGCAGGTTGTGGGATCGAATCCTTGCCGTGGCGGCCGCATTTTCGAGGGAGGCGAAAATGCTTGAGGCTTGTGTGCTTATATTTAGGTGCATGTTAAAGAACGCCAGGTGGTCAAGATTTTCGGAGCCCTCCACTACGGCGTCTCTCATAATCATATGGTGGTTTTGGGACATTAAACCCCATCAATTATTATTATTATTAAGGTTCTAGAGCCTCCTGTCATTTAGCTTTTCTGCATGACACATGTGTAACGGCACGAGCTGGCAATAGTCAGGCAGTTTCAAAAGACGGAGTGAGAATTTCTAAACTAGCACCTCTTCCTTGCGCGGATAGCTCGGCCACAGGATGGGGTTACTGCCTTTTTTCGATTTGTGCGACGTCAGCAAATGTTCACAAACCACACATGTGGGAGTACATTGTGGAACTGTCCTGCAGAACACTTCCTGTTTGGTTTGTAGGGTATGACAATGGCATTGGTTAAGATCACTCTGACATACTTTCATTATGAGGAATGCAGCAATGAATGACTTGTACCATAGTCTTCAGGGTTAACAAACACTGAAGCGCATAAATGAGGTTGGCAGTCTACCATCTCGAGTAAAACCTTTTCTTTTTTTATTCTCTCTTTCTCTTTTTTTTTGTTTCGGAGGATTAGCTTTGAGGCTTATTTGGAATGTATGTGTATCAATTAACTGTGTGGCCTAATGGGCAGGAAGGAGGTGTGGAATCAAATAAAAAATTGTAGCTTTGTGTCATGCTGGAGTTTCAGCAGTAACTCGGCAAACTTAATTTTCTGTCACCCAATGACTGTAGTTAAAAAAGAACATCTGACCTTTCATCATGCCTACAATTACGAACTACAGTGTGTGTACAGGTCCTTGAAATTCTTGAAAACTCTTGAATTTGAAAAATGCATTTTCAAGGCCCTTGAAAGTCCTGGAATCTTTTCCCATCCTTGCAAATCCTTGAATTTCCTGAGCAATGCACTTTCATATCGACATTGCGACCTCCTTAATGTGGTAGATCGGCGTCGACCCGACAAACTCATTTCAGAAACAGTAATTTGGCGTGAGCGCTCATGGTTCCATTTTGCAGTACTGCACTGTCATTCTATGATTACTTGGAAAAGTGGTTCATGACCCCTTTCAGCCCTGGAACTTGCTGTGCATCTTTCTTCTGTTTTTTTTTTCTCTAGCCCTGGCATTCCTGGGTGCATACGGCACAGCCGTGTCCCAGGGTTGCACGGACTTGGAGCAAATGATGTACCTGGGCTCGTCTCTCTGCTGTGTTGGCGCCCTCGCGGGCCTGTCTTCTCAGAAAACAAGCCGTCTGGGAAACGCTCTGGGCATGGTGGGTGTGTCAGGAGGAATAGCGGCCACTCTCGGTGCTATGGACTTGACACCAGAGCTGACCACTCAAGTGGCTGCTTGCATGGGTGCAGGTGAGTGCAGGAAAAATCTGCTTACAGTGCACTGAACAGTTTTATGTGTGTAATCTTGGCGATCTTACGGATGCATGTGTGGTCTTGAGGCGTATGTATCTGTTCTTGGTATGGACATGAGAAGAGGCATGAAATATGATCAAGAGTGCAGAGGAAGATCATAGCTGCAATTATGCTGTCTGTGAGAGGCATAGCCATAAATTCTTTTTTTTTTGGGGGGTGGGGGGGGAGTTGTTTAGTCACCGTTCATGTATGTTATGTGTGCGATTGTATGTGTGCATGTGTATATGCACATGTAAAATTGATATGGTGTTTGCCAGTGCTGCAGTGCATGTGTGGCACATGCTTAGGTCTCTAGAGAGGTCTTGGTAATTTGGCTGCAAAGGTGATGAAGCCAAATGGTTGCACAGTAATGCATTGCTATATTATACTGTAATTCAAGCTCTGTTGGATATAAATGGGTTGAGGTATATTTCGCAGTCCCAGTTTTGTTAAACTTGTGATCCATCATGCTTTTGTCATGTTATTGACATCATTGTGTCAGGTCTACACCATTTTGCTTTCCCTGTGCCTGTCAGGTGCTGGTATTGGCCTGCTGGTGGCAAAGAAGATTGAGATCACTGACCTTCCGCAGCTAGTGGCAGCCTTCCACAGCTTGGTAGGACTGGCAGCTGTGCTCACGTGCTTTGCCACATACATGGTCGACTACCCTACCTTCGCAACCGATGAAGCAGCAAATGTGATCAAGACTGCTCTCTTCCTGGGCACTTACATCGGTGGTGTCACCTTCAGCGGTTCTCTTGTTGCTTATGGAAAGCTTCAAGGTATGTTCTGAACCCTGCGTTAAAGGGCAGTGAAAGTCGAGGAACTTGTAATGCAGGTCCTCCAAATACAGTAAAAGCTCATTATTTCAGGTTTTGTGGGGCTGGAAAAAGTATCAAAACTAACAAAATGTTGAATTATCGAGGGTACCATAAAAGAAACTATAAAAAAATATGCCTTCTATGACAACACTGTTATCTATTGAATGCATCCAGAAATAGTATTGTCTTTTTTTTGCACAACAGCTGTGTACAAGTGGCAATGCTCGTTGTTTTGCAACTGTGCTCAGAATGTGGTCACGGCACAAGGCTTGTCTTTGGGACATGCATTTCACAAACACTTTCACCAAAGATATAATCCTTGAATGGCTGGCCTCTGTAACTGAAAATGCAGATGTTTTGGGGCCCAGTGTGGCAACTGTCATAGCATAAACTGAAGGCCATAGTTATTTTTATTACGTGACAAAAAAGTGATAGAAAGGGATGTGTCCCATTCCGTTTGCTTGATAGTGTTTCCTTGCCACCCACTGGCAAAGTTTCCACTCGAAAGATTGCCTGCAATTCTCCATTTACCAATGTTTATCAACGTTTGATTTGTTATGCAGTAGACTCTTGGTACACTGAATTGCTGCTTAAATAATGGAACAACTGCTTCTTATCTAACTTGATTGGTTTCATACTTGAATCCTGCACCCTTGTTAATCTCTCAGTAAACGGAACTCCTCTTGAATGGAACATGTTTCCCTGGTCCCTTCAGGATCCATCAGTCTATGGTAGAGGAACCAAGTGTGTGTATACAGTGCACAATTTCATTACATCAAGAATTTTGTTAACCAGAGGTTCTTTATATCAGCGTTTGACAGCATCTGTTGTGGATGGATGTTCGTGTGATGTACGTAGTCAAAGGTAGTTTGTCGTTTTCTCTAGTGTGCTGCATGGCCTGTCACATGTCTAGGGCTTAATGTTGCCCAGGTTCTTAGTGGCACCTGTGTGCAGGGCTTCTGAACTCTTCTCCTCTTCTGCTCCCTGGCCGTCACGTGCTCAACAGTAGGTCTCCTGGCAGCCAACGTAGCTGCCATGGCCTACTACTTCATGGATGACAGTCTCACTGCCGGTCTCGGCTGCCTCGGGACCACTGCCGCCCTTTCCACACTCATGGGATTCACTCTTACTTCAGCCATTGGAGGTAAAGCTTTTTGTTTTGTTTTACAAATGTAAGAGCATTTCATTGGCTGCATCAACCCCACTTTTAATCTGTATACACTCAAACCTCTTTATAACAAAGTTGCATTTTACACGAAAATAAGTTCGTTATATCCGAAAATTTGTTATAAAGGTATATTTCTAACACTATATCTGCTTGCAAGCGTATTCGTCGTTTACTTCGTTATAACCGATATTTCGTTATATCCGGGTTCGTTATATCGAGGTTTGAGTGTATCCGGCCTTGATACGGAACCGTAAAAAGCATTTGAATATCAAACCTCTGTGTTTAATAGAACTGGGTTCGCAACATTATAGATGAACACCTGTCCTCTGAACCGAGCCAAAAAGATGAGGAAGGGCGTGAAATGCTGTATCTTCTTGCCTATAATTTACCTCTGCATATACCTGTATTTTCTCATGTATAACTCACAAAAACTAAAAGAAAATTTGGAGCTAAACTCAAGATGAATAACGCAGCTTGAGCAGGTAGTGCAAAAAAAGGAAGACACAAGAGAGTAGCAGAGACTTGAGACGAGTGCTAACTACAAACATGTCCAGATTTCAGTTGTTGTAAGAATAATGGAAATTCATGTCTGCAAAGGTGGCTTCAGGGCAGTACTTCACAGCTATGCAAGGAAGCTAGCTTTGCGGCAATGTTCGGGGATTATTTTTAGAAAATTTTTCGTGAGTTGTTCCTGAAGGTGCGATAATACGTGAGAAAGTATGGTAACCTGCAGCTACAACCCAACAAAAATTTTTTAAAAGATTGCTTTGTATTTAGAGAAAATTTGAGCCATGTAAACTAATTTGTAATCTAGTGCACAGAAATAACCATGCTGCCTGTGCTAAAAGAACGCTTCCTTTTCACTCAATTTCAGTCCCGATTGTCACACCCTCGTCATCACCTACTGTCAGTTTCAGCCATTGCCATCACTGCCACCTTCCTTGCATTGTCATGAAGCCCAGCCATGAAGGCTGCCTCGCAAACTACCTAATATTCGCACATAACTCACCCTGACTTTAGCTGCTAATTCTGTGTGCAGGCTATGCACGAGAAGATACCATATGTCAATGGTAAAGTGGAAGAGCACAGTTGATCAATGAGCAAAGTCTCAGCTTCCAAACCATGTTATTGGCTCAAGAACCGTGGTAGATACCGTTTGCAGTGGCATCTATGCAAGATGCATAAGAATGCATAAGGTGCGTAAGATGCATAAGAATGTGTGTGTGTGTTGCCTTTTCAGGTGCTGACATGCCCTGTGGTGATCACTGTGCTAAACAGTTACTCCGGCTGGGCCCTCTGTGCCGAAGGGCTTCATGCTCAACAACAACCTCATGACCATCGTGGGTGCTCTCAATTGGTTCGTCTGGTGCCATCCTCTCCTACATAATGTGCAAGGTCAGTGCATTCGTGGATCTAACACCATTTTCTTGTCCTAGGAAATGCTTAGTCTCGCTCCTAAATTGCTCTGTCCAGTGTACAGTCAAATCCCGCTACAACGAAATTGACGGGACGCGCAAAAAATTCGTTGTCGCGGAATTTTGTTGCAGCGAAATTTCATCTATAGACCACAAAATTCAGTAAGATCTGATGATTATGACTTGTCCTTTGGTCCCAGCAAGCGCATGCATTGAACTCTCGCTAACTCAGACGTACCTGGCCGCACACCGAGTGAACGTATTTTCTTATGTATAACACGATCAAAATATACAGAAGAAAAAAATTGGCGCTAAATTCGAGGTGCGGGTTATACGAGAATTTTGGTGCGCAAGTTGGCTTCACGGCATGCCTCCACGGTAATGCAAGGAAGGCAGCCTTGCGCCGGTGTGCCACCCCCTGGCTACGCCACTGCCCACTAGTGCATCAAACCCACCGGCAGCATCATGGTGGATGGGCGATGTGTCGCCGAGCATCTCAGTGGGGAAAAATTTACCAGAATACGCGTGTGGTGGGAGAAAGCGCGTCTCCGATGAAGACAAGGGTGTAGCGATGCGGCCGCGCGCTCTGGAAGTCACGAGCCAACGAGAAATGGCCGAGTTGGTAGTGGGATTTCACGGACAATCTTGGGAAGTTCCTTTTCCTTATGCGGTATATCATCATCAGCCTGTCTACGCCCACTGCAGGGCAAAGGCCTCTCCCATGTTTCGCCAATCAACCCGGTCCTGTGCGGTATATAGTACTCGCGAAAACTTCGTTGAAGCGGAAGTATCCAGGAAAAGTATTCGTTGTGACGAGTCATTTTTCACATTGTTTTCTATGGGCGGCTGACGGGGAATCGAAAATTATTCGTTGTGGCGGAAATTTCGTTGTAGCGGACTTCGTTATGGCGGGATTCGCTGTACTTCCGCTATTGCACTTGCAGTGACTTCACACAGTGTTTACGGTCTGATCTGTCGTTCAAATGTGAGGTTGCAGGTTGAGTTCCTGATTATGATGGGGTATTCAGAATGTGAAAAAATAGATTGTATAGTGTACTATGCTTCCAGTGCATGTTCAATTAGTCCGCATTTTCATATTGTGCTCGGTAGCTGAATCAGAGGCATTGCTTCAATCCAACAGAAAGAAATGGTAATACCTGAAACAAAGGTTTTCACCTAGGATGGACATTTAGTGGCTTTTATCTTGTTATTTTTTGTGATGTAGTAGTATAACAAATTGAGAATCAAATATCTGTGTATTAAATCTCATGACAAGTGCTTCACTAGTGGATTAGACGTTGGTAATGTTTTGTTTACTGCCATTGCCTGAACCCCTGTATTGCTTATTATATAATGAACTGCACTGTCCTTCATTTGCTTTGCAGGCTATGAACCGGTCACTTCCCAATGTCATTCTTGGTGGCTACGGCACCTCAAGCACTGGTGGGGGGCAAGCCGATGGCCATCACAGGCACTCATACCAGAGTGCAATGTGGATGACGCCGTATCCATGATCCGTGAGGCCAAGAACATCATCATCACTCCGGGCTATGGCCTCTGTGTTGCCAAGGCCCAGTACCCACTGGCCGAGATGGTCAAGACTCTGCAGGCAGCTGGCAAGAACGTGCGCTTCGGAATTCACCCTGTTGCTGGTGAGACAGAAGTTTGTGTGCATGTGCAGGTACTGCATTTTCTCGCTTATATGCCGCACTAAATATAGAGAAAATTCAGAGCTAAAGTTAGGGGTGCGAACATTGGTGCGCAACTTGGCTTCTGGCGTAATGCAAAGAAGGCGGCTTCAAGGCAGAAAGGTTGTTAGACAGTAGTACAAGAGTGTTTACTGGAGTGTTTTGTGCACCTTCACCAAGAGTCAGTTGAGGTTGACTACTGAAGAGTATGAGCATTGTGCTGTGGTTATGCTCCTTTTCTTTGTTAAGCCATCTGCTAGGCTGTCACTTTATGCATTCTTTCAAAGTGAGCTGAGCTGAAATTGAGAGAGTGAACAAACTTTTATTCTGAGCAAGCGCAGTATGCGCCCTAGGAGGATGGCCTCCTCAATCTAGGTAGCCGCGGGCCATGGCCATCTCTCATGCGCATTTTATCAGGCAGCGCTGATTCTTTGGCTCAAGGTCTGATAGCTTGTCTTGGGTATTTGTCTTTTCTTTAATTAGCAGAAAACATTAGACAGACAATGTGAGGGACGATTATAAAGCCTATGCACGTTGACAGATTAAGATTGCCTGGCATCGAGGGCACTACTCGTGCTTTTCATCACTTGCAGCATAGTTTCAGCTTCAGATTGGCACACTGCATGTGCATTTCTCTGAATCAAGTCGCAAACAAGGTGGTACAAGACGCAGATTCATCAAAGTGGATTCACATATGGCACATTCATGTTGCGACTCGGTTGTACGCAGGTTTCGCACACTAAGCGGGATGTGGCCATGCGGTACTGAACTGGGATATGAATGACTTAATCTGTGGCATGCTTACACGCCGCATACTTTAGTGTGGCTGGGTCACATCATGCAGCAGGGTGGTTTTGCAATCATGTGTGGCCACTTTTACTATTGCTGACAGTGTGACAACCTGATATGCATGTTTATGTTTACTTTGCCATGCAGGCCGCATGCCAGGCCAGTTGAATGTCCTCCTAGCCGAGGCTGGTGTGCCCTACGATATTGTCTTGGAAATGGACGAGATCAACGAGGACTTTCCGAAAACAGACCTCGTCCTCGTCATTGGTGCCAATGACACTGTAAATTCTGCAGCTGAGGAGGATCCAAATTCTATAATTGCTGGAATGCCAGTTCTGAGGGTCTGGAATTCAAAGAAGGTAAAGTGGTTAAGAATAGTTTTTGATGTCGGGTAGTGCTTTCGTAGTGTCGCACGTTTACCATATTTACCCAACCTAGTGTACAGTGTACTTGCAATTTGTAAGGGTTTCAGAGGAAGGTTACGCAGGCTCAAATTGTATTAATATCAATGTGTGCTTGTTTATGTCTCCCTCGCATAGGTGATTGTAATGAAGAGGAGTCTAGGAGTTGGCTATGCAGCCGTCGACAACCCAATCTTCTACAAGGAGAACACAAACATGCTTCTTGGAGATGCAAAGAAGACATGCGATGCTCTGCTCCAGAAAGTTCAAGCAACGTACCAATCTTGATGCGAACTTTAAGGCTATGTCTGTGAATGGCAACTTTTCGTAAATGGATCATATCCGTGTATTGATTTCGTAAGACCCCAGCAATATGCAGTTCATATTAAGATTGTGCCATTGAAACGTCAGCGGGATGATTTTTGAAGGCGAGGAACGAAAATGGAATTAAGGTAGACGTACCTGATTGCTGCATTTTTTTTGAGCTACGTATGACATTGTCTTTTTTTACAAATCTTTTTGTACGTTATAGGAACTTTTTGCGAAGAACTTTGGTTTGCTTTTAAACATATGAAAGTCAAGGAAATGAGCTTGGAGTTATTGTGACGCCGGCAGTGCTTCACATGCCTGGTCAGCACATCATCGAAGTCTATTTTTCGATTTATACTGAAATTGCTCGCTCTTTGAGCTGTGAGCATTGACGTATTTACAGTGAACGAAACAATGGAATAAAGGTTGAAATGCCTGCGCACTTGGTTGTCTGTTTAGTAGGCTAGTGTCTAGGAGTGTGTACAGACTAACCAAGTAATTTTGATTCTAAATATCCTTACAGCTGGCTTAATGGCTATGGTGTTGGACTGCCAAGCTTAAGGGTGCGGATTGGATTCATAACCATAAGGGCTACATTTTTGATGGAGGCGAAATGCATAAAAATCCATGTACTTGGATTTGAGTGCACGTTAAAGATCCCCAGGTGGTCAAAATGAAGCCAGAGGCCTCCGCTACGGCATGCCTCATAATCGCATCATGGTTTTGCCACGTAAAACCCCAGAAAGAATGTATCGTTATTATCCTTACAGCTGTGGGTGAATTGCCTAATGTCTCACGATGTGTTGTTCCTACTGCATAAATCAAACATCTTGTGTTCGTGGATCCATAAATCGTGTTACGGTTCCTCGGTTCAAGCAAATTAAGGAGACTGCATGAAGGTATTGATGGTTGAGTATTCGTACTGATCAGGTTGGCTGTATGGTCTAAAGTGAAGAAAATTTCACTTGTAATATTAGACAGTGCCAGAGTGTCAGAACATTATAATTTGGATCCCCTTGCAGCAGTTCCGCGTCACCCATAAAGCTGTTGTAAACTTGTAATAGGTTGCTGAGGCCGTTCTTGGTGTCAGTTTTCTTACTTTTCTTTCTTTCTCTTTTCTTTTCTTCGGTTGCTGCTATGTATGAAACTGCATTAGCTGAAGCCATCACCACAGCTATTTTGGTTATCTTACTGCCTCAAACCTGCCTTTTGACAACCCAATTCATTAGCCATTGCTATCTCAATTATGTTTTCTACTGCGGTTTTTACTGGTCAGTGGATCATTTTTCATTGAAAGGATCTAGCTATCTATCTATAGTCAAATACAACCTAAGAATAAATACAAGTGCCGCCCCCAGAACTGCAGCGTGCCTGTCATTCATCTGAGCAAGAGTCATGCATGGTGGTTTCCGTTCTAACAATGAGTACTTTTTTGCTGTTAACGTAAATACTACTCATATGAACTAAAAGTCTGTCTTCCCTAGTTGAAACATTGTTTTCCTGAGCATTGTAGTCTGAATCTTTGCTGAAATTGACCAGGACTTGACGTTGCTTAAACAAGCAATTGCAATTGGATGGACCTGAGCTGACGCATTTGGCAAGAGCCTGCTGCCCCACCACTAATAAACCCTCTCTAGATGTCTGAAGAGACTTGACAACATCGTCGCCGGGACTAGCACAAGCAAGTCCCTACAATCGCGTGCTCACCCTAGCACCAGCAGCGTACGGTGCATGACATGATGTTACCGCACTTGGACCAGGGTCCTTTGACAGTGTATGGCTATCGCAGCTCTCTTGATGACTAGAGACCGGATTAGGCAAATGCCTATTTTGTTCCTTGCGCTGCTATCGCCCCACTTTGATACATGAGCATGACTTAGTGGTTAAGGAGGGCTTTTATAGTGTTCTTATAGCGCCTATACATGTATATTTTGGCGTTTGTGCCTAAATACATACAAACGCCCTTAAATGCCTATTTTCGCTTTCGGGTGCAGTTTGAGACAGTTATTCAGGCAACAGTGACTGGAACTCTAAAGTGTTCAACCTAGTTCTCTAGTTCAACCAACGCCCGGAACACAACCCCTACCCTCAACTGTAGTCAGTGGTTATGGTACTCGACTGCTGACCCGGAGGTCGCGGGATCGAGTCCCGGCCGCGGTGGCCGCATTTTCGATGGAGGCGAAAATGCTTGAGGCCCGTGTACTTTTATTTAGGTGCACGTTAAAGAACCCCAGGTAGTCGAAATTTTCGGAGCCCTCCACTACGGTGTCCCTCACAATCGTATCGTAGTTTAGTAATGTTAAAACCGCAACAATTAAACTAAACTGGTAGCAGTAGTGAAACTGGAAGCGTCGGGAAGCATATGCCGCTGCGCTGACCTGGCGCGAGCAGCGAGTGTCTACAGAGAACATCTATACCACTTTGTGTCTATGCGGGCTCATTCAGCGGCGCTTGTTGTACCACCGGTCCAACGGTACCACCATGGGAATGATTGAAGCAATTGCAGTACAGGCGGTACAGGCTTCGGATCTGCTTCGGGTGGAATACGTTCTTGAAATTCGCTACGCTTGTTTGTCAAAGTGTAAAACAAAGTGATATGAAGTTATTTTCAAATAAAACTTTCTTCATCTTTTTGTTCGTAAAACTGTTACAAAAAGTTTGCGTGACCGTGTGATGAATTTAACCACCAGGGTATGCATTGCTCAGCACGTGTGCTCCAAATTTGGCTTCACGATATAATGGATTATTTTTTTTTTTGCAACACTAGAAAACAAACACATTTGTTTTCCCCTCGAAAGTACGAATTATCTATTTATGGGAATAACATTACTGTATTGAGAGAGAAACACTTAACGTGTCGTCTGCTGCGATGCCAGGTGCGTCTGTCCAAGCGGTCTTCCCCCCAACGCATCTCTCGTTTTGTTGTGAAGACTAGTCAGAGGAGAATGACGGTGCGTTTTCTTGCTTCGCCGTCGTTTCGCAGTCGACTTGAAATAGTTTTGACAAGACACGCTTATCGAAAAATGTGAACTCTATGCGCTATCCTGCACTGGTATGGGTCGCTACATCTCTGCGCAGCGGTGAGTGCACGACGCTTCGCTAAAACTGTAGAATACAACCTGTCAAGCTGCAACGTCGCAGCAAACAAAGAAACCTAGCGTTCTTCAGCCTCTTTGAAGAACAAGGGCACTGCATGCCAGTGGCGTAGCCAAGGTGGGGGGGGGGGGGGGGGGGGTTCAACCCCCCCCCTCCCGAAATTTTTCAGTTTTGCTTGCGTATATATGCACGCACACATACAAACGCACGCACGAACATACATAAAGTGTGGTTGAACCCCCCCCCCCCCCCGAAAAAAATTTCTGGCTACGCTACTGCTGCATGCTTGAGTATGCCTTGCACCGCACCCCACTACCCACGCTGCGCGAAGAACGAAGATGAAACTGCAGACAGACAGACAGACAGACAAAGAACTTTATTGAAGTCCTGAGGGACTAGCCGGGAAGGACCCGCTGGGGTCCTCGGCTCACCGCTGGCTGCTCCCATGAAACTGCAGAGTTTCCAAATTCACCGCTGTTGCAGATTCGCAAAAGGAAGAATTGTGGTGTAGTGGGCACTTAACTGTACTCATAGGCGTGCGCAGGGTTCCCGTTCAGGGGGGGGGGGGGGGGGGTTCGTCGCAGCGCCCCCCCCCCTCCCCATTAGGTCAATGTATGCGGCCGGCCTTGCTCCCTCCTCTCCAAGGTTACTAGGAGGGGTGGTCGCCCCCCCCCCCCCCCTGCCCCCCCCTCGTGCGCACGCCTATGACTGTACTTGCGGTAGGCCTTCCAGGATAGTTTGAAGTGGACAATGTTACGCGCATAGTCATTCGTTTCCTTACGGCGGCACGTTTGAGGCATGCACCGAGAACCGAAGCAACGCTAGCAATTGAAGAGGCGATGCACACGGGGCCCGATTACGCTGTCGCGTTCTTCTCTTGAAGACATAGCTCAAGCGTCCTCCAAGTTTTTTTCCTGCTTGTTTATGACGCCTAAAACGCACTCCTTTATTACCTAAAAATCCGGCCTCTAGAGACGACCAGTGGCGTAGCCAAGGGGGAGAGTTGGGGGGGGGGGTTCAAACCCCCCCTCGAAATTTTTCAGTTTTGCATGCGTATATATGCACACACACATACAAACGCACGCACGAACATACATAAAGTATGGTTGAACCCCCCCCCCCCCCCGAAAAAAATTTCTGGCTACGCTCCTGGAGACGACATTTCCCCTGGATTGTAATCAAGCGAGTGCTTTTATTGTGAGACAACTTCTCCTGAGCGCGCATGACCGAGCACTCGAAACTACGACCCCTCGCTCAGCATCGCGTTTTACCACCCGGCCACGTACGCATACCTCCTTCAGCGTATTGTCACGTGGTCGTGACGTCGACGAAGGCAACAGTCAGCGGGTCAAAGAAGAAACTGTTTATTTGGCCGAACTTGTGGCCGTGAAACGTAAAGTCAGATTACAGCTATGCACACTGGCACAGATAGCGGCGAACGGAGCGTCGGCCGGCGGTCAACTGAGGAGCAGTGAAGTGCGTCGGCATTTATACGTGTGGCATCGAATATTCCAGCCTTATCACTGGCTGTCAGCAAGCTCTGGAATAAGCTCGAGTGTTCGCGTCTTGCGCGCAATCTTAACAAAACGATCTACAATAATCGGGAAGCTTCTCGAACAAAGAGGCGCGGTTTGCGCTGAGCATTGCTGACAGTCTTTGTGGGCGAAAACCGAATACAGCTACTGTGAAAATTAGAAACGCGCGTGGCAATGCCCCCCCTCTGAAAAAGCATCGTCCCGATGCTTAAAACAGAACACGGGGGGAAAATGCATGCAACAATAAATAAATCAAGAAAGCACAATAAACAATAAGCACAAGCAAGAAAGTCCAATGAAAAAAGTAGAGTCCTCAGGTTCACTAACGCGCGAAAAACGGCTTGAGGCGCACGACATGGACGACTTCAGGTCGCGCACGGCGCCGTTGAGAGTTCGTAATGCCGTCGGGGACAACCTCGTAGTCGAGTGTGCCGAGGTCGCGGGATCGAATCCCGGCCGCGGCGGCTGCATTTTCGATGGAGGCGAAAATGCTGAGGCCCGTGTACTTAGATTTAGGTGCACGTTAAAGAACCCCAGGTGGTCAAAATTTCCGGAGCCCTCCACTACGGCGTCTCATAATCATATCGTGGTTTTGGGACGTTAAACCCCAGATATTATTATTATTATTAGTGTGCCGAGACGTCTAAGTACCCTGTACGGTCCGAAGTACCGTCGCAGAAGTTTTTCACTTAGTCCGCGTCGGCGTATCGGCGTCCACACCCAAACACGATCGCCGGGCTGGTATTCCACGAAGCGTCGTCGAAGATTGTAGCGGCGGCTATCGGTCGTCTGTTGATTCTTGATGCGGAGGCGGGCTAGTTGTCGGGCTTCTTCGGCGCGCTGTAGGTAGGCGGTGACGTCGATGTTTGCTTCGTCGGTGACATTTGGCAACATGGCGTCGAGCGTCGTTGCCGGGCTTCGTCCGTATACCAACTTGTATGGCGCCATCTGCGTCGTTTCTTGTATGGCCGTGTTGTACGCGAAGGTCACGTACGGGAGGATGGCGTCCCACGTCTTGTGTTCGACATCGACGTACATGGCCAGCATGTCGGCAATGGTCTTATTAAGACGCTCGGTGAGGCCGTTGGTCTGTGGGTGGTACGCGGTGGTCCGGCGGTGGCTTGTGTGGCTGTATCCCAAGATCGCCTGAGTTAGGTCAGCCGTAAACGCCGTACCTCTGTCGGTGATGAGAACCTCTGGGGCGCCGTGTCGAAGGACGATGTTCTCAACGAAGAACTTGGCTACCTCGGCGGCACTGCCTTTAGGCAGGGCCTTTGTTTCGGCGTAGCGGGTGAGGTAGTCGGTAGCTACGACCATAGGCGTGCGCACGAGGGGGGGCAGAGGGGGCGGCCGCCCCCCTAGTCCTCTAAGAACCTAAGAGGGGGGGGGCGCAAAGTCTGCCCCCATACATTGACTTAATAGGGAAGGGGGGGCGCTGCGACGAACCTTCGCCCCCCCTGAACGGTAACCCTGCGCACGCCTATGGCTACGACGATCCATTTATTTCCGCAAGTCGACGTTGGGAACGGCCCCAGGAGGTCCATCCCGATCTGCTGGAACGGTCGCCGAGGAGGCTCGATCGGCTGAAGGAAGCCTGCTGGTCTTGTGGGCGGTGTCTTCCGTCGCTGACAGTCTCGGCACGTCCTTACGTAGCGGGCGACGTCGGCGGCAAGACGCGGCCAGAAGTACTTTTCCTGTACTCTGGCGAGCGTGCGGGAAAGTCCGAGGTGTCCAGCCGTCGGGTCGTCGTGCAGAGCCTGCAGGACTTCTGGTCGCAAGGCTGAGGGCACTACGAGAAGGTAGTTGGCTCGAAGTGGCGAGAAATTCTTCTTTAGGAGAATGCCGTTTCGCAAGAAAAACGACTCCATCTGGTGAGACGACCTGAAGGGTCCTTCAGGTTAGCTAGCCAACACAAGGCGTGGTGGTCGCTCACAACTTTGAAGGGCCTGCCGTAGAGGTAGGGGCGAAACTTTGACGTTGCCCAGATGATGGCAAGGCACTCCTTTTATGTTGTGGAATAGTTGGCTTCTGCCTTGGATAGCGACCGGCTAGCATAACTGATAACCCTTTCCACGCCGGCATTTCTCTGGACAAGAACGGCGCCGAGTCCTACACTGCTTGCGTCGGTGTGGATTTCCGTGTCGGCGTGTTCGTCGAAATGCGCAAGTATTGGAGGCGTCTGCAGGCGTCGTTTCAATTCTTGAAATGCTTCGACTTGCGCCGTTTCCCAATTGAATTCCACGTCGTTTTTCGTGAGCTGAGTTAATGGCTCGGCGATGCGTGAAAATTCCTTGACGAAGCGTCTATAATAGGCGCACAAGCCAAGAAATCGGCGTACGGCCTTCTTGTCGGTGGGCGGCGGGAAGGCAGCGATGGCAGCTGTTTTTCGTGGGTCGGGGCGAACTCCAGACTTGCTGATGACGTGACCCAAGAAAAGAAGTTCCTCGTATGCGAAGCGGCACTTTTCTGGCTTTAGGGTGAGTCCCGAGGCCTTGATTGCTTGAAGTACAGCTTCAAGGCGGCGGAGATGTTCGTCGAAGTTCGAAGAAAACACAACGACGTCGTCCAAGTACACAAGGCAGGTCTGCCACTTCAAGCCGGCGAGTACAGTGTCCATAACACGTTGGAACGTCGCAGGTGCCGAGCAAAGACCAAAGGGCATGACCTTGAATTCGAAGAGGCCGTCTGGTGTGATAAAGGCAGTCTTCTCTCGGTCTCTCTCGGACTTCGATTTGCCACTACCCGGTCTTGAGGTCCATCGACTGCGGACGCGGCGCGTTGACGGCGAATCCGCGCAGCCCCATCTGCCGGTACTGGCAGCGGCGGTACGTGTGGCCGGCCTCCCCGCAGTGGTAGCATAGCGGGCGGTTGTCAGGGGCGCGCCAAACGTCGGTCTTCCTCGGAGCGCAGTGCTGGCCGGCGGGTGGACGGTATGGCGTCGGTGGTGGTGGCGGCGCTGTCTGGCGGCGGAAATGCGGCGATGCGACCTCTTGACGTGGGCGTGGAGCGGGAGCGTAGCGTCGGGCTGCAGCTGCGTAGCTCATGGCTTGCGGCTGGGGCCGTGACGGTTCAGAGGTGCCCATCGACTGCTGGATTTCCTCTCGAACGATCTCTGCGATGGAGTCCACTTGCGGCTGCGGTGAGGGTAACAGCTTGCGCAGTTCCTCCCGCACGATCGCTCGGATCGTTTCGCGCAAGTCGTCGAGAGCATAAACGGCTGGGCTGTCTTGACTCGTTGGGCGATTGTACTGGCGGGTTCGCATCTCCAGCGTCTTCTCGATCGCTGTTGCTTCCGACAGGAATTCCTGGACGGTCGTCGGTGAATTCCGCATCAGCCCAGCGAATAGTTCTTGCTTGACCCCTCGCATGAGCAAACGGACCTTCTTCTCCTCGGGCATGTTGGGGTCAGCGTGCCGGAACAGCCGCGTCATTTCTTCCACGAAGATCGCCACTTTCTCATTTGGTAGTTGCACCCGTGTCTCCAGCGAAGAAGCGGCCCTTTCCTTGCGGGCGACGCTCGTGAACGTGCCCAGGAATGCGCCGCGGAAGAGATCCCAGGTTTGAAGTGCTGACTCGCGGTTCTCAAACCAGGTTCTTGCCGCGTCTTCCAAGTAGAAGTAGACGCGACGTAGCTTCTCTTCCGTGTCCCAGTGGTTGAGGCTGGCCACTCGGTCGTACGTCTCCAGCCACGTCTCCGGGTCTTCAAAAGATGATCCACGGAAAGTCGGTGGCTCCCTTGGCTGCTGCATCACGACCGTTCCCGGGAGTTGGTGCAGTGGCTGCCATAGTTGTCGCAGTAATGGTCGTGGCCTTGGACTTTCGAGTCTTATCCGGTAGGGGCCCGAACTCTGGAGGTAGCCCTTGTTGCCTGCGGCATGGTTCGCTGCTCAGCGTCGGCGTCGATGTCCTTTTCACGGAGTGGGCTCGGCTCACGGCTGGAGGGGGGGCGTTCGGTTCATGGACCGGGAAGCACCTCCACCAGATGTCACGTGGTCGTGACGTCGACGAAGGCAACAGTCAGCGGGTCAAAGAAGAAACTGTTTATTTGGCCGAACTTGTGGCCGTGAAACGTAAAGTCAGATTACAGCTATGCACACTGGCACAGATAGCGGCGAACGGAGCGTCGGCCGGCGATCAACTGACGAGCAGTGAAGTGCGTCGGCATTATACGTGTGGCATCGAATATTCCAGCCTTATCACTGGCTGTCGCGCAAGCTCTGGAATAAGCTCGAGTGTTCGCGTCTTGCGCGCAATCTTAACAAAACGATCTACAATAATCGGGAAGCTTCTCGAACAAAGAGGCGCGGTTTGCGCTGAGCATTGCTGACAGTCTTTGTGGGCGAAAACCGAATACAGCTACTGTGAAAATTAGAAACGCGCGTGGCAGTATTAACGGCGAGGTATTTGGCGGTACGCACATCTCTGAGGTGCTTTAGCGTACGTGGCAGAGGCTTCTCCGCTATCACCCGCGAGATTTCGCAAAGGGCGCGCTTTAAGGGGCACAAACTTGCATATATAGACTCGGCTGCCGGACTAGTCTGATAGAGTTGTGGCCCCCTGGGTCCCAATCTAGCCACCCGTGCTGCCTGGCTCCCCCCATTTCCTCTCCCATTTGGGTTTAACAAATTTCATTCCCCCCTCTAGGACATCGCCCCGCCAGTCTTTCGCCGGAGTGGGGCTGTGCGCCTTCGGCTCCGTTCTTTGACCTGCAGGGTGTGGTCGCCTGTGCTCGCGTGCTTATATATTGAGGGCGGTTCAAGATGGATCATAGCTTCCTACGTGTTGTGCTTTTATTGCAGAGTTTACGTTGAAGCCATAGTCCGCACGAAGGTCACTTCGCTCGCTGCAGCGGCCGTGTTTGCTGAAGGAGCGAGCTGCTAGCCTTTCTTCATATGTCATTCTACTTGTTGCTAGAGTCACTGGAAAACTCTAGCACTGGACAGAGGTCGACCGTCAAGCCCACGGTCGACAGAGGTCGACCGTGGGCTTGACGGCGAGCAGCCGTTTCTGATGTGACAGTCTGATCTTTTATCGAGGTGCACTTTTGTCATTTCACGTTGACACGTTTCATTGTTGCCTGGATGTGAACGCATTACCTCACGTATACCGGGGCCGGAACGTCTCGTTAGGGCATGATGCCAACTGCGTAGACGTGCCCTCATAAAGAAATATAAAAAAGATAGACAGAAAGAAATAATGTCCGCCACGGTACTGGAGCAGTGGTTATGGTGCTCGGCTGCTGACCCGAACATCGCGGGCTCGATCCCGGCCGCAGCGGTCGCATGTCGATGGAGGCGAAATGGTAGAGGCCCGAGTACTGTGCGAAGTCAGTGCACGTTAAAGAACATCAGACGGTCAAAATTTCCGGAGACCTCCACTACGGCGTCCCACATAATCATGTCGTGGTTTTGGGACGTAAAACCTTAGGTATTATTATTATTATTATTATTATTATTATTATTATTATTATTATTATTATTATTATTATTATTATTATTATTATTATTATTATAAAGAAATAATGGTAAAAAAAATGGCGAAGCTTGCACTAAGTCGCGCAAGGCTTGAAACAGCGAAGCTGGACGATTCTGAAGTCTAATCTGGTTGCTTTTAGGTTGTTACTAGGCTTTAGCTAGGTGATGCTAGGTTGTTTCTAGGTTGCTTCTCAGTGCACAGAGGTTCGAGTCAAACCACAGACAGTCGGTCACAGACACGACACGGCTGTCCAAACTCCAGGGACAGAAACTCGCCCTGAAACCGAGCGTTCGCTCCTCCCACAGATCTACGGGCATGCACGTCGTCTCAAACACGCGGCCCGCGGGCCGCACATTACTGTCTTCGTTCCACAATGTTTTTTTTATTTCTATGTTTCATTTCTTTATTTTATTTCTTTTTTTATTTTTTACTTTTATTTTCTTAAATAATCGTGAGCTAAGCAGGCATCTAGTCCGAAAGCATTGTTTTCGTGAGGCGTCTTGTCACCATGTGTTGAAATAACAGAACCGTGAAACCAAAAACTGTATTTCAGAATCGCCGTCCAGATTTTAGTAATTTTGGAGATCCGTATGGACATGTTGAAATCCTTGCGTGAAATCTTCAGAAATTACCCGTATATGAGATATGGGAAGAGTTTTCTTTAAAATAGTAACGTTTGCTGGCAATTTCTACAAGGTTCGCTTGTTCCCGTTTTCCCGATATATGAGAAGGGCTTCTTGGTTGGACCGTGGCCGGACTAGAGATGCAGTACTGTACTAAAGGGGAGACTCGTCCGCGCTTCCTATTTTCTTTGTGCCCCTAGAGGCCAATGCCACTGTCAGCGGCCTTTAGACGTCCAGTGAGGTATAGCGACCTCCGGTCAGTGAACGGTCAGATAGTCTTGTTCTTGACAATAATATCTTTGAAGCGATGGTACGTATGATTAAGTACTGAATCAAATAAACTTTTAAGTGCTTCCGAACTTTCACGAAGTGTCGCCCTCTTACGTTAGGTAGCTTCCCGCCAAAAGTTGGTGATTGCATGGCCAATACATACGACGCCCTACATTTTATTTTATTATTATTATTTTTTTTACGTAGCTGCCGTGGTTCATACTTGCAACCATTGATAAAGCGTACCGTTCGAGCTGCCCCACGTCCATGCCGTATAGCGTGATCGTTGGGGCCGTACCATCTTTGATGAGTTCAGTGCCCCCGAGGAAACCATCGCAAAGGACGCCCGTAAGAATTCCCCCGCGCGCACTTGTACCACAAGACGGGTGCTCGCCGAGAAGTCGTGCTGCCAGCGACGGCTGTTTCGACGCATGGCGATTGCTCCGCCGTGAGGGGCCGTTAAACCGCTTCTGCCCGCGGCCGTTGATCGTTAAGCGGCTTATGGACGGCTGCACGCCAATGACATCCGTCCCCGCGCACTTCTGCGGCAGCTGCTCCGGAAAACACACGCGGAGGCACCAGATCAAAGGTTTCCCACGCAAACAGATTGTGCATGCCGAAGTAATAGCAGTTGGGAGAAGCGCGATAATTGCGGCGAACTACTTACTATCTGCGGGATATTGAAGTCGCCGCTGTACGGCATGGCGGCTGTACACAGTGAGCAGTAAATGCTTCGACGGCGCCTTTGTGTTTGGTATTGAAGTGGCGCTTGCCTTGCTTCTTTCCCGGACTTATTTGGAAATCGGCTGTGGAATTCATGTCCTCGCCGGATATATTTGCAGAAATAAACCCAGACAACTTGGTTCAATGGGTATATGAGCAAGCTGAATTCTGGCGTAGTAGGCAACGCTGCTTTCGTCAGTCTCGGGGTATGGTCCCACATGTGGTGACATTGCATGATGAAAAAGACAACTTATCTGAGTTGGGTTATGCAGTTCGCCTTTTTTCTTGATGCCGCGGCGCATGCGCCCTTCCCCTAGCGGAATAGTCGTGAGATGCCTCTTGATCTCGGAGGCTTTCGTTCTGACGATACCAGTTTTCCCGGCCCCTACCAAAACGGCAGAGGGCAGCACCGGAAAATGTAAAAGGCGGATTCCCGACGTCCGTTGCCATAAATGGGCTACTGTAACCATAGGCGTGCGCACGGGGTGGTGACCGCCCCTCCCCCCAAATAACCTAGGGGAGGGCTATGGCCACGCAGGTTTTGGTGATTATGGCGAAGCTCTTAAAGCTGAATCAAAACGGCAAGTTGGGCGAGTTGGTAGTTTAGCTTCTCTTAAAGCTGTTGGTAAAACTTAGGGTGGCCGCAAAAGACCATCCGCGCCGTGCTTATCACGCGCCGTTGCTGATCAACCGCCCCCCACCGACGGAGACAGTCCGCGCAGCCCCCCGCGCCGAGGCGCAGCCCCCGCGCCGAGGCACAGCCCCCGCGCCGAGTTTTCCCGCCGCGCGAGCCGAGTACGAGAGACGGAAGGCCCGCGCTTCTACCGGGGGGTGCCACAGCCAGCTTTGCTCGTTAGTTCTGGCGCTGGAGTTTGGACGCTCTTGCTTGGCCTGTGTCAGGCTGTGGTTCGACTTTACTTTGTCTACGCCGAGGAAAGACCTAGCATCAGCCAAGAAGGCCACGTTAATCCCCTAAGATCAACTACTCGCTGTTAAGCGTCACATGGCTAGCGTAAACTTCTCCCTCTTTTTTTCCTGAACATTAATTTGAGTACATTATTCCAAGGTTCACTGCGTTTCTCAGTGATCAAGCATAGTTCGACGGTAAATATTTGTCGTTGTGGGCACGTTTCTTTTTATTTGCTCATTTCATCATCTCATTTCTGCACATTTATTAGACAAGTACTTTGAAAAAGCGTGGCTACGAAAGTCGCCACCACTTCTAATATCAGCAAAATAAATGAATGAGTAAATAAACGTACAAATGTCCAAGTGAGACAGAGAGGCTCTTCATAGGTTTACTTTGCGTGCCACTTATGATGCGCATATGATGAAAAATGAAACTATTCGGACAGCGCACGCATGCGAACACAACGCAATGCTCGAAAAGTAGGCTACCTTAATGAGACCTGCGTCCTGCATAAGTATCACAGCGTGACATATAGTTCTCAGCAGTAATATTCCGCAAAATTACAAAAACTTACTTGCTACTAGCTCAAAGAATAACGTTTTTTTTTTAGCTTCTTAAAGATATTATGTGTATCTTTACTCTTCCTTCCGGTGCTCGAAATGTCCTTAATGCAAAAGTTCACAAGCTTGAAATCTACTTTAGTACCCAGAGGGTATACGTTCCCAGGTATGACTCTAAATACGCGATTTCAGTCCTTGGTGTTGCAGTAATTTTTGTTTGCTGAGGGACATCAGCCGCCTCACTACAACTTTCCGGTGATCATATTGACGCGACTACATCACACAAGTATATAGCGTAACGCGCCATGTCGTCCATTTACTCTCTTTACCTTATTAACCAAACTGACGTGCTGAGCACGAAGAAACCATGCCATTAATTGCTACATGCAGCAAGCACGAGCAGCAAGCGAGCGCTGCGCTTGTGAAAGAGTTCGCGACATGGTGGTTGTGGTTCGAAGAAGGAAAAGGCGCCTAATTTCTGCAGCCCGGTCGGGAGCACGGCGCAGTTCGCGACATAAAACGTACTGCCGTGATGTCTCTTTCTTGAGCTCGTTATAAGACGCAACGGGACTCCGTGCTCGAAAGTTAGCATGGGCCATGTATGCAGCGACTGCAGTGAATCAGTGACAGGCGCCATGAATTTAGGTTGGCGACCGCAACTTGTGAGGCTCCGTGAGTTCTTGAGTCTTGATTAGCGGTCCGCCTGGTAACGAGTTTGGAATTGGACGGCCTTTCGCAATGTGCTTTCGAGAACGCTTGCGGAATATTGCCCAAGCGGCGCACTCAATTAGGCTCATTCGAAGTTGGCGAACTTTGCTCTCTCATTAGCCCATGGTGGCCAGCCAGAAGCTCTCACAACGAAAGGCCTTTTCTAAAAGCGGCAACTGTGTGCACACGTCCAACATAGAAGCACCGTCGTCGTCGGAAAGTCTGATATCGCTCGTGGTTCTGTTAATTCTGATGTACGTACGTACGTACGTACGTACGTATGTACGTATGTATGTATGTATGTATGTATGTATGTATGTATGTATGTATGTATGTATGTATGTATGTATGTATGTATGTATGTATGTATGTATGTATGTATGTATGTATGTATGTATGTATGTATGTATTCAACACCTTTCATGATTGCACCTCTGCAATTAACATTGACGCAAGTAGACAAGCTGGGCACGCAGATCAAGTACCTGACAGTATCACAGACTGTCACACTAGTGTATTTCGCGAAAACACATGATCGTTAAAAAACAAGAGCCGGCACGATTTTATGCGCTCTTTACTACATCGTGGATAAGCGTGGTAACCTGACATGACGTGTAGTTGCTTTATGTACTAATGTTCACATTTGGTTCTGATGTATACAGTATGCTGTGGTGACCCGGAATTCTATTTTTTTTATGAGCGAAGCTCCTTAGGCCGGCACCCCGCCGTCGCCGTTGAAGCTCCCTGGCACGGTGCCAGCTGTGGCGTGTCCCCCCTCACGCGGGAGGATAAATGAGTTTTATGAGCGCTGGAACGCGGATGGCGTCTGCACAATGCGCAAAGCGCGAGAATACGAACACATGCGAAACGGAGGCAGATTAGTCTCCCTCTCTCTCCCTCTTTCTTCGACTCTGCCCTCAAACCGGAGAACGTGCGAAACCATCGCTTCAACCTGTCGTCAGCCCAGTGTTTGGTCCGTTGCCTGGACGATGAAACACCGAGCGCGTCCCATTTCTAAGGAGCTTCGCTCATCGGTTGTATTCGTACACGGAACAACTGCTTGTTTTTCATGGTCTTGTAAGGTCGAAAAAGAAAACTACGGGTGCACGCTAGCTGCGCCTCTATTCAGTCCATTTCGTCGTTGCGTGGGTAAAAAAAATAAATAGAAACACGGAGAGACAGAGAGAGAGCGGCGCGTCTGCTTCGTCCACTTCGTCTTTGCGCCTTCGCTTGCGCAGCAGTGCAGTATAGTATGGCCGTGAAGTGGGGTGAGACACCTCCTTGGGTGAGACGCGTACTCCACACCGGTCCGGCGACGATGGCACTGCCAAGCATGCACATTCTTGAAGTGGGGAGACGCGGAGTCGCGCCCGCTTCGGTAATCTGGACCGGGAATAATTCGGCTGCTTCTTTACGCTAGGCTGCGGGTTCTTGCGCTGCTGTCGCATTTGGAAAACTCCATTGGTATACGTCGCCGCATGGGCGGAGATCTTCGATGCATTTCCAGCGCCTAGGCGAAATAGGAAGAAAAGCATACAGACACGAAAAGAAAAAAAATGGAAAGTAGGGACGATGGTTTCCAGCATTCTGCCAGCGTTCTTAGAGGCCGTTTTTTTCTTCCCGCGTCTGCATGCTTCTTTTTCCTATTTCGCCTAAGCGCTGGAAATGCATCGAAGTTCACTAATTCAACTGGCCCAGCTGCCCAGCAGCTTGCTGGGCAGCCAGCTGCTTTAAGTACTGCTCAGATCTTCATTCCACAGCGCTGTGGGTCCAACAAGGTTTTCACAGTCACATTCTTAGAAAGGTCTAAGCATACCCCATAACTTTTTTTTTTTTCAGACGGACTCTACTCAATTTTTTACGTCGCATATTTGGGAAGTTTGTTGTCCAAAAATATTCGTAGTTGACACAATTAGAAAATTTAGCTTTTAGAACACCCATATTTATCAGTGGAAATTAATTCATTGTTTATATTTAGGGCATTTAGACTCCGCCCACAATGACGTTATTTTACGCTTGCGATCGCGCGTGTAGTGCATAGCGTTTTCTATTATTTCTTTGTTGATCGATGTCAGTTTTATGATGGTTGTATAGCGGCCGGGCTATGACGCAGCCTACATCCCTATGTATTCACGCATAAATAATAATAATAATAATAATAATAATAATAATAATAATAATAATAATAATAATAATAATAATAATAATAATAATAATAATAATAATAAAAGAGAATGTGGGTTCGTTTACTTGATACACGATGCAGATCGCTCGACATGCTGCCGGTCACTCGTGACCAAAGTGATCATTATATTGCGTTCGTTAAACGTGTTGGCTGGTGCATGCGAACTTTTTGGCTAGCAGGAATTAATGATATGGCAAGCAGTCTCGCATGGTGCTATACTAAAACCCGCGCTGTCGAGGTCGTCTATCAAAGAGGACTCTGGGAACTCAACCACATCATTATAATTGCGTGCAGCGTATCTAACGGTTCCTTATACCACTTATTCGCTGACACCGTTGCGATTGTGTGACGAAGTCGAAATTCGGCAGCATGTATACACTCTGTAACACTTGAACGCGAAAGCACGCTGCGCGCTTGGTAATGCATTAGCTTATATACAATCGCGGACCAAACTACTTGTAAGTCGTAAGACATAACGAGCCGCAATATGAGAGACACGCATTAAATGACTTTGACGTTCTCAGTCGATGGCGTTGTTCCTCACCCTCAGAAGCAACACCAAGCGGTGTTGTATAGCCTCCGAGATCGGCACACCTTTGACCAAGGGACGTTGCCATGTGATGACTTAATTTGACGTCACGATGACGTTACACATTTCTGCGAATTGTTACCTCAATATGACGTCACAACATGCCGTCATTGGTGACGTAGGTCACGTGGGTTTTTGTACCAGTTCATTCGCCTACCGTGAGTCTCTGGAATGGCCGCTCAACGCTGCACGTAAGGCTGGCGCCTTAATAAGTTTCTTTTGACACGTCTTTATTGGCCCGTGCATGTGACAGATGCGTACTAGCACTACCGCGCTTCAGGTGCAGGAACCTCTGTAGAAAACAACGCAGCAGCATGCAGTATACGAAGAAACAACGGGACGGGCGCTTTATTCGTCATCGTGCTGCAGGGGCGTAGCCAGAAATTTTTTTTGGAGGGGGGGGGGGGGGGCACCTCCTTGAAATGGTCATTTTTCGCTCTGTATGCCATGGCACAAAATGTGGGGGGGGGGGGGGGGGGGGCACGGGCCCGGTGTGCCACCCCCTGGCTACGCCACTGTCGTGCTGCGCTGTTTTCAATATGAATCCTAACCAACTCTCCTAAATGTCTGTTCTACTGAACCTCTGTACCCTCTGAAAAAAATGGGAGGTGGGAGTGGGGGGAATGCCCTGCTCAACAGGCAATTGAACCCTGTACCATCCGCAGTGGAGTCGGACGCTGTAAGCTTTCACCACCACTGCGGTAGCGGTGAGATGCCGTTTCCATTCATGGATCTTGGTGTGCACCCCTCCCGTACAGGGTGTGTTGGCAGAGAAAAGACACGACAACGCGAGGGTTTACGTTAACCTTCGCTTTATTAGTGACACTCGTACGTCAGCGTCCATGGCGTCAACATGTTAAGAAAAAGTAATGACAACATGAAATAGCTTTAACCACTCTCATGCGGCGGAAGTGTGATAGAATTATATATATAATATATCTATATATTTGCAGTCAACACGCATGGTCAAAGAACACACAAAAAGAAAGAAAGAAAAAAAGAAACACGTTGAACCGTCGCACCTCTATGCAGCGGTGAAGGAGCGAGCGCGCTCCGCACTTGGCGATGAGGCGATGTCGTGTCTGCACGTGTGTGATATATGCGTGTGTGTGTGTGTCTGTGTTCACATTGAGTTGGCAGTCCATGCTTTCGGCGGCGTGGCTGACTGAGCTTACAATACACGGGAGACAATTAGCACGTGCGCCTTCAAAGCTCACGTGATCGGCCAAGCGTCGTAGCGGGCTTTCTTTGTGCTCAAGAGCAGCAGCATCAATATCAACAACAACAAAGGAGATGAGTACGTGAGGAGGTACGGTACCGTCTTTCATTGTGCCGTCGCACGACTTTCCTTTCTTCTTCTTCTTAGTCTTCATGCGAGGCTTAACTTTACAGAGCAAGAACACGGATCAAGAAAAGCAGAGGCAAGAGTAGACAAAGTCCGCAACCCCGTGGTCCCAGCGTCTCGGCAAAGCTGATAACCTCGCCGCAACATCAGTCGAGTGTCGTTTCACCGTCTCTCTTTTGTGCGGCTCAGTTTCCCTAGCGTGTCGCACTTAACGAAGCTCAGCTCAACTATGCTATTCGAGCAATATGACAGAGCATTTAGCATTTCATATGCGGTGACCCTCAGAGGCGTCAACTATGGACGGGGTGGGTCACGACTAGATGCTAACGTCCCTCCGGTGGAGAGCTTAAATATCCCCAATTAATGGCGGAAATCATCAATAGCAGAAATGTAGTATATTGCTATAGAATAAACCTTGCGTGAATAATCCTGAAATTTCGATCGTCACGATTTTGTGTGTCCCCCCTCAGTACACTGATACGGGGGGCTTGAACCTTCTTGTAGCCTTCCCACCTTCCACGTAAATACATTTAGGGAAGCTACTTCTTTGGTGGCCCTACTGTGAAAATATCAGCCTATTGGGCATATTCCCAGCTTAAAACAGAAAAAGAAGCATATTTTCCCGCCATCGCAATTTGATCTAATATATTGAGCTACGACGTCGAAACTTTGACGGTAACGAAGAGGTTTGCCAGATAGGCAAGAACCACGCGACGAGTGGTGGAAGTGAAAAGCGTTGCGACGTTAAGATATATAGATAGATCAGCGGGGGGTCAAGCTATGAAGCACTATTATATAGATGATATTCTAGCTGATAATGATCGAAGTAAAGCTATGTACAATATACAAGGAATGCGCAGAACAGAACATGACTGTAGGTCCAATGAAGGGAGACAGCGTTAAGAGAGTTCGGAGCAGCAATAACTGGAAAGCGGCAAAGACACAGATGGGGCTGTAAGGTTACAAAATTCGCGGTAGTCGAGTATTATCGCCTTTCCTACGTCATGGGCAATTGGCGATTTCTGGCAAGTACAAGCCTATGTCCGTAGATGGACTTTTATTTAAACGGGTGATAATGACGTCGATGAGCGTGATGATGATTCCAGCGACTGTATTTGAGGACTATCCTTTCTTTATGATATTGTGACTGACCTCAATAAATTTACGTCGAGAGTTTGGCGTCAACAAATACGACATGGACGGCGCACGCCGTCCTGGGAGACGGAGCGACAACTAACAGCAGTGCACCTGGAATGGAAGTAAACGATCTAAATGGGAAGAGCTGATAGTTTGCGTCGTAAAATCGAGTCGATGACGTGTTTCCAGATCCCTAAATGGCTTCCAGCATGACTTTCGAGATTGGTAATTTTTAACACATACAGTTTTAGCCAAAAAAAAAAAAACCCGGACAAGGGAGAGGTCGTTTACAAGACGTATTTACGTAATTTTGCTTGATAAGGGGCTTAACACTGCATTTGTGCGATTCTAACACGCCCTCTATTGTAACACGTGCGTAGTTTTACATTAGGGAAAATTGAAAAATAAACAAACAAACGTGATGCGGATTTCTCTTTTGAGACGAGTTGTAACGCGCACACAAATTTCAGGGCTACGCTTAGGGCCAAAAAAAAAAAAAGTGCGTGTTAGAATCGCGCTAATACGGTAATTGTACTCTCGTCTTTTTCTAGGCAACGTGATTTTTATAGCATCGTCCAAAAAGAGAATCGCAACGCGATACTTTCGGTCGCAGAAAGGAAGTTCGCCGCTCCAGATGATTTCTGTGAGTGAAAGTTTCCAAGTCACGTGACAGACGAAGAAACGTTTCGTCAGTGATGCAGGTACTGGGCGCTTCGCACGTCTCCTCGGGGAACACTGTCTAAAGTATATGAAAAAGGCGATTACACGATAACGAAGGACATGCAAGATATACGCTTTAGGAAGTCGGACTATATACGATGCTCGTCTCGGTGAAAACCGCTCATGTAGACGTAGTCTGGGATTCAGTTAATGCGTGCATGTGTGAGATAAGAATAATTGCGGAGTTTTTACGGCCCAAAACTACGATATGATTATGAGGGACGCCGTAGTGGAGGGCATCGAAAGTTTCGACCAGCTGGGGTTCTTTAACGTTCAACTAAATTAAAGCACACAGGGGCCTCGTAGCATTCCGCCTCCATCGAAATGCGGCCGCCGTGGTCTGGATTCGATCCCACGACCTTTGGATCAGCAGTCGAGCACCATAACTATAGACCAGCGCGGCGGGTGATATACTCTTGTCTGGAAGAGGAAATGAATCTACACACACAGATAATAACAACGATTCCGGATGTTTCAATATGAAACTCTCGTTTTTCCTTCTTAAATATATAGGAATTCACGCGTAGTCATTTCTCCTGATGTTTCTTTGGATATCTCATTATAATAAACAATAATTTCGACAATGACACTTGGAACGTGCTGAGACCGAATCGGTCTTTTAAGCTAGTTTCTGCAGGAAAGCCTGCTGAAGCAATAACAACGGCCGGGTACCTTCACGCCAATTTTTGTCGCTAACTGTTTCAGTCAATTATCATTTGACGTTATTTTCACGCTACTTATGAACTAAATTATCCGGTGCGGAGGTTACGAAGGTACTTTAGTTGAACGTAACTACTCATTCTGGGTGAACTACTGCTCGGTATTTTACGCGTAGCTTACCTCAGCATATCTACATTTAAATTAGCATGTAAAGTATCCCTAGAATTTGAAGTGTCATATGCTTCCCGGTACGAAAGTGTCGTTTCACTTAATAAAGCCTGAAATGTCTGTTTTTACGGCTATCGTACTACATTATGCTCTCAATAACCTGGAATGAGTACACGAATACTGACCAGTTTTTCATTTTTCGTTAAGTGCGACACGCTTCTCGTAAATGAGAGCGAATCTGGCTGATAATTCGGCGCAATTACTTTTTTAAAAACGTTCTTAACTTCTATGGTCAATTCATTTTGATAGAAATTTTTTTATGACGACTTATTTCAGAATCATGCATACTCTAATAGCCACCTCCTCTTGCTCTGTGTTCTCACCCCGTGCACACTTGAACCAGATACAAACTATGTCACTGATGCCTAAGTCGATGATGCGCAATATAGGGAGTTTTTACAGCGCACGTGAGAAGCCAGTGCATGATAAAGGATTCTTATCGTACCATAAAGAGAGCTGCCGGGCAGCTGCGCATGCGCGCATTCTACGGCCTTTTGTACCAGTAACGCTTGTCTGACCTTGGTGTAACTGTTCTTTGAAATACCAAAGCTGTAGCAGTGTTGGAGTCGCGTCTTGGTACAGTGAAATTCTCGGATGGCGCCATGAAGGTCGCGGGATGCAGAACGTTGTGCAAGAATTCAATATTTTAGGACACTCTTAGATAGAATCCAGTGGAACAGTGCAATAATACGTTGATCGTGTACGCTAGTGCAGAAGTTGCATCTCGGCAGTTGAGGCTGCGTGCATACAGGATAAGGACTATTGATAGTTTTTTTTTAAATTCCTGCATCCCGTAAACATTTGACGCCATCTGTAAAAGAACTGCGAGCCACCGCGCTTGCCCAGATTCAGTGTTTCGCCGATGTTCCCAAGCATGCTCACTTGCGCGGGGTCAGAACCCAACTGAAACTGAAAATCTTTATCACCAGAATGTTTTGTCAAGGTCAGTAATTCTGTCACGCTACAAGATAGAGAGACATCTTTAACTGAACACTCTTTGCAGTCTACGTGAAGGTCAGTAATTCAATTACCTCATAGGACAATGAGTTATCACGAACCGACCACTCTTTACACTGCATTTTACCACACTGAAAGATCTCATTTCGGACTAATCAGCCGGAAGCACAGTAAAGCGAGAACGTTTCTTGCAGTGCAACAGATCGGAAGACGTATGGCTATAAACCAAAAAAGGTTTCTAAGAAAAAAAAAAAAAAGGAACCATCGATAACAGTCGTTACAGACAGTAGGCCAGGTAAACACGTTTGCTTACGTCACAGTAAACGCGGAATTCATAAAAAGTAACACAGGCAGCCGCGACGTCCGCTCATTATACAATACAAAGCGTGGAATTAAGTACACTCAGCGCTGGTCGATGTACCCGACTTCTTTAACACGTCATTCGAGAACGTATACGATTCGACAGCGTAAACACATGTCACTTGCATGAAACTTGCTAGTTCTGAGGTGTTGTGTCTTCATCAATATCTTATAAGCATCTCCGCTTGGCAAGCCCGCTAGGAGCCACACTTCTGAACCGCTGCGATATACGGTTAAACTTCTATGTAACGAAAATTTCGATATAACGAAATATTTCACTTTTCACAACTTCATGTCCGTAGAACAACATGTATTTTGAACCTCAATATACAAAACACTAATATCGATGACTGGGATCGAGAGTACGTTACGCCATATGGGTTCTGGCGTCGTTTTCTTAGAGCGCGGCAGCGCTGGCTAGGGCCTTTAGCGCAGTTTTCTGGATTTTTTTTTTGTTTGTTTGACACCTACGGGCTGTGAAGGGTATCGCACGAACCCGCGAATTCGCGTGTTTTTTGTGGGTCTCCGAACGGTGGCGCGAAATGTTCTCTAGTCTCGTGAATGGGCTTAGCGCGGGGATTTGAGTGTCAGTGTAAAATATCGAGCTGTTTCAGCGCCGAAGAGCAGAACAACATTGACTGCCCTGCGCCCGAAGGCTAGACCTCGGTAACGTATACCCTCTTACACAACCAGACACAAAAGACAGTTCAGGGTTCAGAACTTGCCTCAATCACTCGCTAGAAGGGCGCGAGCTGCGCTCAGTGGTCCATCAGTTCAAGTACGTATCTCAGCTTTAAGTGACCGAAATATTTCCAGCCAGCCATGAACAGTGGGTGCGTTCTCTTCTGCGTGCAGGAACGGCTCCTTGGCGTGTATAAGAGGACTTCTTATCAAGGCTTTTGCTATCGCTAGAAAAGGGGTTGACGTTTAGCTTAGAATATCGCACATCCTCGGTACAAGAAGGATCTTTTCAATTCGTTCTTCCATCCTGAAGCCTTCGAGGTATCATCTGTATTCAAGAAAGCCTTCTACTTCAACAAGTGTAATGACTGCGTGGAGAGAATACATATTGATGACTTCTAGAGGTATAGAGACGGGTAAAACTCTGTTAGTTAAATTTAGAAAAAAGGCACCATAGTGACGCTTGGGACCCGCTGATGTGTGTGTGTATGCATGTGTAATCTGGTAAATATATAACGGTATGTGTGACTGTATACGAACGAGTGTGTGACATTGTATACACAACGTTTCTGCGGAGAGTACACATTAAGCGAACACTCGCAACACTTTACACGCCTCATTTTTTTTTGTTGTTGTTTTGCTCGTTACGTAAATGCGACGTTTTGCTTAATTACACGATAGTTGATACGTGACTTCCGCGTGCAGTGCTTTTTCTTCTTTTTTTTTTTCGTCTTAAGTACAAACTCCTTAAGGCATGTGCAAGAAAAATGACAATCTCCTGTGTGAGCTCGCTTCCTAAACATTCTGTTTATGACATTAAGCGCATGAAGTTCTCTACAAGAAGACATATAGAAAGTTTTGGTCCTTTGCGCTGTTATCAGCGAAGCACATCGCCATCCTCAAAATGACGGAACTTCAAAGTTCTCTATGTCGAATTGTGTGAATTGTGTGAATCCTTGTAACCTGTGAAGTCACCCAAAGAAAACCCAAAGAAAAAAGTTGATTTACGTGAAAGTGCTGCTTTCATAGAGGCGTGAAAGAGCCACAAATTGTAGATCTTTCCTATGAGACTGTTTTCAGAGGCTTGATGAGCTTTGGCATTGATATCGCGCCGTTTGCAAGTAATACAATGACACAATCATAATACAATGATGTTACCTGAGCTAGTGTCTATTAGCTTGAATACGTCCGTTGATCCATTTCGGCGCTAACATTTGTCGCCAGGGATCGGAAAACGTGCGTTTCCTTCGAATTTTCGTTCTATACTGCGACACAAAAGGGTCTCGCCTTTGAGCTGCTTAGCTATGCGCGTGAAAGGAGAGAGTTTCGTACAAAACTTACTAGGAAGGATTCTGGCGCTAGTGTCTATGGGAGCTGCGAACATGACCGTGCAGCCAACGTAGGAACCACGGAGGCAGGGACGTATCGCAACACCACTGAAGCCAAGAGAGTATCGGGCCATCACGTGACCTCCACGCCAGAGCGCATGCGCAGTTCAGGCAAAGCTGCGGCAGCGCAGCCTCACAAACGCACTGTGTGGCTCGCACGTCACGTGTTGGGCCGATACTGAAAACAAAGGACGCTTCAAATAGAGTTCCTCTTTCAAGGGTGACTGCGCGACGTAATTCCCTATCTTCTTGGTAATTTCTTCCCGCATGACATCAACGATGGGGAGTGCATGCCTTTGCTAAATTTCGCCCTCCTCTCCTGTAAAGGCTTTCAGAGTTTGAAAGAAAGCGTAAATGCTAAAAAAAATATCAATTCATTCAATCCAACCAGTACGCATGCGCGCAAATGCTAATTATATTGCACTGTTCGAAAACTAAGAGTGCTAGAAAACATGAAAAAAAAAAAAAGAAAGAGTAATACATCAGAGGGACGTCTGGAGTTGCATGTACGAAGATAAGACTAAAGCCCTAACCACACGCATACGCGTTACAGCGCGTCGGCGCGTAGAGACTCGGCGCCGCGCTCTCTCCCTATTCAGGGAGAGGACGCGGCGCCGAGTCAACACGCCGCTCGCTGACGCGTTGTGGCGCGTACGTGTGGTCAGGGCTTAATCCGCGTGCCTCAATTATCGTAGCGCCAGAGTTATCTTTAGAAAATATTTGCACGAAACTCAACACGGAAGTAAAGCAAGGGAAGGATTGCGATATCTTTCTAAGTGCTGTCAAATACGTAACGTCTGTGCCCACATTAAAACGGTTGAACTGATCACTTATGCAGCATCTCCGTGCTTTCGCCCGTGCTGACGTCCGCAAAGCAGTAATCATAATAACGCGCCAAGATAAACTGCACATGATTCGGGGTGCTTAACGATATGTAGCTGTAAAGAAGCTTGCTGAACTGAGCAATGTACATTTGGCGCTGCTTCGTTATGGTTACTGCGTTTACATGAAAGAAAGAAACATCAAATAATATGGTATGATTTTGTTTTGATGTCAACTGTGTCTGTTGTTAACTGCGACATGGATTCTTACGTTCGTTTCGCCTCACGTTGTTCTGCTTAGCTCGCAACGCTGGAAATAGAAATGACTAGCTATTGTATGAGGAGGCACATAATCTGCAGCGAATTAGAACACACGAGACAGCATGCGTCAAATCTGGAATAGTTCCGCATGCAAGACCGTCCTTGCGGGCAGCAATTTCGTAGTACATTGCTCATTAGGAACTTCATATTTTGTGCAGAAAAAAAAAAAGTGCACGCGTGTTTCGAATGTCAGTTGTTTACGTGGCTCAGTTTCTTTTTGCGAAGCCCGTCAAATAGAGTTCAGTACGAAGCACTTGTTTTACGTGGTCAAAAGGGGTAGGTGACGTTGAAGACTATGGGGGGTGGGCAGGAGTGGCACCAGGATTTCCTCAACTTTGAGGGGGGGGGGGGGGGTTGACGTTGTGTTTTTACTATGCGCCTGAGGGGACAAAGGGCGGGGGGGAGGGGCGGTGAATATTTCGGGAGTGGGGGGGGGGTGTTCCCCACACACCCACTTCTCCCCACCCTGGCACCGCCCTTGTGTGTCGCTGCTACTGGGGGGACAATAAAAAAAAAAAGTAATGAGCACGAATGAAGTGATTTGCATGTGTCTTTTTATCTGTTGAGCAACATTTAGGAAACTACAGTTATGGCTTTGTTTTTGATAGATGCACTGGCATTTGTCACTGATCAAAGACAGTCAATCTAGTGGCGTCAAGTACAGTAAAAATACTGGAAAAAAGAAAACAAATTAAGCTTGAACTTCTGCACCTTCGTCACTTAAAAAAAAAGAAAAAAGAAAAAAAAAAGACGTTATTTGCTAGAATCTATCATGTTCCACGCCTTTCTTCGTGCTTATTATATATTTTTTTTTCTGCCTTGGAAAATACTTAGTGGTCTGTTGGCTTGAAGCTACATAACGAGCGGAAGTAGTTATTTACACAAGATGATTTTTTTTCGTGTCAAAATAATTTGTGCTGTTTAAGAAGAGTGTCGAAAGGACAGACACCGCAAGAACTTGTCTTCTGTGCTCTATCACATTTCCTCCGTCGTTCTCACGGCACTGTCGCATCGTACTCGTCGACAAATTGAAGTATATATTGTCCGTAAACTCCTCGGTACGTGTGTTCTCGATCGCGGGCTTGGTTATTAATTATAGAGTGGGTCGCCAGAACAGCACGTCGTCGTAGGTCCTCGATGAGCGTGATGTCGGGGACGGGTTAACTACAAATAAACTATCGTGACCGTTTCAACGAATAAGTTAACAGTCTGTGCAAATCACTTCAGATCATCCACCGAGAACGGACCCGTTACGATGACATTACCAACTTCGGGAGCAAGTCTGCCTCAACGACACGAAACCGGAAACGGATGTGCTACGTTCACGCGAGCTTGCACTTGTCCTGTACACGTAGGCACCGCGGTGTAAGTGGAACGTATTTTCGAAATTGTTCCGCTCACTAACCCAAACCTACGTCGAACGAATATGGATTTTTTTTTTTGGTCGAGCTAATCACCACTGTTTACTGCGGGCACACACACCTCGCTCTTAATATTGCACCAGATAAGTTTCGCTAGTGGAACATCTTAATTTCCTTCAATATCGGTTCAATCAAATAAGAGCGAAATATACGCGAAACTGTCGTGCTTACTTAGTGATGGGAAATCGTTTGAAGGGACACTCAAGGGAAAATCGATTTTCTTCCCTCGTATTCGCAACTTGCTCTTTCACGAACACCACGCTTGCTGGGAGAAGGCGCTTGGTGAGCGAGAAAACGCGCAAAAAAGAAAATGTCTGTGGCGACGCCACCTTTTATGTTCTCGCACATTCATTTCTCGTTTTGTTAATAACCATGCGGAGGTAAACTTGACGACGCTAGAGTTTTTAGAGTATAATTTAAGTCTAAGCTAATTTATTGTTTCACTTAGGTGTCCCATTAAAAGGAAACATCGCTAAAGTCATAGTTTTGGAAAGACTTGTCTTCCTCAAGGAAGGCAGTGTCATGCCCTGGCGAAAAGGAGTCTCGTAAAAACGTTGGCTCTAAAAAATTACCTGCTCAACGATTTATCATTGCTTCAACGCTCCACATTTTCCCGAACTTCTTTCTTGTTTGGACACTTACTTAGTGCAACTAGACATAGAGCGTAGTTACAGCGTTCAATCGCTGGAGGGCGGCACTTATTATCCCACCTCATGTTTCCTTCATCTTTCATCCGTCCTTTAGCTGCGACTCCACCCGTTCAAGGTAATCTTTTCTTTTGCCCAGAGTAGACGCGGATAACTAGTGACAGAGGCATCTGAGTTTGCCGAAGCTTAAAAAAACTGGCGGGTATCCTTTTTTAACTCTATGTAGGGGATGAGCAATGAGTGGCTATTGGCTTTCGAAAGTTCCTCTACTGTCGAATGAGTTTACTGTGACAGTATAGTAGTCCTATGAAGAGAGTCAGCGAAGTTCTTGAGCCGTTTGATGATCAGTTAATGGGGACACATTATTGGTGGGTCGAAAAACGCGCGATGACTCAAAAGTATGTAGGCTGGAGCTTAAAGTACAGTGGGTACAAGCTCATTCTGCCTAAGAGACAGTTAAGTAACGTCCTCGCTTCAAAAAGCTGCCGTCGGGTCTTTGTAAAAAGGTGCGCGCGGTTAAAAGAATGTGTAATTTCAAGTAGATCGTGGCACGACACGCCGAAGAAACGGGATGAGGCGTAGAAAAGAAAAGAAGAAAAAAGAAGAAAAGATGAACACGAGCGAAAAAAAGAAAAAGTAGAAAGACGAAACAACGATGTGGTGGTCCTCCGGTTCTCTAGATGAGACGCGTCCGCCATCTTCCTTCCGTTGGCTTGTTCAGTCTCGTCGTTATCCGTGATGCGATGCTCCTCTCGGGGCACAGACTTGGCGTATCCACAGTTTTTTCACCAGCACTCGCTCTCTCTCCTCGCGTTATGTACACACCGGTCACAACAAGCACACCACCATACTTCCGCACCATTGCATTACGAGTCTGTGTTTTCTAAAGAGTTCCAACTTGCACCTGCGGAGCGGGAAACGGGTGGGAACGGGGGTGCGGGCCAGAGGATGAAAGAAATGAAATGTGAGCGTTAGAATTAGTACTAGCGAGTGATCTATTTCATTATAAACTCCGAGACTGGGCGAGGCTGCGGAAACGAAGCGCTCGCCACTTTAGAAGCCTGCACAACACTGATACAGATAAAAACAATGTATGCAGTTGCACTCCACACAAAATCTGTAGGAACTGTGGAGCAGTGGTTCGCCTGCCCTTCGACAAACGTGCAAGCGCGCTCTGCAGCCCGCTGCAGCCTGCTCGGCGTTCATGGAGAGAAAGGAAACGTTCATGCTTGATGCTGTGGCACACTCTCTCCTTCTTTTCATCCTCCTCACCCTCACTTCCCTATTCCGCCCTCTTGCTATACTATACTATACACGGCCATGCTATGCTTTACCTTCCCCCCTCATTCTCACCCTCACATCACTCATCTTCAATTCCCTCTCCCGCCCCCCTTGCTATACTGTACATAAGTATGCTACACATGGTTCTGCTTGTGTGACGCCGTAAATGGCAATGCTGTGCTTTACCCTCTCCCATCCTCCTTCCCCCTCCTAAACCTCTAATGATACCTCCTCACCCTCGCATACCATTCCCGCCTCCTTGCTATACTATATTACACATGGCTATGCTATACACGGTTTTGCCTGCGTGACGCCAAGCGACATAAATGACAGAAGACATGAGACGACAGCCCGGGCCACGAAAGGGCTCCACACATATAAATGTACTAAAAAGTTACGGCAGAGCATGTGAATCATTTTAGCGAATGTAATAACAGTTCCCAAAGAGAGAGAGACAGAGGGAGTAGTCATAAGGAAAAAGCAGAGCGTTTAACCATGCTGAGCTAGGTCCGCTCCGGCGCTGGGGAAGGAAAGGCGCTGAAAGTTGCTGAGGAGGAGGGAAGTTCGTGCTTTTTACATCCACACGCACACAGAGAAGCTTTCATCGTCGGGAAGACCCGCTGTGGTGGTGTAGTGGTTATATGGTGCTCGACTGCTGATCCGAAGGTCGCGGGATCGTACCCCGGCTGCGGCGGCCGCGTTTTGACCGAGGCAAAATGCTAGAGGCCCGTGCGCTTAGATTTAGGTGCGCGTTAGAGAATCCAAAGTGGTCGAAATTTCCGGAGCCCTCCACCATGGCGCCCCTCGTAATCATATCGTGGTTTTGGGACGTTAAACCCCAGCAATATTTATTATTATCGTCCAGAATGGTTCTGAGCCGCACTCTTCGGTTTACGTTCATTATGGCGAAACAGTTCCGACGATAGTGTGGCTGAATATATAAGGCAATATGTGCTGTCTTGTCAGTGCACTGTTTCGTCAGCCCACCCTTTACGTGCCGTCTGCGCGCTCTTGCCAAAATTAATGGAGCAAGTTACGCACATTACAACGAAAGCAAAAGAAGTTAAGGGTTGGCTCAAGCGCTGGGACTGGCTCGTAACGGGAGAGGCGCTGTCGTTTTCGAAACATAATCTTTGAAATAAAAGGACATCGCGGACAAAGTTCCGGCGTAACGCCGCGGGGAAATACGATTTAAGTTACTGCGGCGATAGCTGTAAATTGGTTCGGATGTCGGCAACCGGAACTGCGGTGGCGCAGCCGTGTGGTGCGACAGCGCCGGAAGTTTCCGCCAGACAGGAAGCCAGACGGCAGCGGTGCGAATATCGGGGAAAGCCGGCGAGCATCGTTTGCTGGAACGGGGTGCGCGTCAGCACACAGTATACGTATGATATGAGGTCGATTAGATTGGCCTGTACTTACTGAAGTATTTAGATAAGCGTGTTTTGCACTGCCCTATTCATTTCACCGTCTCAGCAAGGAGACATCTGCACTCGTTTCACACAGCGCAGGCTTTCAACTCTTGTCAGTTATACCGCATCGATGTTACAAGAATAAGAACTGGCACTGAACTGACGGGAAATAGTTGACGAAGTCCAGGGGTTCAAACCATAGACCTTCCTAGAATATTCATTAGAGGGAACTCTGGCGCTGCGATCGTTCAGTCACCACGGGAATGATGGGTAGTACACGGATTTGCCTAGTCTTCGTGTTTGCGGCTTCGAACGCGCTTGAGGCTTTGTTTATTATTGTGATTTGGCGTTCGTTTCCGAATAAAAGAATGGATCGCTGAGAACTTAATGAGCCGATTTGAATTGGTGAGCCTAAAAGGTTAAGGTGGTGAAGTGGAACTGCTGAACATTTGTTGAACCTCGTCTTGCGACAAAGCGGCTCGAGGCCACATGGAGCCGAACGGAGCCGAAAGAACGAAGATTAGACAAATCCGAGTATTACCCATAATTTCCATGCTGGCTGAAGCGCCATGCGTTGCAGCTCCCATAGACACCAGCGCCAGAGTTCCCTTTAGCCTGACCTTGCTTATTTCACAGCGCGAGCCATCGTGTAGTTTTCGAAACTGAGCCGTATAACGTATACGGGTTTCTGGAACACCTCGAATGACCGCGTATGCTGTGTATGCATGCTTACGACTCATGTCTCTGGTACCATGTTTGTAAATTACACCGATAAAAAGCTATGGTTTCATGTACCGTAACCAAGATCTGATTACGAGGCACACCATACAGTTGGGAACTCTATAAAACCCTCCCTGATTTTCTTCAGCTTGTACATAAATCAATGTGCGAGAACGTTTTCGCATCTCGCTCTTATCTAAATTCACACGCAGCCGCGGCAGCCGGGATCGAACTCACAACCTCCGCACAACACCGCAGCGGGTGTGTAAAAGCGTACCGTTGTTGTTTTTCAGGAAACCCGCAGACAATGGGCTGCATTTGAGGCTAAACTCGTCTTGGACACAAGCCCAGGCCGTGTATTCACGACCGCGCCTTTTCGCTTCGAGACCCGACAAACAATGGCTGCTCAATTTAGCGAGGTATCTGCGCTCCCTCCTTGACGGGAGCAAACACGTCATCATCTGCAGGCTCGTCTCACGTTGTTCGTGATTCGTGTTTACAGCGAACACCGGCAGTGCCGTTCTGAATGTTTTTCTTGCATGACACAAGTTTAAGTTTGGTTCGTAGTATGCGATAACACGTTTTGGTATGTTATCTCATAGAGTTTCCTGATTGTAATCCAGCTCCTCAATTTAATTTGAACCCTCTTTGTAAGACTTCAGGTTTCTGCTCCGTAGGTAAGTACTGGTAAGATGCAGCTGTTACACCTTCCTCTTGAGGGATAGTGGTAAACTACCATTCATGATTTCAGAATGCTTGCCGAATGTGCTCCACTCGATGTTTATTCTTCTAGTAATTTCACTCTCGTGGTTCGGCTCCGCGGTTACTACCTGTCCTAAGTAGACGTATTCCTTTACAGCTTCCAGTGTCTCGCCACCTATCGCAAAGCGATGTTCTCTGCCGAGGCTGTTGAACATTATTTAAGTTACGCGCGAGGGGGGAGACAGAAAGTTAGGTGAGCAGATGAGATTAAGTTTGCAGGTACAGCGTGGCAGCAGCAAGCACAGGACTGGGTTGATTGGCGGAGCATAGGAGAGGCCTTTGCTTTGCAGTGGGGAGTAGTCAGACTGATGATGATGATGATGATGATGATGATGATGAACCCAGCTCACCAGATGAAGGGAGAAGCGGCCACAGCGGGCACGGCGTCGGCAGGCCGCGAGGCGAAACGGCGTGCCTCGTCCTCACGTCTCGATCTTGTTGGCGATGGCGAGGATGGAGGCGGCCGAGGTGGCGCTGCCTCGGTGCACCCGTTCCGTTACACCCGCGCTGCCGGCCAGTTGAATCAAGTTGGCCGTGGTCGAGGACGGGTTGACGGCCGCCGACGAACTGCCGCCGCTCCCACCGTCCGCCGCCGAACCGCCGCCGCTGCCGCAGCTCACGTGGGACGCTGCGTTGAAAAAAAAAAAAAAAAAAGACTATCGTGGTCACCGAATGAGAGTGGGTGAAACAGATTCCATACGACGTGAAAGAATAATTTCGGTAGAGAACTCAATCATTTGCTTGAGACTGCGTGAAGACAATCTTGCCGTTATAACAGCAGATAGCCAACGTTGGTAAATGCTAGCCAACATTAAACCGCATCAGCCAGTGCTGGCACTACGCGAATAACTAAGATAGTTGGATTCAATTGAAAAAAAAATCCTAAACACCTCAGTTATTGAATTCAGATTGAATGAAAACTGTACTGCTTTTCCGACACTAGCCACCGCAAGCCAAAGTTCATCTTTTAGCCAGAACTTGCCAACATTTGCCAATAGTTAGACAGCTCTGTAGGGACCCTTTTTAATCATTTAGCCCCCGCTTTACCAGCAGCCAAGCACTATATACAACATTTAGCCGGCACAATCCGACACTAGCCGTCACTCAGCCAATACTAACCACCAAGCTTCAGTGCTAACAAAGTGGGGTAACAAAAATTAGTAATGCGAATAGAGTATGTGACGTCATCTTCAGTATGTAACATTCTGTAACGTTCATGTGAGAAGGAAATGGACTACGTATTTGAGGCGTTCAAACACAAAGAAATGTCGAATTATATGGCCACGTTAATGCACCATCGCTATGGAGATCCCTTTAGCAACGTTCGCTGCTTTTGAAAGTCACTTACCCAAAGTAGCTTCCTCCGCTCGTTAGACACCCTCTTCTGGGCACGACTGCTGATTCTTTCGTTTTCTCTAAATTTTTTAACGATGCAGCTCATTTCCACTGCCTACACTCTGACCAACGGCGATCTAACGTGAGCTTGAGATATAAAACTCGCGACGTTATAGCGTGCAAGCGACCTGCGCTATACTCCCCAGCGGGAGGCGTTTACGAACCGCTAGATAATGCGAAGTTAGTCGTTTTTCTTTGTCTTTGCTTTTCGCACCATAACGACATGGCTTAAATTGTTACTCGTGGTACTTTTTGTGTTTTGTTTTTTTTGTTTGTACAAAATTGGTCGTATATGCGTTACGCTTCATCAAGTCTTTATGGGCTCACTTTTCACAGCGAGCACCGAAGTACTTCCGGAAATAAGAGAAACAAAGAAACAAACAACGAGAAAAAAAAAAGAAAAAGAAAAGAAAGGAAGCCCGTTCTTAAGCAGTACTGAGTCGTGCGCGTCCTTATTATTATTTTTTTTTTTGCCGCAGTCCTTCCAGCCAGATTGGTTACATGTCAGGAAGACGTCACAAGCTGTCGTGTAGCCATCGCAACGCATTTCACAAGTGATGTCAGTATGCCTTGTATAGAGAGAGAGAGAGAGAGAGAGAAAAGTTTAGTGAAAGGCAGGGAGGTTAGAAAACTGAGTTGCAAAATAGGGTTGCCCGGGACATTTGTGTTTGCTGCGAGCTGTCTGTGTGGCAACAGCTAAAAAAAAAAAAACAAAAAAAAAGAAAACATGATATGCAGGTTGTCTGAACAGGAATAGGTGCCTCAGGCAGGCTGGCTCACGTTTCGATAGGTACACCTATCTTATTCAAAGGTGCCTCATCATCCTTGGCGTGTTAGTGTTTAAATGGTCACTGACGTCATGCCACGTGGTGCCACTGTCTGTACTTGTTTGACTAAGATATATGTCCACCTGTCGAAATGTTTGCCCGGTTGTCTGAGAGGCACTTATTCACATTCGGACAACTTCTAAATCACATCGTGTTTTTATCCGCCAGTTCTCACCTGTAGTTTGGGTTTCAAGAGCTAAAAAGAAATATAAAACTGCGAGTGCGTATTAACTTATTTAATTCATTATTCCTACGTGCACATTGTTCCTTCCACCACATTTTTCACCGGTAGGGGCATCGGCGAACTCCTGCACACATAGAAATCGCTTTTGTGTCCTTACCTCTCAATGCCTGACCTCAGAAATTGAAAATAACACGAGTTTTGCATTGCTCCCGGAAAATTACTTTTGAACAATGTGGCGTTACTACCTACCGAAAGCTTCTTTATTTGATGCGCGAAAATCAGTGTCGAGGTCTGTTTCTAATGGAGTCTATGCACCGCACTGAAGAGCTTTACTACCACTGAAATGTAAGTGTTCCATAATTAGCCTTCTTTAGAGCTAGTGAGATAGCGAGATGAAGTGGGGGGATGGGGGGATGGGGGGAGGGGGGGATGGGTTATAAGAGCAAGGCACTGATTTCTCTATAGAAGCCACTTTTAGACTTCCCTGGGAACATGAAAAGTAAGTTGCTTGCTTAGAATATCGATCAAAAGCTGGCTCAAAAGTACAGTCTGCTATACGCAGGTTTGATTCGCAAGAGGGCACTCCATCTTCTGCCGAGTACACCAAGGAGGAAAGACTTGTGCTCTGCCGTTTCATTACTTCTGAAGAAAATATGGCTGGATTGTGGGGACGCGTTCAATCACGCGGGCAGTGGTGAAACTATAGTTTCTGATAATGGCCCCCCCTTTCAGAGTACGTGTAGTAAGGCCATGAAATTTGGGGCGGTCCGACCGCTGGGCGGCCCCATCAATAACGTACTTATACCTTTTAGGAGCTCTTAAAAGGTATAATTTTGTGGCTCCAATTTTGTAGGAAAAGCAGCCCTTCATAGTGCTTATTGAAAAATGTGTTAACGAAAGAGTGAGTCACATAGATAGATAGATAGATAGATAGATAGATAGATAGATAGATAGATAGATAGATAGATAGATAGATAGATAGATAGATAGATAGATAGATAGATAGATAGATAGATAGATAGATAGATAGATAGATAGATAGATAGATAGATAGATAGATAGATAGATAGAGTAAAAGTGATGCAGTTTAAACACGAGTCTTCAATCACAGTTGAGAGTTCATTTCTCTGATAGAAAAGATAACCAACTTTTACTTAACACAGAGACGAACGCACAGTACAAACACTTGCATAGGGGAAGCGAAGGGACCACTCCCTCATTATTCAGAAAAGCGCGGCTGACTTTGCCAACTCTGCGTCCGGCCGTGGCCATAGCTGCAGCTAGTGGGCCTGCCTGCCGACCATCCCAGAGCGTTCTCATCGTGCCTCGAGGCAGTGTTCACAACCGTCGGCCGCTGCGCGGGCCGTTTCTCCATGAATATTCAAATTAGGCTGGCCATACAATGACTCGTGTACAGTCGGTGTGTTGATCGCCAGGTTTTCTGCCTCATCGTCTCTCCCCCCTCTCTCTTTGTAGTCTCCATAGCGTAGGCAAGTCCTCTCTTCTCGTTTCCCAACACAAATCCAATTCAGCCGCCCGGTGCCCCGGGCTGATGAAAGAAAAAAAAGAAAAAAAAATCTACGCTGTCCTGTTGTTGCGGCCGCATCTCGGTTACACTTCTCTCTCTGGCCGGCGGAACAAAGCTTGTTGAATGCCTGAAAAGTTTTCTCTCGCGTCTCGACACCGCGAAGGACGCCGGGCCTCGCTGTGCCAGTGTTCGCGCGTGTGCGAGCTTCTTTCGTGGCGCGAGTGAATGTTTAATGGAGGGGCGCGAGGAGGTCTCGCGTTGAATCGAGAGTGGTGCGAGCCTCGTGATGGCGGTGTCGGCGGTGCGGCCGCCGTTTGCGTGTTGCGGATGCGGCGACATCGCACCTGTTGTGTCGAGGCGCATGCGTCGTTTTAGGCTGTATATATGAAACCTTCCGGAGGTAACGGTGAGAAGAGGCATGTTTTTACCCGATGATGATGACGCTGATAGGAGGCATGTACTTAACGAGCGATGATGATGACGATGATGATGATGGCTTTTAGGGCAGTGTAATAAGCTGGGCTGGCGTTCGCGACATAAACGAAACGTGCGAACAGAACGGATAACAAGAACGAGGAACTGAAAGCGACTCGTAATGGCTTCGCTCTGCATATTCCATCCTAATTTTCCGTCACGTAATTGGCAATATGGCGTTCCCTGGATTACGATATTACCACAAAAGTGAGATATAAAGGGGACAAGCGAACAAACAATAATAATAATATCTGTGGTAATAATAATAGCCGTAGTAGAGGGCTCCGTAATTTTGACTATTTGGTGTTCTTTAACGTGCACTAACGTCGCACAGTACACGGGCATCTAGCATTAAACAAAAATATGGTAGTCTGTTGGAGGTTAATGTGAACGTTGAGAGCTTCGGGCAGGACTGCAGCCTTTATCTGGCATTTTGGCTCTTTCTACGGCCGAGCGCAGCCTCATGGTACAACAATTACGTTACATATGGACATTACCATTGATGAGAGGGTTGGAGTGGTTTTTACTCGTACTCGGCCGTTCGCTTGGAACCATCAATGCCTTAGGCATCTCTTCGTTGCACATAACTTTGTTAAGAAGGATCAAACCAGAGCATCCGAATACTGCGCCAGTCTGGCTATACTATCAGTAACGAACACCATTTTCGTCGCCTCTTGTTGCTGCCTTCTATGTAAGATGAGACGAGATAGATAGATAGATAGATAGATAGATAGATAGATAGATAGATAGATAGATAGATAGATAGATAGATAGATAGATAGATAGATAGATAGATAGATAGATCTTGTGTGAGTGTGTATGTGTGTGTGTGTGAGAGAGAGAGAGAGAGAGACGGAGACATGGAATTAGTCGCAGTGAAAGGCTGATGTAATTATGATAGTCTTGAAGAAAGGACGTTCAAATTTACTGTCTTTTATTTCTATATAGGTTTAAAACTGTCTCTGCGCTATCCGCTGCATGGCACCCTGGGACTAGCATTCCGAGAGCACGACCTAAAGCGATAACGCCGGTGGTTCGTAGCACACAAAACGAACAAAAGGTGGCAGCTTCCGCGGGTGGGCGGCGGTGGTGGCCACAGGCTCAGCGTGAGGCTACGTGCGCATTCGAGCAACTCTCCAAAGAGGCGATGAGGCGGCAAGCATTGGCCGCGAGGGACAGCTGCGTCGCGCGCGCGGGAGCGCGTTTGTGCCGTGATCCGTGGCGGGCGAACGCATGTGTGACCTCGCAGGCGTGAAGTTGCGCCTGTAAAACGCCTCGTTGTAAAGTTCGGAGGAAAAAAAAACAAAAACTTCTTGGCGATAAAAAAAGGGGTGTCTTTTCGAAGCGATAAGCAGCCAGAAAAAGAAGATAATAATGAAGGGAGGAGAGACAGAGGAGTAACAGCCATAAAAGAAGGGTTTTATGATGGCCTCACTTTCGTAACTGCAAGAGGACCGAGAATTTGTACATAGCTTTTTGTACACTGCTGTACGAAAATAGGAGTGGCAGCACTTATTTCGTCCTTTCTTTTTTGCGTAGTTAATTTTGTCTCACCCTTGCTCTCTCTGTTATTTCTTTATTTCCCCAACTTTATTCCCGTGTGGCACTAAGCCATGCTTCTCACACTGGCTGCAGAAAATGGTTTCTCTTCCTAATTGTCACGAGCGATAGCAGACGACGCTCGGTGTGTGTCTCACGCTTTTCGCGCGAAGAAAACGAAGAAGATCGGGTGCCGAGCTCGCGCGCGCTCAAGCAGCTTCGAAGAACAGCTCTTATTTTAGCGTATTATGTATTAAAATCAAAGATCCTGCCGCCCGGTTCTTGGCCCATCCCCCCTGTGTGTGAGCGCCATCAGCAAGAGGTCATCATCATCATCATCATAAAGAAAAGGGTCAGGCAGTCACTTTCTGGCTCTCGAGTGTGTTCGGTTGTCTTTCTTACGCCGCCTCTGAACCCACATATATCCGACGGTCACAACGGCACGTCACACTAATGTTCACTAATCACTTGTGTGTACGGCATTTATTAACCCTTTCAGACGCCACATATGAAGAACTGTCTGTAAATGTGTCAAATCAATGCAACCTTATTTCAAGGGCACTCAGTAGTCTATTGGAACAAAAATAATGCCATAATATGTTAATTTATGTGCGTTATAGTGCCTAATCCTAATTAAGTCATAATGAAATGTCTACTTATTCTCCGGTTATTTATGCTCTGCTTTGGTATAAATAGAATGAAATCTCACGCTATAAATATAGTGCAAATTTATTTTTGGATATGTCCATTTTGAGCAAAGAAAAATTATACTTTTCACATGGCTTGCAGAAAGCGGCACGTTGAACGACTCGTCGAACGTGGTGGTGCCTTCAGAAAAGGGATCATATACAACAGTACCGGTACAAAATGAAGTTAAAAGAAGGCAAATTTATTTTGCAGGAGGTGCAATTATTCCAAAGCTCGATACATCTTGCTCGTTCTTAGCCCCTAGTTGATACAAACAGCACAAACAAGTGGTGTACACAATTGTGTACATAGCGTGTCAAAGGGTTAAGCGCTGAATATTACCTATAGGATTCACAGTACACGTGATTAGACGAACAGACGAGGGCTTCTTCGCAGTGATTAGCGTCCCATGGATGTGCTGGCGCACGCGTTAAAACTTCGTGTTTTTTTCCCCCCTCACCTCTCGCGAACAAGCTTCCTGGTGTTTGACGTTTTTGCTACGTCACGGACTCTGCGCGCACCCCGTCACGGCTCTGGCGTCCATCATGACACAGCACTTTCTCCGTGCTTATTTTCCCTGAAACGGCGCGACGGTGACGTTGGCATTTCTCGTAGAAAAAATAGAAAGCGGTCGAGAAAATGCTGTGCCCTTGATGGGCGGTCGGCGGAAGGAACATTTTGACAGCGCTGCGAATCAGATCTACGGTGTTATTAACGGGCCCCCTAAGCAACCTTTCAAAATACGAAGAAGGAGCGCGTTATCCTCTCCCGGCGTTACTCGTCTTTGCGGCACAATTCGTGACGCCAGCAGTTTGTTGACGTGGCATCAGGATGACATAAGCTCTCGATTGCTCGATGTACGAGATATATCTGTTGCGAATTGTCGTCTACCCTGCTTTGCCATGCGGTCGCATGCCCGCTCTGCCTTGTCTCGCGTGACTATTGTGCGCGATAAACTGATCTCTCTTCGTTTCCTGCGTTTGCGACTGCGCAAGCGGAGATAGCCCTGTGTAGTCGAAAAGCGTGAAATCCTGAGTAGCTCAACGCTTAGTGCTGACAATCCACGCGTTTTATGAAGAAATAAGTGGCGAGGAGGTGATAGCCCCCGTACGAAGGGTAGTGAAGGCTAGAAAGGAACTGCTACTCTCGGCTTTGAACTTGGTGTGATTTAGGGGCCCTTTAAGGCAGATGATTTGGAATTAGGGCTATTGTAAAATTGGCTAATCCCAATGGATGAAATGATAATGGATGCTGGCTCTTCTGTTAGAAACATGATTTTCGTTCGCTTCGAGAACAAAACAGTTTTATTACCACGCGAGAAAACTAAAGCTCATTTCTAGAATTTCGCGCCAATACCCACATTCTGTACATCAGGGGCGGATCCAGCCACTCATTTTAGTTTTAGAGGGGAAGGGGGGGGGGGGCAGGGGGGGCAGGTCGCTTGAAGTAAAACCGGAAAAGGGGGGGGGGGGTTCTGACTGTTTTGTTTTTAGTTACACGAAAAACCCATCATGCGTAAATACTGTTAATTTGTGCTCACAGTGGTCCCAATCATTTGTCCTAATTGGTGATAGGAAGTGGACGACAAGCACTGAAGAGAGGAGGGGGTGGCTGCTGACACAGGCTTCGGGGGGGGGGGGGGGAAGCTATCGCCCCTCCTCCCTCCCCCCATCTGGATCCGCCACTTGCATTTGTGTTACATCACAAGTTTGCAGGCAACAATAAAACTTCATAAACGTGTCGCATCGAGGGCGACAATGCTTTCACTACAGGCGATATTCGTTATAAGCGTATATTCGTTATACGCTGATGCCCGAGAGCAACAGTTTATAATTATTTTGGCGCATCCAGTATTTCGCTAAACCTGTGTAATTGGACTGCTTAGGCGTAAAAAAACTTCTTGAAGCTCACTAGCTTAAGGTTTTGTTTCACTATAAACTCAACGTAGTGTTTTTTTCTTTTCCTTTTTATTTTGCAGATAAAGGATCCACCCGACCAAGGTAGACGCTATCGAAATAACCTACGTCACGACGAGCCGGCGCGGGAACTTCAAGTAACATCAATCTTCCGTAGCTACATCTCTTCTGGCTTACCGAATTTGTTCCCACGGTAAGATATGGGCCGTTTTGCCATTAGAAAATACTTAATCCGCTTATAAAATCACTTAATATTCCTTTTCAGTCCGTACGTTCTCTCCTCATTCCACATTGTTTTCACTCCTCTTGGAAAAATAACGATCTAGTAGAAGTGCCCTAGGCCAACCTCTCCGCCTTTTCTCGAATGCTTTGTAGGCGAAAGTGCGGCAGTATGAAAGTTGCGAGCTCGGTCTGGGTGAGCCCAAGGAAGAAAGGGCGGCGGAGAGGGAAGGCCGAGACTGGCGGCCCAATAGCGGAAGCTGCGTCTAGGTCCGCGCCCAACGGAGGAAGAGAAGCGGTCAGTGGTATATATGCAGCCGGATTATCCTAATTGAGGCATTAAGGCGTGCTTCCGCGAGTTGGCCGTGGAGACAAAAGAGGCGATCCGAAAAAAAAATAATGAAATAGAGAAAAGGGAAGGGATCAGTGGTCCGTGGTGGCGGAGAAAATCCTCCCCGGCTTCTATTAATCAGCTCCGTTCGCGCACCGTTGGACAACATCCTCCGAGACCTTTCGAAACCTCCCCCGCACAACCATGCAGGAGTGATGGGTTCCCGCGCGCAGCCACTCCCTCTTTCTCTTGTCCTTGCCACCGTGGTCTTCGCCGAGTAGATAGAGCTCCGTTCCATACATAGCAGTCAACGCCGTAGAGACTATAGCGAGACTTCTTACAGTAGATGTGTTCGCACTAGGAAATAGTTCATTCTTGTTTCGCATCTATAATGTGATTTCTTTCATTTACGAGTAATAAAAATTTTTTGTGGCTTAGGGATAAACTCTCTTATATGGCTGTAGATATGTTGTTCTATATCTCTTGGCGTTTAGTCGCTTTCCGTTTCTTTGTTTTTCGTTTGAAGCGTCGCGACGCTTGACGCGCGCACCTTTGCTTTGCTCGCACGAGCACTCAGAGCGACGGAACCAGTTTTCTTTCCTCCATGGACGGAACGCAGCTATGAGAAGCACGGCGTTATACATTTTGCCTGAGCGCACTTCTTGCGTAGCTCCGCAGCGTTGATCGTTACACTGCTATGTACGGAAGAGGACGTAGCCTCCGCGATTTGCTCCGGCAGCGCGCCGCCACGGCGCCTTGCCGGAGCTACGCGGAGGCCACGGAATGGATAAGGCGTTGCCACTGTCCTTCACCCAGAGGGCTCTTCGACCACGCCTGGACTAGAGTTACTGTATATGCTACCTTGGAGCCATATACAGTAACTCCTGCCTGGACTAGGGCGTCTCCATGGCAGCGTTCCTTCGCTCGCCCTGGCCCGGACTAGAGTGACTATGTATGCTATACCTTTAGGTAATGTATATGCTACCTAAAAGTAGCATATCTCTAGCCTGTACTGGTGCTAAGACATTTATTACTATTTTTTTTTCCTTTTCACAAGTGAGAGTTGCGCCTCGGTGTGATGAAATTCGATGCGAACGGTAACCACGGTTGATCCGACAAGGGAAAAGATGACGTGCATCGTGCTGCTCTCTGGAGCGTTTGCGATGTTCTCGCTCACCTGAGGGTTGCGAGCAAAGAAAGCTTCGATCGTGAACACGCAAAAGTAGCGAGCGCTGTACCTTATGGCAGGCGGTTTATGTACGGATCAGAGGAATTTCCTTACACGTGGATACCCTTTATTTTCTCTTATGGCCGGCGCCAATGGTGCCGAAACGATGCCTCGAAAGAAAAGCACGCGAGCGGAACGGGAGCAATGTTTTCTTTGAACTTGAGAAAACAGCGTAACAACGAGAACATGGACGCTATGGCGCTCATAGGGTGTGTTGTTTGCGCTTGAGGCTCCTGTACATACGTTTCAAGGCACAACGCCTTCTCTTGTTACCACTTTCTGCCTGATATGTACCTTCGTTTGTATTCCTGCAGGCGAGGCAACGCTAGTGCCCCCCCCCCCCCCCTTTCTGAACAATAGAATAAAAAGAGGGTCTGAAAAGTTTCTCAACACGCCGGCAAAGGCAAATGATTGTATGCTCTTTGCCGTATGTTACATTCATGATCAATACTCTTTCCAGAACTGAATTCCACACAATATTTCGGTATCTTGGCGTAAAGCGGGCTCCTGAACAGGGGCGGCGCCAGTATTTATTTGCTAAGGTGGGGGGGGGGGCTGGGGTGGGCCAGGCATTTATTGGTTGTGTTTTGAGTGTTTGCTCTAGGGTGGGGGCAGTGGGGGGGTGCGAAAACTATTGGGGCACCCTCCCCTGCCCCCCTAAGGCAGCCCCTGCTCCTGCATATGATTAAAAATAGACGCCACGGCCGATCTGGCCGAATGCTTCGCGACCGCGTTAAAGCCAATCACAAGAGTGCTCGAACTGTGACTATAGTTAAAAGAGGCATTGCTGGCATCATTCGCGAGGCGTCGCAATCCGGACAGTAGCCACACGAAGCAAAATAAAGATATGAATAGATAAAACACTCATTGTGAACGCGCTCGTCCGGTGAGTTGCGGTACTCTTCAAAAGCCTTGTACGACACGCCTGCGCACTCGCAAAACGTAAGCTTCCTTTGATCGCTTGCGCGTGGACGGATTGCGCGTGGACGAATGAAGACACGGTTGAGAATGCGGTTGCCGCTTGTTTGCTGGCGTCCAGGATTAATGCATGGACGATTCACTTGTCAAGCACACGAAAGGAGAAATTAACGCGTTTGAAAAACGTGAGGAGAAAACCTCAGCTGGTGGTTGAGTGGCCGGATGTACAGGCTGAATGGCGTTTCTTGATTTGGGCTGAGGTTCCTTTTCCGCAATGAGAAAGAAAAAAAAGAAAGAAAGAAATAGAGAAAGAAAGGGAAGGGAAGAAAGCGTGAAAAAAAAGAGAAAGCGGAAGAAAGAAAGAGAAGGAAGGAAATAAAGTGAGAAAGAAAGAAAAAGGGAAAGTGAGAAAGAAATAGAGTAAGAAAGAAAGAGAGGAAAAGAAAAAAAGGAAGAAAGAAAGAAAAAGAGAAACTGAGGAAAGAAAGGAAATGGAAAAGTCAGGAAGAAATAGAGGAAGAAAGAAAGAAAGGGAAGGAAAGAAAGTGATAAAGGGTGAAATAAAGAAAGAGAGGAATAAAGGGAAGGAAAGAAAGTGAGAAAAAAAAGAAATAGAGGAAGTGAGAAAGAAATAGAGTAAGAAAGAAAGAAAGGGAAGGAAAGAAAGGAAGAAAGAAAGAAAAAGAGAAAGTGAGAAAGAAAGAAGAGGAAGGAAGAAAGAAGTAGAGGAAGAAAGAAAGAAAGGGAAAAAAAGAAAGTGAGCAAAGAAGAAAAAGAGAAAGTGAGAAAGATATAGAGGAAGAAAAAAACAAAGGGAAGGAAAGAAAGCGAGAAAGAAAGAAAAAGAGAAAGTGAGAAGGAAATAGACGAAGAAAAAAAGAAAGGGAAGGAAAGAAAGTGATAAAGGATGAAAGAAAGAAAGAAAGGAAGGACAGCGATCGAAGGGAGCAACGAGCAGCTCCCTCCATAATGACGCCCCCCACGGGATACAAGCTCTCCATTACCTGAAGGCCAGCGGCGAACGTCTTCCCTGCAAATGCGACGACTGTGCCTGTCTGCCGGAGATGATACATGTCTCAACGGATCTCTTGCCAGGGTTTCGATTGAGTACCGGAAGGTGCGTGCGCCACGCTGCGCCCATTGTACCTACCTCCTCTCTCTCTTTTTCTTCTTCTTCGTACGCGAGGATCATGGAAGATGGGGGGAACAATGGAAAGTGGTCGTGTAGCCGCCTTCCCGAACAATGGTCTTTAGTGCTTGTTACGCGAGAGCTCCTAATACGACGACTGTACCGTTACCTTTCCGAGCGTGGTTCCCCGAAAGTACAGGCTGAGACCGAAAGAGGGGACAGTTACGGAACACCTGATCCGTGTTCCTCAGCGAGTAGCGTTATAGCAGAGAGCTCGTCCCTGCGCCTGCTCTAATTTGTGTACGAGTGCATGGTATCCAGCGGTTATGTAGCGTGAAGACAAGATAACCACTGGTCGTTGAGAGTAATAATAACAATAATTGACGGGGTCTTACGTCCCAAAACCATGATATGGTTATGAGGGATATCATAGTGGAGGGCTCCCGAAATTTGGACCGTGTTCTTTAACGTGCACCTTAATCTAGGTACGTCCGCCGCGGTGGAGTAGCGGTTACGGTGCTCGGCTGCTGATCCGAAGGTCGCGGGTTCGATCCCGGCCGCGGCGGTCGCATTTCGATGGAGGCGAAATGCTAGAGGTCCGGGTACTGTTCGATGTCAGTGCACGTTAAAGAACACCTAGATGGTGAAAGTTTCCGGAGCCCTCCACTACGGCGTCCCTCATAATCATATCGTGGTTTTGGGATGCAAAACCCCGACAATTACTAATTAAATGTAGGTACACGGGCCTCGAACTTTTCGCCTTCCATCGAAGTGCGGCCGCCCCGGCTGGGACTTGAGTGTAAATTTCAGTGTTTCCTTTAATACTGCTCACGACTGCACATCCGAGAGACCATGTTTCTTCCCGAGACACGCGCACTAAGTTCCCCACTAACTGCCTGCATACTGTCATCGAAAGTGCGGCTTTAACTAGTTAATTTACGAGGTTTACGTGCGAAAGCCTCGATATCATTATGAAGCACGCCATAGTGAAGTACTCCGGACTAATTTTGATCAGATGGGGTTCTTCAACGCGCCCCTGTATATATAAGTACACAGGTAGTCTTGTACTTCGTCGCCATCAAAAAAGCGGCCGCCGTGAGCGGGAGTCGAACCTGCACCCTTCCATAGATGTGAAACACCCTACCTGCTAAGCTACGGTGGGTAGCGCGGGTTTTGCGTTCGTGTGCTTTGATATCGAAATAAGAAACATTATTACGTCCAAACAGCCACACGGACTGATGATTAGGGCTCCGTGTTTTCGGAGTTTATTTTTCTTGAAACTTGGAGGGTGTTATTCGGACTTAATTTGTCGGCGGAAATTCAGTGTTTATCGAAGTTTATTTTTCGTTAACCTCCAATTCTCCGAAATTCGGAGTTTGCTTCTGCATTTTTCTGAATACTCCAATATCTTAGATGAAATGATATCTGATCTCGAATACATCAGGACACACAAAGGCGTATTTAAGTTGTCTGGAAGGTAGGGACGCACGAACATATATACACACAAGCACAAATACTTGAATACAAAACACCTACGTTTGTGCGTATTACAATAACCGTAAAGTTTGTTGTAATAGACGCAAGCATACTTCACGAAGTCCGTATATTCGATGTCATCTGGCACGCCTCAGTGCCGGCAGGGGACCGTGTATCAAGATGTCGCCTCGCGCTCCCGTAGGACACGTTGACGTCTCCCGCTCCGTGCGCGACAAGCCCTTTGTTCAATGTGTGATGGGTGCAGTCTACGAGATACTGCTGACGTGAGGAAAAGTTTATATTGGCCGAACCGGTTGATGTATTAACAACCGCTCAGAGCATGCCCTTTCGATAAAGAGCGGAACACGGTCATATTGGCCGCTGAAATCGGAGCTTATCGAATAAAACCGAATTTCCCAGAATTTTATTAGCGAGTTAATCGGATTTTTTTCCGGGTTTATCAGGAAACACGGAAGCCCTACCGACAATTAATGTCAGCGTGGAGCTGTTCCAGAGTTCACTCGCACCGCCCTGGACGAGAGCACTGCTTTCTTCTAATTAGTAGTCAGAGGCACTTACGACGATTGCTTAACATGAATGAGCTTCGCGCCGCCCGAAAGTCATCGCTTACTTCAGGTTAACTGTACGGCGCATCGAGCGGGTGTTTATCGTCGCTTGAAAAGCGTGGCCCGAGCCATCCTTATCTACGAAACCTATCATGACGGATAAAAGTCACGCGAGCTTGGACGTTGTAATCAAACGGGACAATCCGTGGGTGAATCCTATATGCGTGAGTGCGTGTGTGTGTGTGTGTATGTGGGTGTTCGAACGAGACTGTGCAGGCCTCGATGCTGTTCAGGCTTGTATGAAGCAAGGTCTCGCACGCGCGTTTTTCCAATCTTTTTTTTTTTAAGCGGAGCTTTTGTGAATAACAGATTTCGGTGGCAAGCGGTGGCATAGTTCTCGAAAAACCCGGAACCCGCGAGTGTACAGAAAAGCGGGTGCACAGAACTGCGGCCGCTTTTCTGTGCACCCCCAAACAAAGAAAGAAAGAGATAAAGAAAGAAAGAGATAAACAAATAAAGAGAGAAAGAGAGAAACAAAGAAAGAAAGAAAGAGAGAAACAAAGAAAGGAAGAAAGAAATAATGAAAGAAAGAGACAAACAAATAAATAAAGAAAGAGAGAATGAAGGCAAAGAAAGAAAGAAAGAGAAAAAGGAAGACAGAAAGAAAGGAAGGAAGAGAAAATTAGTACGTCAGACACGCCCACGCGAAGCTTCGCTTGCTCCCCCCCCCCCCCCCACTTTTCCGTGCTCCCGACCGGGCTCCTGTATTATTTTAAAATCTCATCACCAGACAATTCAAGTGTGACGATGTCAGTATTCTGTACGACATCACGAGGTTGATGAATAGTGTTACTATAGTATAAACTCCCTTCTTTGTAAGCGCGGTGGTGGCGAATCATATCCCTCACCTGGAGAGATGCTTGAGGCGCCCATCTCAAGGGGCTTGGCGTTCCTGTCGGCGGAGCTGCTGGTTCGCCGCGGCGGCGTCCGGCCCGTCGTCTCCTGGGCAGTTTCCGAATGGTTCAGCATCAGCATCGGCACGCACTCTTCCCCATTGCCTGCGCCACAGCCGAGAGAAAGGCTAACGTTGGTGCTACACACGTGTATGCACTGAAACTTGTCACTGGATTAGCAAAGGAAGCCCTTGACGTCCACCAGGGGTCCGAGGAAAGACAAAGACACTATACTCCGTTTTAGACATCAAGTTCAACGCTCTGGAAGCTAGCGAGACTTACAGCAGACGCGGCGTTCGCATCAGAAATAAAGAAATAGTTCAATGATTTTGCCACTCGTAATGTGAGTTATTTTTTTTTTCGTCTTTAGACATAGTAATAAATGAAGATGCTTTGTTCCTTAGAAATAAACAAACCCCATAAGTTGTTCTGGATCATTCCAGTAGCGCGCAGTCCAGAGTCAATCGTGAAGGCCACGTTTACAACGGTGAAATGCAAGGCGCGAGACGCGCGGACTTGCACATCTTACCGACCAAAACTGCTTGCATAGCTTCCACAGCGTTCAACCTAGCGTATGAAACGGTGGTGGTGGTGGTAGAAACATTTATTGCCACTGTAGAGCGCGGGGGCCGAGCCTCCTACATGGCACGTGGGTGCTCCCTCACTGTGAGGAAACATCCTTACAAAACGGGGTATAATTACAAGAGGGAACGTTCCCAGTTCAAAGTACTTGTATAGAATTAAGCCGACAGGATTGTCCACTGTCCGCGGCGTTACACATTGCACTCACTGCAGGAGGACATAACCCACGTAACCTGCCGTCACAGGCTCTCCACGATACGCAGTGTGCCATCCTAGTCGCACGAAATTCACCACAAATAAGGGTCGCATAGGGATCTTTACTTACGTGTCGTGGAGCCAAAGGTGTACCTTTGGCTACGCGAGATGTACAGGGGCGGCCACAAGTACCCAGGACGCCATGCCATGTAATTACTATGGCAGCGTGGCCTCGGAACTTTTGAACACCCCTGTACTTGGGCCATGATTGGTGTTGCATGTGCGCTAGCTTTAATGCAGTCGTCGAACCTCTCTGTGAGACACTTGTCCCAACGCAATGTGTTAATTGTGTATATTGCGTGCACTTCGGGCATGTTACGCGTCTGTTGCACGTCCCACGTGTTTAACACGTTTGTTTCCATCGCACTCGCCTGCAGTAGCCTGCAAGGGGCGTAGCCAGACTAAATTACTCTAGTATTATAAATAACCTCCCCTCTCTTTTACGTACATACTCTCAAGGAGCTTCGGCTCGTAACTCTACACCGACTTCGCTGCTCTCTGATGCGGTGACAGAGCATTGTCAATCACAAATTACCCTTTGTTTACTTGTGCATTGAGAAGGAGGTACCAAATAAGAGCGCTTGTAAACAGGAAGGCAGGTCTGAAGGGGTCTTTTAATAACAGCAAAATAAAAATAATCAACAATAATCAACCAGTCACTCACTTCACAGCATTCTGATGGTACTTTCCTCATTGTTTCCCGCGAAAATCCCGCTTTGTTTTGAAGCATAAAGATCCAAGATCTTGATGCCTTCAAAACAAATTCAAGTGGGCCCGCATAAAAATGTTTTTATATATGAATTTCACTAGCGCGTGTAGGCAGTGTATCATAGATTGGTGGGTAATGTCTCAACATTTCTTTGGGTCGCATGCGCAGCGCATGTAGGCACACACACACACACGCGCGCGCACACACACACACACACACACACACACACACACACACACACACACACACACACACACACACACACACACACACACACACACACACACACACACACACACACACACACACACACACACACACACACACACACACACACACACACACACACACACACGCACGCACGCACGCACGCACGCACGCACGCACGCACACACGCACGCACGCACGCACGCACGCACGCACGCACGCACGCACGCACGCACACACACACACACACACACACACACACACACACACACACACACACACACACACACACACACACACACGAGCGTGCTTAGATCAGAATAAATCCTCAGCTGTTACTCGGCGCATGCACGTTATGTGTGTTTTTAGTTTCTTGTAATCCTACACATCACGTGCAGCGGCGCAAAAAGTTCACTTATCGTTCGTGAGGGAGATGTATTAGAACCCCGTTTGTGTGACACACAAAGGAATACTTTAGCCTATTTCACGTCTCCGCTCGCCGTAAACAACTCGCTAAGCAAGAGAAAAGAGCGACAGGCTTTGTAACTTGGGCGAAAAAATACGTGGGCTGGGGCTCTTCAATCTCTCTTTGTAAGTGCATCTGAGTCTGCGTTTGCGTGCGGGTGTGGGCGTTTGCACATGTGCATGCGAATCCGTGCGAGTATGAACAGCCGAATGTATTGCTTGTGTCTGTCGGATCTGCGACTAAATATAGCGTACGACAACATTTCACGATGTCTTCGTTTAAAGCAGCCCTGTCGTCTTTCGTCTCACGCGAGATAAGGGACAACGCAGTAGGTGTTAAAAAGAAGACGCAACGCGCAGATACAGTGCACAAATGGAAAACGATACGCGAAAGCAAGCCGGATAATTCAGTGCTGCACAACTAAACGCTACACGTGTACAACTGTGTTTGCTTTAACCGCATGATGCATGAAATGAAAACGGTGAAGCGGGATAGTTGGTTGCTGCATCTCGCGTTCATGTTTGCAGCGCAGATTTGAAAAAGAACACACTGCCACCGTCTAAAAACGGCACAGTTCAGTCTATTTAACCTTCGTAAGAATAACAGCACGAGCACGAGACACGAAGACCAAGAAGAACACGGAACCTTTTTTTTTTATTATATATGAAAAAAAAAAATGGAAATGTAGGCTGCATTAGAGCGTGCTATCCCATCAACATAATAGTAGTATTGAAGAAACAGACAAAAACAAGGAAAATTAGAATGAATAAAAGAATAAGAAAAAAGAAAAAATAATCAGAAGCACTATGTACATATGCGATATGTGGAGTGTAAGAGAGAGAGAGAGAGAGAACACAAAGGAAAGGCAGGGAGGTTTTGTTACCCTACATGGGGGGGGAGGGGGGAAATGGGAGGAAAATAATAGATAAAGGAAGAAGGAAAGAGGTGCCAACTAATACGCGCACACGGAAAGCAGTGTTCATCGCGCTTAACCAGAAGGTAAACTACGAACTTTCACAGAGTACGGTTTGATTTCGACTGTCTGCGATGAAGTACACTGCAATACATGATGTTAAGTGGCGTATAAAGAATTAGCAGATTCTAAGGGCCGAGTCCAATACATACAAGATTGTCACATGAATCAGCGCGGATAGAGTCGGTACAGATATTTTACTACGCATTTAAATATGACATGACTATGAGGTATGCACGTGACTTGGGGATATTGATGGCGTTTCCCATAAATATGCAAGGCGAACCAAAATAAACGGTAAGTTGAAGCCAACACTTTGTCCCGTGCTCTTCCTGGTCTTCGCGTCTCGCGTTCGTGCTGTTATTCTCACGAAGTTGCGCATCGCCACCTAGCCTGCCAACAATCGCTGCTCGGTCTATTTATCTTTTTTGTGCGTATAATAAGTGCCTTTCAAGGTTGCGCTGCAAACATGAATGCGAGATCAAGCAACGCGCCAACTCATACACTGTTTGGACTACACCGTTCACAAGGATATACCGAAGTGCAGTCAACGCGTCTCGCGAATGCGGACGCCTACGCAGCCATGTCATGATGAATAAGGCGATGAACGACGTTCCTTGGCTCGTCGTTTTTTAAGCAGACGCCGGCGTCTAGCCGTTTCCCGCTTTGTGTGCGAGACATTGCTCGGACGTTGAAGCTAAGGTACAAAAAAAAAAAAAAAGAAAAAGAAAAGGAACCCTTCTCCTATCGGGAAAATGGGGTCAAGTAAAGTAAAGCTTGGCGTGACCGTGCTTGGCGTACCTTTCTTCCTTTCCTTCTCTCTTTCTTTCTTTCTTTCACATTATGCAATGCTTCCTCCTAAATGTTTCCTTCCACCATGCCGGTAACTGGACTTTCATCCCCGTACTCAGCCGCGCAACACTTAAGTTGTCACAGGCAACAACTACGGTCACGCGCCCATATCTAGGCAACAATGAAATGTGGCAACGTGGAATGACGAGTGACCGCGATAAAAGATCAGACTGCCATATCAGCAACGGCTGGTCGCCGACAAGCCCACGATCGGGGGGGGGGGGGGGGGGGGCATCGATTATTGGAAAAACGGCGCGCATACAAATCCGCATATGACCGGCCCACCTTCGAGAGCCGAGTTTCAGTACACTGGCCGGATTTTACGTATTCGCTTCCTTTAAATATAATAATTGCTTGGGTTTAACGTGCGGAAACCACCATATGATTATCAGAGACGCCGTAGTGGAGGGCTCCGAAAATTTCGACCACCTGGGGCACTTTAACGTGCACCTAAATCTAGACACACGGGCCTCGAGCATTTCCGCCTCCATCGACAATGCGGCCGCCACGGCCGGGATTCGATCCCGCGACCTGCGGGTTAGCAGTCGAGCACCATAACCACTAGACCACCGTGGCGGGTTCGCCTCTTTAAATCGAAAAGAGGCGAATGCGTAAAGGAACCCTCCCCACAGACTGTGTTTGTGTTTTTTTTTTGTTACTATCTCGGCACGTGCGTAAACGGACCGCTGAGAAGACATACCGCCGCACTCTGTTCTCGACACTTGGGCACGTTCGCTGCAGTCTGCGCGAGCGTATAAACCATAGATCGATGCATTTTCCTAGCATGGGTATACAGCGTCGTCGGCATTCCGCGCTTGAAGAGAGGCGCGCGCCTGCGCTGTGTGTGTTGGATGGGTGCGATACGTATAACAAGTCAATACAGAAGGCCGCTATCCAGAGATTCGCCGCACTTGGTGCGTGAGTTGTGGAGAGAAAATCAAGTTTCAGATAGACGAGTTGATGTATACGTGCGTGTGGAATTAAAAAAAAAGAAAAGAACGCAATGTAGAAGTGCCATGACAAGATAAAATTGGAAACAACACCAGCGTACACGCGCCAGTCCATTTACGTGCTTTTTTTTTTTTTTTTTTACGTCTGTTCCTTGGATGTTGTCATCCCTGACGTGTTTTGCCAATTTTTCATAGATATGTGCCCACGTGCGCATGCGTGTTGCGGTCGAATCGATTTCGACTTGCTTCTTCTCTTACTCGCCTCGCCTTTCTGTCTTCTTTGTTTGTTTGTTTTTTTTCGAAAAAAAAATTGAAGTGTCGCGGCTTATTTTTCCTCAGAGGAAGCATCGGTGCCATGAATCCGCGCTAGAAATAAGCTCCGCAAGATGTGTTCTCGCTCAAAGCGTTTTCTCATTTTCCGGATAACAAGTGAACACGAAGGCTGGCTCGAAAAAAAAACAAAAGCAAAAAACGAAGTTGGGATGGTAGAGTTCGAGCGAAGTTTCCGAAGTACACAAGTAGCCCGACGTTTTCCCGCCGCAAATCAACTTTTTCTCTTACAAGGTATCAGCCGGAGTATCCTGCCCTATGGTCGGATTGTCAATTTACATAGGTGCACCATATTTCCAATCCTATTTCGCCACCCCAGTGCAGGACAGCAAACAGGATACTCGCATCGGGTTTGTAGTATATATCTCTCTTTCTAGGTAGGTCGCGTGATTTTCAACACGACGTTTATGCTTATGTATGGAATGATGCCTTTTGCTGAATCAGTCAGTCAGTTTGTGCATGTAATGAGAAACACATATCAGTGCCTACCCTGAATTCATGTTTTACAAATTGCTGTTAAACTTGTGTCACACTATGATTGCAAAAAGGTAAATGCGCAGTGCGTGGTTCAGCGTGCGTGCTGCCACTTCTTTTGTGTTAAAGAGTACAAATGCATTCGTAAGCCAATTGGTGAGTGTGTTTTGCAATGTTTACAAAATGCCTTGAATAATAATAATAATAATAATAATAATAATAATAATAATAATAATAATAATAATAATAATAATAATAATAATAATAATAATAATAATAATAATAATAATAATAATAATAATAATAATAATAATAATAATAATAATAATCAGTGGTACTAGTACCCGGCCAATTGGGTTCTTATATAGTCGCCATCTCCACGTTCCGGTTTTGTCTGATGTGAGCATTGGGCATATACACAAGCGTACACACGTTCATGTGCGCGCATGCGCAGACGAAGTACTTTACATTAAATTGAATGTTTTATTGCAAAAGTGTCATAACTTATGAAACATGAGTTTCTTAAACAGCGCTCGTCCTGTGCGCTTCTTCGTTCGTCTCGTCTATTTTGCGCTGTTTTTACCTTTTACGATGTACAACCAACTAGCTCAACGAAGCACACTTCTGGGATTCATAACCTAGTCATAGTGCTCTTTGGCAGCACCTAGCCCTTGCGCTAGAAAAAAAGAAAGTCACCACAACAATAACGTGCACACTGAGAACACGTGCGTGAGCACAAAGAAAGATAAAGAACAAGAAAGAAAGAAAGAAAGAAAGAAAGAAAGAAAGAAAGAAAGAAAGAAAGAAAGAAAGAAAGAAAGAAAGAAAGAAAGAAAGAAAGAAAGAAAGAAAGAAAGAAAGAAAGAAAGAAAGAAAGACAGACAGACAGACAGACAGACAGACAGACGCCAACCTACCAACCAAGAAATAAATTAAACTAAACGCAATCGTTGACAACGTAGCTACGAGAAAGCCACTGACAGGCAGACAGCGCTGGTCAGTCAACGTCTGCGCAGAAAGTAGCAGTCCAAACCAAACTTTTGGACAGCCCAAGTACGAAACCGAGCATGGTTTGTGTCGGTGTTTCTTTGTGCCGAATCCTATATCCCCCCCCCCTCGACCTCTTGGATTTAGTTTCCCAATCTCTGTTCGGCGCGAAGAGCCTCAACTGTCGGCTGTCTCTCATCCGGCTAGAGTTTACGGATGGGAGACTGGGTGCTTCGAAAAAGCCGATTGATGAACAACCGCGGAGGAAATGAAAGGATCGAAAGCAGAAAGAACGATATAATGATTGAGTACGCCTAAGAATGACATTCACGGCTGAAAAGACCGGAGATTGGAATGGAAGAAACGTGAAGAGGACCTCAATGAGACCGTCTACACTCTCATTCTCTCACTTCCGGCTAAAGTAACGGAGACAGAGCAAGTAGAAGGAGACGTTCATCTTTGTTCCGTCTTCCCAGTAAAAATGATGCGGTACGTTTCAATCTGCTCACCACTTAGGCGCCTTTTAGAAATGTGGTGATGAACAACGAGCCTCGCACTATACTATAAAGGCTGTTTTGTGTTGCGGTGCAAGTGACAACTGGTAAAGATAAGCGCCAGTAAGATGACGGCAAGCAACACCACGACTGCAGAGCTCCGAGCTCGCTGCAACGACAGCTGTGACAGCAAACCCCAACGCTATCGCCTGTCTCGTCGGGACCATGAAAAAAAAATACATGAAAAAGAACAGAAGAATCAGGGGAGGTGGATGGGAGAAAGGAGCGAAGTGTGCGACGTACTTTGCTCATCAGCGCGGAAAGTTTGTGGAGTGCTTAACCAAACCTAACCGTTTCTTAACCTGTCGGTTTTCATTTTCGTCCAACTCACTCATGCACGTGCTCCCTGTTGAGCTCAGCGCCATTCAATCGTGAGTCGTTCCTGTAGCAACGTACATAGTAAGGCTTATCCTGCTGGCGAATAACGATATTGATTCCCCTCTTCCGCCGATTAGGCGACAGGAAGGCGTCGCTTTCTTAAGGCGCCAGTATCTATGCTCTCGTTATCATAATGATATTGGAGAGTTTTAGAGATTGGGGGCTTCCAAGACACTGGGTCCCCAAGCTGCGTTGGGTAGGCTACCCTTGTGTTCGGAAGAGAAGCAGAGTTTGAGAGTTGGGTCAAACGCAAGCGGCTTAGGGTTCAAACGCGCGGGACGCCACACGTGGCGAAATTAAAGTTATGCAAGACGCGGGCCCCACTGCTTTGTGGCCTGCGCTGCGTCTGCGTCGTCTCGCTGGCCACCCAAGACGCCTAAGCTTGGGTCGCCCCGTAAGGACGCCTTGGGTCTGGCCCAGGCCAGTTTTCAATTTTTCGGGTCTTGGGACAACGTGAATTCAAGAGCCCAAGTGTTGTGTCAGTGCGCGTGCGTCAGTGCGTATGTGTGAGTGCAGCGCGGTGCGGGTGACAGTGCGCGCGTGTGTGACTGGGACTGACGTCATCACTATCGCGATTACTGCCCTTATAAAAGGCAGCCAACTTTTCTTCACGGGGACTCTTTCTTTGGACCTGTTTCTGTTAATAAACCCTTGTTACTGTGCAAGCCTAGGTGTTGCGCCATGTCTGCTGAGGTTACAACACCAAGAATGGCTTGGGATCTGCGCATGCGCCCTGGCGGCTCGCAAATTTCTTGGGTCCCCAAGCTCCCTGGGGCCCCAATTCTGAAAATCTAATATTTTTCGAGCTTTACGTGCCAATACCATGATTTGATTATCAGGAACGCCGTAGTAGGGGAACTACGGATTAATTTCCAATGCTCGGGGTTCTTTACCGTGCACATCAATCTAGGTGGATGGCTGTTCTTGGCATTTCGCCTCCATCGAAATGCGGCCGCTGTCGCCGGGATTCGAACCAACGCCCTCGAGCTTAGAAAGGCGACAGCCCACGTGCTAAGCTACCACTGCGCATACAAGTGCCATGTTCCTAACGAGATACTTTTTTTTCTTTTAATATCAGGTATTTTTCGCTACATATTTGGTTCAGTGCTGCCGTGAACTAGAACGATATTGAGCTTGTCCAATCGCAGCCGGTACAACTGCCTTGCATATCGCGCTCGTTCTGGGATGAATTGGGCAATTTCTTCAACAGAAGTTAAACTCTATAGTTAAAGTAGGTTTGTGGTTCTTTACTGCGGCGTACTTCGTGGCATGATGAAGAAGACGAGTTAAACTTTCAGTAGCAAAGATTGCAAAGGTCTTGGAACATCGTGTTCCCGTTGCGCTTCGGTCCTAATCAAATGCCACACACTGATGTCGGCAGAATGACTCGCTTTTTAATATTCATTTGCCCACAGGTTCTCATGGGGCCGGAAGACCAAAACGTGTATTTGAAAAAGAAACAACACGGAAAAACACGTGCTTCCCGTGGTGGTATACCCCGCGGCGTGTTCAAAAACCGCCACGGCCTCGTTAGAATAAACTCAGTTCCCCAAACATGATCTCTGCGAAAAGTTTGCCCTTTCGAAACGGAGAAGGTAAAAACAACCAAAGTGAACCGCAGAACGCGAACAAACACGTCAGCAGCAGCTAGGCTTAGCGAGGCATGCAAGTCTGGCGTAGTTTTGTCTACCAAAAAACGAAGCGAAAAAAAAAAAGTCAGCAGACGAAAATGAGGTAGCGCTTTCGGTGCATAAATATTACCAGGGTGCGGTCCCGAGAGCCGTAGGGCTATATTTACGGATGCGTTCCTGTTTACTTCAGAGACATAGTACACAAGGAAAAAAAAAAAAGGACATCAACAACAACAACAAAAAAACACATTATCCCCACTCTCGTGGAAGTAAGAATCGATGAGAGAGATAGAGAGATAGTGAGAAAAGAAAAAAGAAAGGAGCGAAAGCATCGGTGAACATTATTTCAACGAAATCCATTTTCGCTCGCGACTGCGTTGGAACCCACTGAAGGAAACGTCGACAAATTTCCGCTGGGAAAACACGATGTAAAAATAAATAAATAAAAAGCCATACACGGAAAATGCGGATAGAAGGCTGGCACAAACCCCTTGCCTCTCGTTCTCTCCATCTTTTTTAATTAAGTGAGTCTGAGTTTACCACCGGCTGCACGCTGCAACGCGCAAGTCTCCGTCGGCGCGGATACCGTTGGTGAATAAATTTGCTCTCAATGCAAATACCGCGAGGTGGTGCTCAAGGGCGAACTCTTGTTTTTTTTTTCCCGCGTACGCATCGTACTTTTTGTTTCTTTTTATCGTTTATTTGTCGCTGTTTCTTGCTTTCTCCAGTTTTATTCTTGCCTGTGCTTCCGATGTTTACGAAATACATTATGCGGTGTTGTGGAAGAGAGAGAGAGAATTTATTTACAGAAAGGCAGAGAGGTCGGCCTGAGCTATAGTCTGCTCTGGCCTGCTACTCTACACTGGGGAGGGAGTTCTTAAAAAAACGAACGCACCTCGACGAACGACCGACGCATGTGGCGCCGATCTGGCGGCGACGACAGCGAGAACGGGCTCTGTCGAGCGACTAGATATAACTTTGGGCTGGTGTTTGTGTTTATAGATCGCAAAACACTCGTGGGCGAGAGAATCTCAAGGCTGGACGAATTCCGATGGTAGCACCATTTAATGCGCTAAGAGAAAAAAAGAATGTGAAAGAGGGGAGTAGCAGAGGTTGCAGCGCTAGTAGTAGTAAGTCTTATAAATGCATCTTTAGTGTAGATGTTAGCAGTAGATATATGTGTTGTAGTAGTAGTGTTAGTATTAGTAGTAGTAGTAGTAGTAGTAGTAGTAGTAGTAGTAGTAGTAGTAGTAGTAGTAGTAGTAGTAGTAGTTAGTAATTGTTGGGGATGCCGACAACGAGGAGAAACTATAAGTCAGTTCTGTTCTGACTTCTGGATTACACGGTAGCATTTTCTTCCTATTTGTACCTTTTGCTCGTTTAAAACAAATATCTGTGCGTATAACAACCTGATTCTTGGCTCTCACTCAGTGGTGAGTAAGCGCCAGATTTTGAAAATGTCATCCTCGTCATCACTATCATCATTGTCATAGTTCTAAACAAGGCGTTATCGTTATGCCGCACAGTTTCTGTGTCGGATAAAACGCGACTTTTCCAGCTGTACTGCTCACCACGGCAGAATGATCGAATAAAAGAACGAACAATACCACTTTATGTCATCACTCCGACACCGTACATTACACGGTACGATGCCTGGACCACACGAATTACCACGTCCATAGCGGACAGCAGCAGCGGTAATAAGCGAGTCCTTCGATATCTTTCAACCCAGACGTACGCTTGAGGGAAGTATAATGTTTACGACGTCAGTCAAGCGAAAGAGAGCGAAGAGCATACAAACAGCACAATCGCAAGCAATGCTCCATAACATGCTAAGCTACGGGGGGGTTCCTCAGAAGTGTCACAGAGTGCCTCTTTCCGCGCATCCCTGTATTTCACCGCCGCATACATTGCGTACGCTTCTCCGAACAATTTTTTTTTCCTGTATCATAACTTCCAGGCTGCCGAGAAACTGACACAAATAGCAGGGGTAAATTCGCGGTCTCCTGAACAACGCTTTCCTATCTCTTTCTCGTATAGAACGTGCGTGTATTGTTTACATTCAGTTTTGGGTCTTTTTGGTTCGTGCCACGGCTTCCGCTGTCGAAAGCCCACGCCCCTCGTGTGCTTCCGAAATGCGACGATTTAAAACTGCATCGTCATTGTTGCCACACCGGTCGCGTGTATACTTTATGACCCGTATTCAGCTTCCTCGTTGTATTCGAACCGCAGCCATCGAGCTGCAATTTAAGATGTGGTTTCACGACCCAGTTTGCCTACGTTCTTTCGCTGTGAGGGAAGCCTATTCACAGGAGCATAAAAAAAAAAGAACAAGCAAAGATATAGTATGGGCCTGTCCAATGAAGAAACACCTTATTTCGAGCGAAATAAATAAATAAATAAATAAATAAATAAATAAATAAATAAATAAATGAAAGAAAGAAAGAAAGAAAGAAAGAAAGAAAGAAAGAAAGAAAGAAAGAAAGAAAGAAAGAAAGAAAGAAAGAAAGAAAGAAAGAAGGAAGGAAAGAGAAAAACAAATAGAATGAAAGAAAGGATAGCTTTTCTAATAGTAATAATTGTTCGGGTTTTACATCCCAAAACCACGATATGATCATTAGGGACGGCGTAGTGGAGTGCTCCGAAAGTTTTGACCATCTGGTGCTCCTTAACGTGCGCCTAAATCTATGTACACGGGCCTCTGTCATTTCGCCTCCATCGAAATGCGGCCGCCGCGGCCGGGATTCGATTTCGCGACCTTCGTTGTCAGCATTCGAACACCTTAACTACTAGACCACCGTGGCTGGTAAGGGTCTATTTTCTATCCCAAGAAAGCTCTCAAAGAAATAACTGCCGAGAAATTGCGACACAGATGGACGCGTGGTCTGCCAAACTTTCGAGAAAAAAAAAAAGCTGGCCACATTTGAGATTTCGTCAGTGGCAAGCCGGGGTTGTCATAGATGCAACGTGTTCGGATTGGCTTTCGTCACATGGAACCCTTTAACGCGCACCCTTAGCTCGGACAGAGTGGTCTTTTGCACTCCATTTCTTGTTAACGCGGCAGCGTTATAGAACTTGTTTCGCAGAAATTCCGGCGTCCGGTGGTGATGGTGGAAAAACTTGATTTATGCGAAGGTGTCGGTGGCGTTGGCTGTGAAATGTTCCGCGCACAGTTGTTTCCGTTCCTCGCGGAGCGGTTGAGGTGTACACCGATAAGCGAATTGTGGCTACCGTGTGAGAAATCGATGCGAACTGAACCCGATTACGCTATGCGTTCCACGCTTGTAGGCGAAGCTTGCTGGGGTTCTCGCCGTCTGGCCAAATGGCGGGAAGCAGCGTTGCCTCAATACTAAGAAAACATTTATTAGTACAAAGAACGAGTAGCACTTAAACACGCAACTCAGTGTCCTCACGGCCACAGCACATGCTATCAACCGTTCAGCCCTCGCCATTCCGGCCACCCAACACGCGCGCGTACACGCCCCGCCAGTCTGTCACCAACTTCCCGCGCATCGTGTCGGCTGGCGCTTTTGTAGGGGATCTGCGGGACGCGCGCACCCCTACCGTGCAGCACGTGTAGTTATCGGGTGGCGACGCGCGCGATTCCCACAAGCTCAAGCGTCCTACGAGTCTCCTTAAAGCGGTCATCGAGGTCGGGAATCGAACCTGCGACATCGCGAACAGCAGCAATACACCGTAGCCACTGAGCCACCGCGGCGGGTCAATCAAAGGCTTTCGCGAGGCGGCAACATAAAGAGACGGAACTCATTTTAAAGCAGGTGCTCCTTCATGATTCATTCCTAACGTCAGACGAATGAAGACATTTAGAATGGATCATCGTTCGTTACAAAAAAAATAAAAGCAAGGCAAGGAAAGCACAGAAAGAAACAGTGCTCCCCCCTTTTCACTTGAAGTAGGAACACAGTACCAAGTATTACTCGAATAAAACAACTGAACCCAGGAGCTAGAATACTACTCACTGCATTAGCATTTGATATGAGATGAGAAGTACGTGCCACTGCCTTTTATCGATGCTCAGCTGTGTTGCTTTCTTTTCATCTTCGCAATGTATGCTCCGGAGAGCGCCAGAATATCGGCTCCGTCTGCAGTGAAGCCTCTTTTCCGGCGCTACTCAGCGCACTTTAAGACGGAAAAGGACCTTCTCTTACAGTGCTGCAAGAAGCCACCGCGGACGACCTTCACGCATATTATCGTTAAAGCTCAGACGTGAGTACGTCATTTTCGCGAAGAGTCCGTATGGAAGAGTATTGAAGATGGCTTGCTATTGCCTCCGCTTCTTTCCATTTGGGCGAAGTAAAGAAAGCTGTTGAAAAAAGAAAGGAAAACTTGCCGCGCGATAAGAAGGGATGCTCAGAGAAGGTAAAGAGAGAATGCCTTAGGTGCTCCGATCGCGTTTGAGTAGGCCGCTCACAGTGATAAGAATGCCTACGACTCGTTGATGCGAGCGCTAGGCAAGAAAGAGGAACGGTGCAGGGTTTCCTCGCTGACTCTCGCGACTCTGATGCACGCGGCCTGCATCCCCCCTCGCCCCTTTACCACCCCGAAACTTCGCAGCAGCAGCGAATGCCACCTAGCTATATTCTAGGCACGCCCTCGCGTGCAGTTCCGAGGTAGGCCAAGTTCAGCGTGACCTCGCTTCTCTGTTCCGAATGAATGTGTTACCTTTGATCCCGGCTTGTTTTAGGGGTGGGAAGGGGATGACGGGGATAGGGAGGGGGGGAGGGGGGGGAGTTGCGAGAGGCGAAAGTGGCGGGGAATAACTTATCCTGCTTTGCGTATGCCGGTGCGTGTAAGGTCTGGCACGTTTCCGTGTGTCGGGTCGCATTCAGAGACCTACCGCATATAGGGTATGACTGAGGCAAAGACCGCTTCTTCGGGCTTTTTCAGCGATCGTTCGGGAGGTGTCGAAACGGAATTCGATCTCACTTACTCGTTCGTGCAGTAAAGAAAAGTTGCAGGAGATTATAACGCACCCTGCTGTATATAGCTTATTTTCAATTCTCGTCTTCGTTTGTCACCAAACGCTCAGGTGCGCACTACGCGACGTATTTTCCTGGGTGTATTTCAACCAATTTCAATAACGTGGTATGGCGTCCACCATGTCGACGATCATCTGTAACCAAATTTTGCCTCATAGACGTTCCTTACCTAGGCTATAACTGAAAGTTGAATTACGAGATGTATTAAGAGAGCGGTAGTGGAAACAGGAAGGCAAATGAGGTATCAGAAGCAGAAGCCGGAAGTGGATGCAAGTGCGGAAGTGCTAACCTCGTCACTTGACTTGTTTTAGACAGAAACAGCCAGTCACGGTCAGCTGAACCCGGAGATGTGACTAGGCTAGGAAGCCTAGTCGAGCTCTCCGAGATTTTTCTTCCCATGCGCTCCGCTCTTAGAAGAGCAGAGGACATGGTTGCTAGATAAATGAAACAAAAGTTCACAAAGCAAGCTTCGCTTCAAAATGTGGCTGTACGAAAGCTACAAGGGAACGGAAAGATCTCTAGTCAAACGGTGAATAAATGAATGAATAAACTTTATTTAAAGTGAGTCTGGCAGTTTCCTTCGAGCGAGGCGGTGAGGCTTTTGAAGCGGTGAGCTTGAAGCTGAGATAGCGGTGGTGTTTGTTGTCCCCCCTTTTAGCGCGCATGAACTTACTGGTTGAGGTAGAAACCAGGAAGTGAAGCTAAGACCGGAAGTCACGTTAGCGGCAGCAGGAGCACGGATTTTGCTCCTTCTTAAAGGGACACTAAAGAGAAACAATGACTTGGTTTAGACTGATAAACTGCACTTTGAGAACTCTAATGCCATATGCTTCAATATCTTAAGTTCATTATTAGCGGTGAAAATCAAGGTTGAAGTTTCATTTTTAAATTTCGCGCCGAAATCTCCGCGCGGGACGTCGAAAATATCAAATTGTATTTTTTGTATATTCGTGACATTGGCTCGATGAAATTTTCTTAAACTTCGCTTGCTACATATATGGAACCCACAGATGACAATGTACTTCATTTTTATCGATTAGAAGCTACGTAGGACCCAGTAGACGCCTTCCAAATTTATGACGTCATGGTGTTTAATGCGGTAATCTCAAGGTGGCGTCTCCACCCGCATTTTCTTTTCGCGCGTTTTCTCGCTTACCAAGCGTCGTGTCGCCGTAAGAGTGGTGTTTTCGGGATTGTGAAATTGTACTTTACTAATACGCGAAAAATCGTTTTGCTCTTTAGTGTCCCTTTAAGTAGTGATGTCTTGTTCGTTTCACTTCTTTAGCATTTTCTTGGTGTTTCACTTCGGTAGGAAATCGTGCATCGCACATCGGACATCGCACACATTTACAGAATATGGGTGGATGAGGCATTGGGAGACATTGCCTTCAAAACGCGCCGTTGATTGTGTATGTCTAGTTTTCAAAGTTAGGAAATACTAAAAAATAAGGAAACGAAAGAGGGGGGGGATTGATCGAGAGCTCGCTTCTTTTATTCGACACAACCTAATGAAACCGAATGACAATGAAGCTAAGCAAAGTATAGGGGACATTACTTGTAGGTTTAAACTGCAGTATAGTAATTAGGACATAAGGAGATGAATTAAAGTGGGTGAACTTTCCGTACCTGCGGCAAGTTGATTTTTCATCCACTTTAATTCCGATCCATTCACGTCATAATTACTAGTTAAGTCATGTAGTGTCCCCTAGACAAGTAACAATTAATGTCCCCTAAACCTTCTTAGCTTATTGTCTGTTGGTTACGTTATACAAAAAGAAAAGTTTTTCCTGTAAAGCGTGCACAGCCGCAATAATACTATATGTGCAAAAAAGCAACCTTTACAGTTCACATTCGCTTACATTTGACGCTTGTTCAGCTGCTGTTGTTAATGCGTTACATCAACAACTGCGTTCATTGTTAGCCTGCTTGACTGTCGAGGCGTAAAAATGACAGTCGTCCTGACAACATGGAGGACTGTGGAGCCGACTGACGCTTTGAGATGACAACTATGACGCGGCCAGTAAGAAATGGCGCGGTGCAAACACCGGGCTCGTTTTTTCGATTTTACTGTAATGTATTAATATTTGACTGCCGAACGTCGAGACTAGTATAAAATCTCCGGGCCGCCCCCACTGTGCGTTTCTATTTTATTTGCAGAGCCCACCCTCTATTAGTCTCTTTCCGGTTTCCGCTGAAAATTTACTTAAATGTCGCCAACTGTCCCGGAAACCAGAGGTCACTTGGTGTACACGGGGTATTTCAAGACATCAACAGTGTGAAGAAGAAGACGCGTCTCCGGTCAGCAGCATCGCCAACGCTGGGGTGCTGGGCTCGCTCTGCTCGCTCACCGCGCGCTTCTGGTTGCTGCCATCTTTCTAGACGGTGCTCCGCTCTGTTTCGCTGTGTTGCATTCGCAGAATCACCACAGAAACATACTGCCAATAAACCTCTTCTCAACAGCTAGTTGTATAAAATCTCAGGGTTACCCTCGCTGTGTGTTAAAAAAAAATTATCCACCACTTGTTTTCATCACCATTCGGTTTACTCGTTCCGCATTTCTGGTCTTATTTATCGTAAACCAAGCAACATCAGGACATATGCTGACCTGTGTTTATACAGTCGCACCTATCACCCGATCTCTGTTTAGCGATGTTGTTAAATAAGCTCAGTGCATAACTAATTGAGTCTTCCAGTAAGCCAGGACGCGCTGTTAACCAATCTCGCGACTCGTTATCTGGCAACGTGAGCCTCGCAAATGGACAGAAAGCTCGTAACGCCATGAGCTGAACTTTATTAAGGAACGAAGAGTGCCGCCCCAGGATACTGATTTCTCCTCTAATGAACTCTTTCTTCGATTACTTCATAGCTCAAAGGGCAACCGTTTTCAGCACGTGTTCGTCGTGGAACAGTTTATTTATTATTGAAGCTGCTAATGATGAAAAGTCGCGATACATCTTGCTTTCTCCGCGTCGAAGCTCGGCGCTTCCTACCGTCTGTTTTTCGTAATTTTTTCAGTGCATTCACGATTTGCATTTTTCCTTTTTTTTGAAAGAATGGCGGATACGAAACTGAAGAACACTGAGCGCTGTAGAAAACGGCTGCTTACGCGTTTAAGAATATTCGCTGGAGAATAATATTATTGAAAAAAAATAATACAGATAACCGTGAAGCTTTTGGTAATAAAGTGGAAAAAAACTATTTTCAGACGGGCCCTGAGGGACATCCTTAAGACGTTCCACGAGGCGCAGCTTGCTCCATTTTGTCCCCATCTTCCTCTTTCTCCCAGACATCTGCTGCTTTTCTGTGAAACTTTCTGCGATACGAAGTGGAAAAAGGTTCTCTCGAATTAGGGTAAAAGAAAAAAAAATATAATAAACGGGTCAGCCAGGTTCTTTCTTGCCTCTGCCTCTTGGAGAGAGGCGCACGGTGCTCCAGAGGGGAGGGAGTGAAAGGGGGAGGGGGAGGGTTAGGGAAGAGCTTTCGCTTATCTTCCGTCCTTTACCGTTTCGGGCCACTTAGGCTGACCCGCTGGCTGCAATTAGCGCGCCGCCGCTGCCGCCTGCGCGGGCCCTGCTTCCTTCATGCAAGCTCCGCTGGGCACGGCAGCCGTTATCTCAAGTGACAACTTCGCCAGAATGACGTCGAGCTTCCGATAACGCGATCGTGCCTGCACCCCCCTTTCCCCTCACCCCCCTCCCCTCCTCCCCACCTCTTCCATGCGCGTAACGGCAGCCTGCTCCTCAATGCCGCGGTGGAACGGTGCGATGGCGCAAATTAGGGCGCAGCGATGGTCGAGATGGGTAGTCGTGAAAATTAGAAGTTTAGCCGAGGGAGGTGGGGGGTCGGGCGAAGAAGGTACAGTATGGAACGAAAATGGCGCAAGAAGGCACGAAAACGTTAAGAGCAAGGCAGTAGAAGCAAAGTGTGAGAGGCACGGTGTAACTGGAGACTCGGGCGGCTCGAGCGGAACGGAAATTGACAGCGCGGATACGGTCGAATGCGTCGCGAATGAGGACGATGGGTCCCGTTTTTTCGATCTCGTTAGAAGTCGTTTATTATGCCTCGTTTTTTTGGACCGCCCAGTCTTTTGCGAAAGTGGCGTCGTTAGATTATCCCCCCCGAGGCATCGCGCTTTAGCGCTGTGAGCGTAAGAAACGTCCGTCTGAGAGGACTCAGCGCAGGTCATCGGAGACTGACCAGTATCTGCGATCCAGTGGACATGGCATTCAGCGTTTGAGCTTGCAGGAGTGCCGATGCGTAGCTGCTATAATCAGGAGTCCTGAACTACAGTGTTTGCCACTTGTATGACACTATTTTTCGGCCAACAAAATGTGCCATGCGTATCGCTATACATCATTATTAAAATACCTACTCCCGACGTCTTCCTGCTGACGCTGTATAAGCTACACCTGGTCTGTTACATTATATCATCGAACCATAATTATGAACTTGTCAACATCTTATTGTTCGGCAGCCACAATATCGAGAACGTTATATAGACATCAAAGAATAAGTTTTTATGACGGGAAAGCTATAGGCGACCGGTAGACTCTTTATACTTGCTTTTTGATAGGTATGTTTTCTTCCAGAGTGCTCTGTAGTTAACGCAACAACTCTGAGTCGGCGTATGTCATGAATCAAAATGAATGGCCCGACCATGACGTGAAACGTACGCCGGTTTAATCAGTGGCGTTCCAGGACGGTTAATGAATGCCTGCGTATCTACGAACACAAACCAAACACAAAAGATCAAAGGAGCACGTACGACGCCACGCTGCCAATAAGTGTCAGCCAGCGCCAATTAGTGTCTCTCAAATTTTAAAACGAGTTTCTTTATGGGCGGTGATCATTGCGCTTCTGTCCCACCGCATTCGTGGGCGGCCCATTCATAGGGAACTGTTTTCGAAGATGTGGTATATATACACGCGCAGAGCTGCTGCGCAGAATTGACACACACACACGAAACAGAGCGGGGCCACTAACAAAGACGCGAAAGCATTGGACGACGCCTGACAAACGGGTGCGATATGCACATCAAGGAGACGGGCGAAATGGGGGCGGCGCTGCGGTGTTTAATTAAAAACAGGGAACCATAAATTTGCGACGTTGCCCGGACGGGCATCGCGGCGAACGGCCACACGTTAAGTGAAAGGCCCCTAATTAAAGCGTTCTTTGTGAATATGGAAAACGAGCGGGAGCTATCGCTATGACGCTCGCTTCATGGGCACGTGCTTTATACAGTAGCGTAAAACTTTATACAGTCAGGGAGGAAAGTATGAGCTTGACTGTCGCAGCGGCGTGGTTCCACGAGGCGTTTCAATTGCGGAGTTAGAAGCGAAAGAACAGATAGAAAGAGAGAGAGAGAGAGAGAGTGAGAGAGTAGCAATAAATAAATGATTGATTCAATGCGGTTCGAACGAGCCTGCTTGGTCGGTCGTCTTAAGAAAAAAAGACCCCGTCCCGACGGCACAACAAATTATTGCCGGCGACGGCGTTAATCTCGCAGTCCCTTACGGCGTCTGCTGCTGTTTTTCATTCCGAAAAAAAAAAAAAAAGAAAGGGACAGATGCTGCTGCGGTAATTCTTTTTCGAACGAAATTCGCGCCAGACAACAATGGGACGCGCGTGCTGTCTCAAGTTGGGAATGGACGAGGAAGCCAGAAATTACGAGAGGTAGAAAATAATAAAATAAGTAAATAAACTTAACAGCTAGCTTCGAGCAGCTGAAAAAAAAAATGGAAAGATTTCGGCACGAAAAAGAAATGAAGGAAAGCTTAAAGACAGATGAAGGCAGTGTTTTACAAGCAGCAGGCGGTGCACAATACGCTCTTAAATTCCGGTTTGTTGCGACGAGGATTAAAGCGACTGGATGCCGGTGCTGCGAGGTGCCACCAAAAAGTCATTTATCTCTGCGTTCTTTCATTTAGGCGTCTCGCCTGCTTTTTTATGCGCGGAACAAACAAACAGACAGACAGACAGACAGACAGACAGACAGACAGACAGACAGACAGACAGACAGACAGACAGACAAACAAACAAACAAACAAACAAACACAGATACAGGCAGACAGATAGACAGGCATACAAATACAAAGAAACCAGCAAATAAACGTACGAATGAACAAATATATATGTCGAACCAACGAACAAAGAAACAGTACAGCAAGCGATAAACTCCCACACACTTTATGCGGAAGTCCGATTCCGCCCTCTCGATCCGTTTTGCGACTGTGACACTTCGATGACATTTGAGAGGAAATTTTCAATTGCGCAAACCTGTAATGCCTTAAATTTCCTGTGCACGTGTCGCTGTAAGAGCATTGGAAAATATTCGCCGCTACGCCCGTTTGGGTGGATTGAATGAACTGGGTGGGTGATACGTTTTCTTCATACTTCTTGTGCACTTTCACAAATTGCGCTTAAGCTCGCTCATGTACTCAGCCGGTATACAAGGAAGTGAGGCAACGCGGAACTCTATAGGGTGCACAGAAAACGTAATTTGTGAGTTGAAACATGTCCTCTTGGAGACATGAAACTCAGTTAAATGATATACATTTGGCAAGCAGAGTGAAAAGTGAGAGCCTCTGTCAGGCAACATGGTCTTTAGCTCTTGCTCCTCTTTATGTATTAGAAAGAAAGACAATAAATTTCAAACTTCAAAACAAAACAAAAAGAAACAGCGACGTTTATAATACGATACGTCGACGAATGGACACGGCAACATGGACGAACGATGTTAACTAAAAGTCGTTATTCACATCATTGCCTAACAGGGAGACAACAGCTAACAACGCGCTAGTTTGTTTGGGTATTGGTGCGCGACTGTCACGTCTGTTATGAACATTGTCAAGTGCACTCGTTACGTCGAGTTTGTCGTCTTAGCTTATCAGCTCCCGCTGATAAGCTGAGATCAGGAGGGGCCAATCAGGAAGCTCCTAGCCAGTATGACCAGGAAGCTAAGATAGGAAGCCAATCAGAGAGTGCCTAGCCACATGGCGGCTGAATGGCTCAAAGTGTGAACATATTGAAATCTTATAATATGAAGAAAAAAAAATGCGCGCAGTTGGCGCTAAGTCGCGCAAAGCTTGGCACAGCGCGGGCCCAGTCGCCGCTTGTATTCCCCGTCGACCAACACGTCTAGCTTCGAGGTGCGCGGCTTCCTCCTCTGGAGTACGCACTTCCTTAGGACGCCCCATGACTCTCTGGACACGATCGGACGCAGACAGGCTATGCACTGCAGAGCGGAGGTTGCGCGCGATGTCTCCGTCGGTGGGCGTGGCTTAGCTACTGCGCACGCGTGGCTTGGCCGGGTGGTGCGGAATCTGGTTGTTAGACAACGCGATGTTTGCTTCCTCTTTCTTTCTATCTTTTTTTCTCTCTCTCTACTTCTTTCTCTCTCTTTCGTTGATGTTCTGTCTGACTTTTTTTTTTGACTGTCATGGCTGTCCTGAATTCTCGTGTCGGTGTTTTCACGCCCTGTCCTTTCAACACAATTTCTTTCTTTCTTTCTTTCTTTCTTTCTTTCTTTCTTTCTTTCTTTCTTTCTTTCTTTCTTTCTTTCTTTCTTTCTTTCTTTCTTTCTTTCTTTCTTTCTTTCTTTCTTTCTTTCTTTCTTTCTTTCTTTCTTTCTTTCTTTCTTTCTTTCTTTCTTTCTTTCTTTCTTTCTTTCTTTCTTTACTCACTCGTTCTCTCACCCGTCCGAGTTATTACAGGCCACGACGTAGCGGTGAGTAGTGGGATTTTGTCCTAATTCTGCGGGATATACCCGTTCACAATGATAGTTTCCGAGCGCGGCCACACCTTTTACGCCAATCTAGAACAGCTTCGCTGTTAATATGCATCCATACAGGACAAAATAGCCGCCTTGCACAAATGTGCTCAATTACACAAGTGTACTTTACAAGTGCACTCTTCTGTACTACAAGTGTACTCTGGTAATTACTACAAGTGTATTGAAATGTGCTCAAATTTGAGTGCTCATTAAAGAGCCCCACGTCGTCACATTAAATAAGGAATCTCCAATTTCACTGCACCTCATGACCATAAACCCTATCGATGACTTGCGTTGACGTCACTGAAACCGCCATGTTGGTACACTAGTAAAGCGAGACGCGAAGTTTGTGACGTCACGTTAATGTTGTCAGGACGTCAGATGCGGGTTCTGTCGTTATTCGCGCACGCAAGCCAATAACCTGCCGGCCATGTCGTCATCACATCGAAGCATGTTCTCCACGGCGTGATTATGCTGCCCCGACGTCATCAAAGCCGCCGTGAAGGAGTACCAGCACGCTAAAAATCGGCGTCCATGACCTCACGTACAAGCTATAAAAATTGAATAACCAATTTAGACTATGCCGACCACGAAGCTGACATTTCGAGTTCATATAAAATACACCCACGCAGCACCATCACCACCCTTCTTCTTGTGGGTGTGCATTTCTACTTATATCTCTTATATCTCTCCTTCTCTACCATTCTTCTCTTTCCTACTTTCCTTTCTCCCTTTCCCCTTTCCCATTGCAGGGTAGCCTACCCGTAGGTCGCGGGACCGAATCCCGGCCGCGGCGGCCGCATTCCCGATAGAGTTGAAAATGCTTGAGGTAGTCGAAATTTCCGGAGCCCTCCACTACGGCGTCTCTCATGATCATATCTTGGTTTTGAGACGTTAAACCCCAACAACAACAACAACAACAACAACAACAACAACAACAACAACAACAATAATAATAATAATAATAATAATAATAATAATAATAATAATAATAATAATAATAATAATAATAATAATAATAATAATAATAATAATAATTATTATTATTATTATTATTATTATTATTATTATTATTATTATTATTATTATTATTATTTCAGAGTAGCAAATTGGATATTTTATCTTCTAGTTAACGTGCCTGCCTTTCCTAACTACATTTTTTCTCTCTCTCTTGATATTCAAGTTTTTCCTCGTTTCTAGTCGCTGTCAGGAATGTTCGGGAATCGAAGCACCACGTGCGGTAATTTCCGCTGATTGCGACGCTTAGTAACGCTTGGTAATGTTATCTTTTAATTCGCCCGCTGGATCTTACCTTTCAAGACTTTTACTTCACGCACCATTTTTCTTTTCCTTTTTATTTCTCCAAGCAGCAAGACGCTTCTAATCCAGGACGGTGCGCGGGAACCGTGGCTGACGCGATGACTTCGCGAGGCAAGAGTCAAAACGCCGCGGTGATCGTCGTTCGCTTAGCGCGAATGCGTGCGCCGAGTTAAGCCCCGCCGCGCCAGCTGAGTCACGAAGCAAAAGTTGCGTAGCGACATAATTAACGAACCGCTTCCTATGAACCTGGCGCGAGAGGGAGGAGGAGGAGGGGGGGGGGGCACACCGGGAAGTACTGGCCTGATTTTGCGCGTTACGTTGCATCTGATTTGTGGTCAGGTTTAGTTTATAAGCGCCGCTGACGCCTACATTTCATTTTTCGCGCTTTTTAAGGGTTCGCACTAATGCACATATCCCACTTCCGCCTGAACGGGCTGGCGGCGATTATGCCTTGCTCCGAGATTGAAAAGAAGAGAAAACAAAAGAAAAAAAAATATAAGGCAGCTTCGCCCTAGTGCTTCCCAAGCCTGAATGAAGTACGGAGCTGGGCAGCCTTCTTTGTTTCTCTTCGGTTTTCTCTTTCTTTCCTCCTCTCTTTCTTTCTTGTTCTCATTTTCAGTTTTTCTGTCTTTTTTTCTCTCTCTTTATTTCTATTTTTCTTCCTATTTCTGCCTTTTTTTTCTATCTCTTCCTTTTCTCACTTGCATATTCTTTTTTCCTATTTTTATACGTGGTTTTGCCTGCATTACGCCAAGCGACGACGACAGCATACGACAGCCTGGCCCCCTTGCTCCGCACTTAGAAAAACCTAACCCTTACCACGCCTACGAGCTTTAGGAGAGAGCCTCGGCCAATCGCCAACCTCGACGATCAGCTTAGGCTGATCGCTATAGGTCTCAATGCTCCATACGCGGCCCGAGCTCAAGGCCTTCTGGGTTGAGGACGTCTCTCCTTAGCTCTGTTCTGAAATAAGGACCTTTATTCTCTCTCTCTCTCTGTTGTGTAGCAAGATTGAACGGCAACGCCGTCGCCAACGGCGACGGCGGTTTAGAGCATCCGTATAATTGATATTGCGTACAATAATAATAATAAAAAAGATTTGCGTGCGCACCGCCATCAGAACATCGAATGCTGCGCTAAGACCGCAAACACCGCAACTCAATGACGGGAAGGCGGTCTCGCTGATCGAATGAAGATCAGAAAAAGGAAATAAACGATTCTACGGCCGTCCATGAGAAGACGATGCTTCCTCTTCCACTAGCACCCACCGCGTCGCAGTTCCTGTTTCATTTGCCACTCTGCGGGGGGCGAACTAATTACTGCCGTTTCCCGTCAAAACGGCACGGGGCGCGTGCAACGAGCCAGGCTACAGCCCACGCACCAATCAATAGGAGAATAGGAAGAAAAATAAAGGAATCAATGGAAAGACCCGCGGGTGCGTGCTGGCGTGGCGCAATCATAAGCGAGGCACGCCGGGAGCCACGCACGCAGAGTTTCCCTCCGAGTCGTCATCGAGCGAGCAGCTCCCCCGGTTGCCGAAGCCCTCGTGCGCCGGCTGTCTCCGCTTCCGTCTTTTTGCTTCGAGTCCGCGTTACACTTGGTGTGGGAACGCCGCGTTGTGCCGGACGTGCGTGACCCGCCGGTCGGCCGTTAACACAACATTAGATAGATAGATAGATAGATAGATAGATAGATAGATAGATAGATAGATAGATAGATAGATAGATAGATAGATAGATAGATAGATAGATAGATAGATACGAACAAAAACAGGCAGCTTAACTCGGTAATTATAAATGCTGAAGTTTTACATGCCAAAACCACGTTATGATTATGAGGGACGCCGTAGTGGAGGACTCCGGAAATTTAGACCACTAGGAGGTCTCTAACGTGCGTCTGAATATGAGTACAGGGGCCTCTAGCGTTTTCACCTCCACCGAAAATGTGAACGCCGCGGCCGGGATTGAACCTGCGACCTTCGGGTCCAGTGGCCGCGCACCGTAACCGCTGTACCACCGCGGCGGCTCTAACCAGATCTGTGAACATTCGCATTGTTGTATACATAATTATTACAAATAGCTGCGCTCTTTATACTGTGTCTGTGTTATCTTTCATTCCGCACTTTTTTATCATCGCTGGCCGTTATATTGACGTCTCATTGAAGTGCAAATCGCAGTTCTAATTAGTATTGGTAAGATTATCTGCAATCAAGATCATGGATATGCTAATGATGCCATCCCACTTATACCACGAATAACTGCGGTCATCGTCGGTATGAATTGATTGATTGCGCTTCATCAGCGATTATACTTCGTATATTTACTAGATTCGGTATCAACGTCATAGAGACATAGTTCGGCGTGCCCCAGTTTTTTTTTAAAAATAAACTTCACCGCGATTCGAGCGTGAATAAGTTCATCCATTCATCCGGTTCAGTAAGTTCTCGTATGCTGAATCGAACCTTTTCAGGGCACGGCGGGAGAGCACGTATTATAGGCAGTCTCCGCTATTCATCAGCCGGGTGTGCTCTTTACAGCACGCATGGACATCTCCGGTTAATTATCGCAGGGGACCCGCCGGTGCTTGAGACTGCCGGTACCGCGTGCGCGCGCGTGTCCTCTTACTGGTTGAAGGCGCTCGCTATAGACATTGCAACGGAAGAGAGCGCACGCGTGGATGCTTCCGGCCAGCGGAACGTTACAAAGCACGCTGACCCGCGATCTTCGAGTGCGCAGCGCTCCTAGTCTATGCGGTACTTTTGTCATCGCAGGTTCTGAAGACACTCGGTGGCCTGAGTCTGAGTATAGACTGGCTAAGATTAGACCGTCGACTTAATCATCTCGTCGGGGGGAATCATTTGCCGGCCAAGTTAGTCAAACATCGTTCACGGAGAAAAAGAAAAGAAAAGAAAGGGAGATAAAGTGCAAGATGTCTTTCTTTGGCGGGGTATCTTTAAATGAAAAAAAAAAAAAAACTCAAATTAGTGGACAGCCTAGTTATTCAATTCAATTCAACCTTATTTTCCCATCTTACTAGACAGATGGAGGGGTTGTAGAGCTTACACAATGGAAAATCAAAGATACAGAGTACACAAAAGAAACACCAAGGAATGCACGAAGCAGCAATAAGTACACATGAATAACCTTAGGGCGTGGTAATTAATTACATAGCGTTCTTCGCACAAACAGGAAAACAGATCGAAATCGATAAGAGAATAACATTAGAGGGAAATTTTATATATATATATATATATATATATATATATATATATATATATATATATATATATATATATATATATATATATATATATATATATATATATATATATATATATATATATATATATATATATATATATATATATATATATATATATATATATATACCGCAGAAGCTTTTTCAATGGGCCAAACGCACTTGAGAAGAGAAGAGACACAACTTAGCGGTTGTCAGTCCGCCGCGGTGGTATAGCGGTTAGGGTGCTCGGCTGCTGACCCGAAGGTCGCGGGTTCGATCCCGGCCGCGGCGGTCGCATTTCGATGGAGGCGAAATAGTAGAGGCCCGTGTACTGTGCGATGTCAGTGCACGTTAAAGAACACCGCAGATGGTCGAAATTTCCGGAGCCCTCCACTACGGCGTCTCTCATAATCATATGGTGGTTTTGGGACGTTAAACCCCAGATATTATTATTAACTTAGCGGTTGTCTTTATTTTATTTGCCAACGGTTTCGACCGGTGGACCGGTGGACCGGTATTCGTCAGGGTGTGTGTGCGTGTGTGCGCGCGCGCGCGTGCGTGCATGCAAGTGTGTGTTCAACTATGCATTAGAGCTTGAACGAAGGGGAAATTTAAGGACTCTTTTTTTTTTGTAAGGCGGAACCTTAATGAAAACCAACAGACAGTGACGCCAAGGAAGCTTTAGGGGATGTTATTTGTAGTCTTATAACTACATTGTAGTAATTATGATATAATCAGTAAATAAATTAAAGTGGATGAAACAACAACTCGCTGCTACCTGTAGGAACTGAACCATCACAATCGGAGCTTGCTGATTTCACTGTGAAAAAAATAGCGAGCCGAATTCAATTTCATAATAATATCTGGGGTTTTACGTCCAAAAACCACGATATGATTATGAGGGATGCTGTAGTGGAGGGCTCCGGAAATTTTGACCATCTGGTGTTCTTTAACGTGCCCTGACATTGCACAGTACACGGGTCTCTACCATTTCGCCTCCATCCAAATTTGACCGCCGCGGGCGGACTCGAACCTGCGACCTTAGGGTCAGCAGCCGAGCACCGTAACCGCTACGCCACCGCGACGGACGTCCGCATTCAATTTCAAATAGTAAGACGAGTACGAAATTTGGTCGTAGAACGATTGTTAAAACGGAGAGTCGTGAAGCTCAGCGCTCAGCGCTCATATGGCTTATCTTTACCGGCGCTGCCGTACTAATTGATCCGATTGATCGCCCCAGTGATCGACCTATTTAACGACTTCGGTCGGTGATTAACGCGCTCGCTGTCTGAGTGACTGACTGATTCGGCCCGATCGATTAATTGAGGTAGGCGCGCGAGCCTTCGTCCTGTGCCGCGGTCGCAGCTGCTGATTATGAGCCCCGCCGCCGTCGCCGGTTTCTTCAGACACTCTTCTTCGGTGCGTGTGCCTGCCAGGGAAGCTGACATTCAGGGTCCTCATTAAGGCCTTCCTTCCTTCCTTCCATTCCCCGTATCGTTCGCAATCTTCAAGGCGTCATTTTTCCCTCCCCCTTCCCGCCGTCCTTGTCCTTCTCTCTCTCTTCCATATACGGCGTTGTGCAACAGGGCACGGCGTGCGTACGCGTCCAGGCCGGCGGGAATGCTAATTGGAAAGAGTGTGCGGGATGCTGCGAACATCGATCGCTGCCTGCAGAGACGGCGGCACCGCCGTAAGCTGCGACGTCGGCGAGGGGGCAGCGCGGCTGTGGAGAGGAGGTGGCGCGTGCCGCGCCGTATCGTACCCTTTCCCGAGAAGGAGGAGGGAGAGGGAAGACACAGCGCGTGCCACCTTCCCCAGGGAAAAACTTTTCCGGGCAGCGCAGTGTATTTTCTGCCTCGGCTCAAACCATCTCCGCCATTAACGCGAGCTCCCCCGTAGACCGCCTCGGTTAACGCTTCGGGCTTGAACCGCGGCGTAACCGAGAGCTTACGCGTTTTCCTCGCTTTTTTTTTCTTTTTTCTTTTCAGATTTGAACGAGTGTTTGGCTATACTGCGGAGAGTTGGGAGAAAAGTGGGAGGGGTGAAAAAGTGTGTGACAACGTTTTTGTTTGAGCACAATTTGTCACATTCGGAGGGGGGGATTGGAGGTACATGGCCGACGTGGAGAGAATAGTTTAAATATTGTCAGCCGCCCTCCGAAAACCCGTCCGCAGTACCCTGCTTTATTGAAACCTTTTGAAGTTTCTGCCGTTCGGAGGGGATCGGTGAGATTAAGCTGACGTTAAACTCGGGTTACCGGAAAGTTGGTGCCTTTGAACGCTAAACGGATTATCTGTTCTTTCTTTGTGTGTTCTTTAAAAGTTTTTGTTTTTGTTTTGAAAGAGAAATGAGACGCGATATATTCCGAAGTTATTGGCTGTAGTGACGCCGTGTGTGCGGTACGTGACTTAATCAATTATTTAATTAATTTACTATAAAAAAAGTCTGTGAAGGAGACACTAGCATCATGGAATTGTAGGTTAATCCTCCTAGTAGAGGCAGACAACACATAGAAAAAAAAGTTGGTCGATGCGAAGAAAGGAGCAGACAAGACTGCATACCAAGATAAAAAAAAAATTAAAAGGAAATATGAGAACTTGCTGACGGATCGTGCAAATAAAGATCACAGCAACAAAATGTACGTCAAAACTGTCATTTTGCTCGTCAACTTTTGCTAGGTCATATAAAAATGATTCAGTATATATAAAGTTATAGCACAGTTATCGTAGCTCACATGCATATCAAGGAAGCCGGAAATTTCATTAAAGATTGCTATCTCTCTCCCCATGTGCCACTTGTGGTTCTTAAACGTGTACTGATATCGCACAGAACAATGGCCTTTCGCATTTCGCGCCCACTGAATTGCAGCCGGCGCTTTCGGAATCGAGTCCGCGTCTTTCGGGTTCAGCAGCCGAGCACCGTAACCACTAAGCCATCGCGGCAGCCCTGATAGAGACAGTAACAGAGAGTGGACAAAATGATGAGAGAGAGAGAGAGAGAAGTATTTTAATAAGAGCTGAATATTTTAGTCTGGTAGCTTGTCAAATGCATTGCATGCTATTCTGTGTGATAAATGCGTACGATGGAACAAATAAAATACAAGTAGGCCTTAATAAAAACTGGAGAAGCGTTAAATACTCATTAAAGGAAAAAAAAACGGACACACACATTATAATTAGAAAGATGCGGGAGCTGAGTAAATTGCACGGCCCTTGATTAAGGCCTTTTGTCACAGAAAGCGCGCGCAGCAGTAGCAAGGAGCGAGAACATTACCGCCAGCTACGCCACATTGCGCCACATCGGTTAAAGCTCATATTGCGGCGACTATTCCAGTACACTGCGCCTCGTTGTATAATGAGCTCATTTGACAGAGTAAGCTGAGCTGGCTGTTTTCTGGATAGGATATATAACGTCTCATGCTGCTTTGTGTGTCGCAGGCAAAGATGATAGTTTCGTTAAAGCGGTATACTTTGAAAACATTACACTGGCGTGAAACACATGCCCGCTTTGATTTTGAAGCGCTTGAATGAACTATGACACCACCGCTGCGCACGTTGAACTAATTTGAGCACTGAATTTGAACACTCCACTTTAAACATACTTTTGAGGTCTGCAGTTTCTAAATATTCGTAGCAGATGATTCTACAACCTATGGAGATGATTAAGGTGACCTGCATAATCCTGAGAAGGTGACAGAGGATGCATGTTGGTCCACCAAGGCCAAATCTCGCTTGCAGCCTACCTTACCGTTACGCAGTGTTCACACACACTGCAAAAAAAAATCTAAGCATAGTGACTTCGTTAACCACTTAAACTGCTTTCATAAACTTAGTAAAGTATTTTGCAATTCTCTTTGGTCGTATAACTCCTGTGGTGCACCTTAACCGTAGCTACAGGTCACTCGCATAATTTTTATAGCACCACAACTCGCCTTCGGCTCAACATTGCCTCCATAGAAACTCCATAAGGGCTCGTTGTGAAGGTTATGTTGCTGCATCGTCGTGCTTCCG